>PVIW01000456.1:55238-498000 GCA_004026585.1 Noctilio leporinus | reverse complement strand
AGGGGGAAAGGGGTTGGGGGGAGGGGGGAGGCAGAGGCAAAGAAGGGGAGCAGCTTAGACAAGAACCTAGTATAAAGGAACCATGGACATGGACAACAGGTGGGATTGACTTTGGGGGGAATGGGTGGGTGGGGAGGGGGACAGAGGGGAGCAAAAAGGGGATGGATGTAATACAACAACAATAAAATTTTAAAAAAAAAGAAAACATAATTGTGACAGTTGGTGAACTTTGAATATGATCTATAGATGCGGTCTGTCGCAAAGGAAATGAGCTGTTGTCAATGTAATTTGCGTGGCTGATACTTTCAGGACAGACCTCATATTAGATAATTGTATTGTAATAACCTTAAATTAGCTGATTTGGATGATTTTATTAGGGTCTTGTAAGAGAATGTCTTTGTTCTTAGGAAACACACATTGAAGTATTTAGGCAATTGATGTCTCAATTTGCTCTCAAATGGTTCAAGAGATTGAGAATGAAGCAAATATGGTAAATGTTAACAGTTGGAAAATCTGAATGATGAGTATGCAAGAGTCACTTGCACTATCTTGCAATTATTGCAAAATAAAAATTATTTTTATTTTTCAGTTGCAGTTGACATTCAATATTATATTAGTTTCAGATGTACAACTGGCATTGTGGCTTGACATTTATATAACTTACGAAGTGATTCCCCCTGATAACACATCATTATTACAATATTATTGACTATATTATGAAGTGGTTCCCCCTGATAATACATAGTTATTACAATATTATTGACAATATTACTTATGCTGTACTTTAAATCCCCATGACTATTAAAATGGAAAGTTTATAAAAGTTGCTTAATATTTCCATGTTTTTGTGTCTTCATGATATCTTATGACAAAGATCAAGGTACATAAACCACTAAATTTTGAAGCTTTCTGTTCTTTAGTTCTGGGTTTTAACCTTAAAGTTTCCAAGATGTTCTTTCTTTTGTAGCTTTGGTTTGAAATCTAATTGTTGGATGGTAGATATGGAAACTGCATAAAAAGTTAAGCATGACTAAGGACTACAGGAAATGGCAGGCAGCTAAAGCAAGATCAATTGGCAGTAGTGATGGTTAGTTTGTTAGGATTGGCACCCTTTCCCTATTCATGGACAAGTACATGATTGGTCAGTTTACCTATCATTGTTAAAACCGTAAAACCCTTTGAAGTTATTTCTTTAGTTCTTCTATCCCAGGGTTGTTTAGTATTCAATAAATGCTTTATGCCTAATGTTTCTGACACATTTACATATATATAATATGTTAGTTTTACCTCAACTAACAGATTGCAGTTTCACGTTTCTACTTAGGATTTTGCTGTCTTTTCATAGAACTTGTTACAATTTGGTCTGAAATGAATTCATTTTCTACCTTGTTTTATTAAAGGTACTTTCTTGGAAGGTTAAATTGAAATAGATTTCTATGTATGGAATCATGTTTTTAATACACCATGGGAGCTCTCATCATAAAGAAAACCCATGAAAAGTCCTTTGAAAAAGTGAATTGTTATTCCCTAACTTAGTCTATTTCTTAAATCCACTAGTTAAATGCAATTTTCTTTTGCATGAAACGGGCATTTGATATATTTTGCTTGAAATAGGCTATGTCATTTTTTTCTTTTCCCTTATCTCCCTACATGTGATCAACTAGTTAACACCTATTGATGATTTAAACAACACATCACAACTCTGGAAACAATTTAAACAACTTCCAGCCAGTAAACTCATTCACATTGTCCTCTATTTATATATATTGGATCTATGCCCTTAATATTCTCCACAGATTTTTTTAAATAGAGAAAATTACAAAAGAAATGGTTGTTTTGCTTTAGTTATTAAAATCAGTGCTTGTTTGGAGGTGCTTTCCAATCAAAACAAGTACTTGCAACTAAAACAAATGTTCAAGCTCCTTGCTCCAGGCAACCATTGATATGTATGTCATCATTAGTTATTTTTGTTTCAGCAGTTTTAAAATTTATTTACATTATTGATTGATTTTAGAGAGAGAACAAGGGGGAGAGAGAGAGAAATACCAATTTTGCTGTTCCTGTTATTTATGCATTCATTGGTTGATTCTTGCATGTGCCCTGACTGGGGATTGAACCCACAACCCTGTTGTATCAGGACAATGTTCTAACCAACTGAACTACCCAGGCAGGGTTGTCTCAGTGTTTGATATAAATCAGATAAGATCTACTGTCTGGTACAATGTTTCTCAACTTTTAGGTCCATGTCCTCTTTGATAAAGGTAGAAATCTCAGTCCTGCCCTGAAATACTGGGTATGTCCGTAGACAGCCATGCTCCATGTCCCCTACTTTCTCATGACTTTGACAATCATTGTTTCTCTGCATTCTCCACAGCCCAGAAAATCTTGTTAAGCATTTCTTTCAGAAGATTCTTACAATAAAAATATGCATTTTCTTCTGTTGCCAGTATAAAATAATATTATAACATGACAATGTGATTTCAGCTTATATAGTTCACTTCTCCAGGTTCTGAGAAGTCCCGCACGTTGGGGGAGGGGGTGTGATCCTCACATTTGAGAATCAGTTGTTTATTCTAATAATCACATGGAAGGGAGATGGCTAACCACTGACATTGATTTCCTGAGGGATGTTCTGGGAAGAAGTTGCGCAGTGTTTTGCCTCATCCTGCCTCCCTTTTAGTGCGTGGCCTTTTATGGATACCAAACATTTAACGGAGTTTTATATTCCTTGGCTTCCTGATATTATTTTTAATGGTTCTTCCATAATCATATAATAGCTTCATTTATAAGGTCATTGAGATCCAAGAAATAATGAGCGTTCAAACAGTTTTGCCAAAGACTTTAAATCACAACACGAGGCAGGACGTTCCCAGCTGGGCCGTTGAGGGCTGTGTTGTAGGGTTTAGACATCACAGCAAAGACATGCAGAAGTATCAGATTGCAACCACAACAGGGGAAGATCTAAGTGCTGGAATCTATGGTGTCGTAAGAGCACATTTCAAATTTGACTAGTCAGGTAGGAGAAGCCAAGGCCCACCTATGGAGGAGCATTTGCTTGCCACAGTGAAGGAAGCAGTTGATTTATTTGGGGAGCTGCATCCTGCTGTCCTTTCCCCTCCTCCTCCATGTGACAAAGTTCATTGCCATAGTGATTTTGTACTTGGTCTTCATTTTCAGCTGAAGATTTTGCAGTTTTTTTAGGCTCATGCTCAAATCACCAAACAGAAGGTCCCACAAAGTAGGAATTTTAAAAAGGGTGAGAATAGGAATAATAAAAAGAGAGGATGCCCTGGCTGGTAGCACAGTGGATAAGGTGCCAGCCTGTGAACCCAAAGGTCGCTGGTTCGATTCCCCAGCCAAGGCACATAACCAGGTTGCAAGCCAGGTCTCCAGCCAGTTCTGTGGCTGGAGGCAGGTGAAAGGCAACCACACGTTGATGTCTCTCTCCCTCTCTGCCTCTCTCCCTTCCCCTCTCTCTAAAAATAATAAATAAAATTTAAAAATTTTAAAAAAAGAGAGAGAAGCTAGGCATTGCATTCATGTTTCTACTTCCTCTAAAATCTGCCATGTGTTGAGCCATCAGCAGGAAACTGAATGACATTGTTTTCTTCCCTGTTGATGTTTTATGGCTATTGATGACCATATCACGCAGGGAAAATTTTCTCTGGTTTCAACCAGGAATAGTTTGTTTTCTTTTGAGCAACTAATTAATTTTCTGACAGCACTGGGAATCTTAAAATCCATCATGTTCCCCCCTCTGTCCTGGACTTTTGAACATTCAGAGTTCAGATGTTATGGTCCCCATCTCTACCCACTGAAAATAAGGCCACCTAGCTTCCTCCTATATTTGTACGCTGATACTCTCTTCATTGTGATTTTCTTACTTGATTTTATTTTAATTTTATGACAGTGCATTGTAAAATAACTGAGGCACTTTATATCCTCTTGAAGACTGAGTCATATAAACCAATAGTAGTTAAAAACTTGAAGGCAGAAACTGTTAAATAGTTAGGGGCTTTGGGCAATTCTTTGATTTTTCAGTGAGTTTTTATGGGAAACAGTGGAAAGTAGTGTGTGACTGCACAGGTTTTGGAGTTGGGGAGGTTCCATCTCATTTTTTCAATTACTTAGCATTACCATAGAAAATCAATGTGTTTGATTTAATCTCCTAGGTTCTCTGTATTTTAGGACATTACTATCTTTTAGTCCTAGTATAGTCAGTATGTTAAGTCTATAGATTACTGTGACCAACCACCCCACAAATCAGCAGCAAATTTAAACAACATACATTTATTATCTCACAGTTACTATGAGTCAGGAATCTGGAAAAGGCCCAGCTGGCTCCTTTACCTCAGGGTTTCTGACAAGGCCGCAATCTAGAGTGTAGTCTGACAGCTTGACTGGGGAATAATCCACTTCCAACCTCACCCACATGGCTTTTGATGGGACTCAGGTCTTTGAGGGGACCTGGAAACTTGCTTCATCGAAGCCAGCAGGAGAGACATTCTACTAACGAGCTGAAAGGCATAGTCTTATGTAACCTAGTGTTGTAAAGAATGTGTCTGGTCTTTGCTCCTGGTTCCTGGGAGACAGACTCTAAATCCTTAACGCTTCTGGAGTTATTGGAGTGTCTTTTACTCCTGGGTGGCTGCTCCACCCTGCCTGAGTTTTGCTGATGAGGTGACTCAGGATGGGGAGTCGAAAAGACAGATCTTGCAATTAGAGGGTTAGAACTAGCTCATCAGAGGAAGAGGCTGGAGACCAAGTTCAGTTGCATCACATGACCAATAATTAAATCAATCGTGCGTAGGTAATAAAACTCCAATAAAAATTTTGGACACTGGACTTCTGGCCAAGATGGAAGCATAGGTAGACATTCTGTATCTCCCTCCACAACTAAAAAGGAGTATATCTACTTCAAAACTAGAGACAAGCAGAAATTCCAGAAAAATTGAGCTGCTTGGAAGTCCAACAAACAAAGGTATAAAGAAAAATACTCCTCCAGATAGGACGGAGAGGACACAGTGTGTCACTGTGGTCTGGTTGCACGGCGGCTGTGGTGGGACAGCAGTTGTGGCCGGCTGGCAGAAAACGCAGTCACATATTTTTTTAAAAAAGTATGAACACCTGGGGAGTGTTCCCAGCATCAGAGCAGACTGCTCGGCTCACGGTTCCAGCACCAGGGGTGAAAATAAAACCTCATTGCTTCCGACTGTGAAAACCAGTGGGGGTTGGAGTGGGGGAAGAAGCTGCTGGTCTCTCAGCAGAATCTGTTAGTTTAGGGGCCTCCACAGTCCTAGATGGTCGGCAGACCCACCCACTCTGGGAACCACGGCCAGGGCAACAGCTCGAGAGGCGCCAGTCCCCTACAGGAAACGGGAGAAGTGCCTGGAAAAGGGGCCAGTGCTGAGCAAGCAGCATGGTTTCCCCTCAGACCCTCCCCCACATTCAGTGCCACAATGTGGTGAAATGGTCACCCAGGACTGACAAATACCTAAGGCTCTGTCCCTTAGAATAGAACACATGTGACAACTCTACTTAAGACACAGAAGCAAACACAGGAGCCTGTCAAGTTGAGGAGACAGAAAAGTATGGCCCAAAAGAGGGAGCAGATCAAGGCTTCAGTGGCAGAACTAAGTGATGAAGAAATAGCCAACCTAAGAGGCAAATTTGGCTGAGGAAACAGGCATACAAGTCCAGAAAGCACAGTCCCAAACAAGCTAGACCCGAAGAGGACCACACCACGACACATCATAATTAAAATGCTAAAGGTTATAAATAAAGAGAATAGTAAAAGCAGGAAGAGAAAAGAAGAGTTACCTACAAAGGGATTCCTATAACACTATCAGCTGATGTCTCAAAAGAAACTTTTCAGGCTAGAGGGGACTGGCAAGAAGTATTCAAAGTGATGAAAAGCGAGGGCCTACAACCAAGATGCTCTTTCCAGCAAAGCCATCATTTAGAATGGAAGGGCAGATAAAGTGCTTCCCAGGCAAGGTAAAGCTAAAGGAGTTCATCATCACCAAGCCCTTATTATGTGAAATGTTAAAGGAACTTACTTAAGAAAAAGAAGGTTAAAACTATGAACGTTGAAGTGATGACAAAGTCACAACTATCAACAACAGGACCTAAAAAATAAAGACAAAAACAAACTATTCCAACAACCAGAATAGGATCAGAATCATAGGTATGAGGATCCTTGGGAGGGTTACCAGTGAGGATGGGGAAGGGGGAGAAATGGGGAGATGGTGCAGGGTTTAAGTAACACCATGGGTGGGTACAAGACAGACAGGGGAAATGAAGAATAATTCAGGAAAGGGCAAAATCAGGGAACTTATAGGCACCACCCATGGGCATGAAGTAAAGAGGGTGGGATTGTGAGAAAGTAGGGGGTACAGGGGAGAAAGGGAAAAGAAATTGGGACAACTCTAACAGTATCATCAATCAAATACACTTAGCAAAGAGAAAAAAATTCTGGACACTGAAGCTCAGTGAGCTGAAGAACACAGCGATGTGCCAGGAGGCTGGTGGCCGGATGCCACAGGGGAGGACATGGAAACTTGTGAACCTCTCCAGTTTGCTCCTTGTGTCTCTTCACCTGGCTGGTCCTGATTTGTATCCTTCACAATGAAACAGGAGCTGTGGATACAGTACTTTCCAGAGCTCTGTGACTGGTTCTCTAGTGTGTGATGGAACCTGAGAGGACAGTGAGAAATCCCCGGATCCCTAGGCAGTTGCTTAGAAGTGCTGGTGGCTTGGGGAGCCCCAAATTTGTGGCTGGCGTATGACGTATAGGCTGTCTTGTTGGAAATGGGAAGCTTTCATAGACAGAATGAGATGACTGGTCTTATAAGCTGCTGCTTCTTCTTTTTTTAAGATTTTATTTATTATTTTTAAAGAGAAGGGAAGGGAGAGAGGCAGAGAGGGAGAGAGACATCAATGTATGGTTGCCTTTCACCCTGCCTCCGGCTACAGTCCTGGCTGGAGGCCTGGCCTGCAACCTGGTTATGTGCCCTGGCTGGGAATCAAACTAGTGACCTTTGGGTTCGAAGGCCAGCACCTTATCCACTGTGCCACCAGCCAGGGCCTCTCTTATAAGCTTCTTCATTGACAATGTGCGTATAAGATCAGAGATTATGGACCTGTAATACTATAGAAGATTTTCGGTACGCTGTGGTCCGAACCTCGGTTTGCAGATGAGAAAAGGCAGCTGAACGAGTGCAGGTGTACTCTCTGAGAGCCTGCCATGAGCTAGTGTCCAGGTCAGGACAAGAACTCCTTACTCTGTTTTTCAGTACCATGCTGACTAAATGATTTCCTCTACTCACCCAGTAAATCGGAGCTGCTACAGATAGACAGCTACATCCCTTAAAGCACACCAACAAAACTTAACGCACTTCTTTGCAGAGACAGAAACACACCAAGGATGAGGAGACGCAGGGAGAGTCAAAGATTGTGGAAGGTGAAGATTTTAACCGTTGACTGAGTGTTAGTAATGGTCTCTAGACTGGTCCATAGAGGAATTCTGCTTCCTGATTCACTCGGTGATTCATGGCAGAGGATTTAAGAGCCAGCACTGGGATAAATGCTGCTCTTGTAGGAGCTGATGAGGAGCTGAAGTGGTCTGACCTCCAGTAAGATGTGCAGGAGAAACAGCTATTGGGACACGTGAAGGAAGCTCCCTGCGGCTTCCGTACTAGGTTTACCAAATAGCTGCAGTGGTGACCCCCGAGCCAATTGCCAGGGAACAGCCACCATGGACGTTATGGGGGTCAGAGAGAGTGGGCAGGGAGTGATGATGATTTTCAGCCAAGGCAGCACTTGGCCTGCAACAGAAAGTTATTCACGTAGTGGTTCGGGGCTGACAAGGACTATGGCTTCCAAAGGCTTTTTTTTTTTTCTTCCTTTTTTGGGGAAGAAAGGACTTATGGCAGAGTCGTGATCACGCACATGTCACCAACTCTCATCTTCACCAACAGGACAGTGCCCTTCAGAAGGTGGTTCACGTGGACCCTGCAGTAGTGTTACCTCTGCTACCACCCAGGTGAACCCTTTGTTCCATTCCAGTGGGGCGACTCTCTGTTCCTCAGCCACACCTTGCATTCTCATCCCATGCCATCAAGTCCATCTACATTCTGCTCATTTTTCTGGACCAGGTAGAGTCTGCTCCGCCCTGGGAAACCTCCTCACACTGCTCCACAGGCCTTTTCACAAAAGCCTAGCACTGCACTAACGGGTTTAGAAATATGAACCCATTTAACCTTTACCAATGCTTTAGGAGGTATGTTCCATGGTTGTTGTTAAAGGAAGATGGAGACAGCGGTATCTAGAAAAAGAGGGACAAAGTTTACTTGTAAACAATGCAAGGGAATCAGCCTTCAGAAGGCCTGTCTCAGAAAGTACAAACACGAGGGTTGAAAGGGGTAAAACCTACAGAGAGACCAAGGCTACCAAGTTTGCATATCTGTTCACAAGGTACAGCAACAATGTTCTTACACAAGTACCCAATTCTCAAAAGCCAGGACAGATCTTAAGACACCAACATAGCAAAAAATAAGATACACTTTTTTAAAGGGAGCATATGGAAAACAGTCAAGATTTTATTATCATGGATACGAACCAAAAGCAGTCAGGGTGACTGTAACTTTTTATCTTAGAATCAAAGGGTTTTTCCCCTGGGCTGTGGAATGTCAAGCATTGTTTTGGAAACAAGGCAAAAGGTCAGCTTGTGCCTTTACATTATCTTCCAACCCCCACCCTGGCTCCTTACAGAGCAGAAAACTAAGCAAAAACAGGTAAAGCAACATGTCCTGGGTAGTAAGGCTGCCACGTGGTAGCACCAGGATTTGAACACGGGCCGTTTGGCCCCACCAGAGAAGGGTGCCCTCCAACTCTAGTGTATCTGCCTGCTCAGAAAGTTAGTAGCTACTTAAGGCCTGCTCCGTTCATTTATCATGTAAGGATGCACCCCTTATACTATCATTTTATTTGCGTAGCTGATGATCTCACTCTCTCCCTGACCTGAAGGATCCTGGGTAGCTGGGACCTCGTTCTCTCCTCTTGTAGGCCAGCATTCAGTCTGGCAGGAACGCAGCTCCTGCGCTATAAAGGTGGGCGGAGGAGTGACCTCCGCAGATGGATGAATGACCTTCAGGTCCATTTCCGCCTGGATGAGTTGGTGGGAGACTGCTCATTCTCCATCACTCCTTGCTCGTGTTCATAGTGGAAATACCTGCAGCATTGTCTTTGAACAGGAGTGAAATGTGGAAAATTAAACTTGAGGTTTCTGTTAGGATTTAGGAAGACCTGCTACAGACTTAAGAATGCCAGCTTTAAGTTATTTTCTTGTTTACATTTCAACGCTTCCTAGGCCATGTGAAATGCCATTGAAGGTCAAAATTTGGGGTGGCAGCAAAGGGCTGCTACCATCCAAGCACATGCTTCCTAGTCTGTCCTCATAGCAATGACCAACAGGAAAATGGCTTCATCCTCCTACACTTTCATTTCCTATAAAATAAGCTTCAGAATCCATCAGTATAATGATCTTCCCAAAGAGTTGAGGTGACAGATATCAGCAATAAGCTTTTCAATACTGGAGTTTTTGCGAGAAGCCGTCAATATATTTACTTAACAGGCTAGAAAAAGAACCACCCTTTGGTTTTTAGTAAAAAATAATACGTTCTCAGTATTATCTATAGCACCAATGGCTGGTCAGGCGCCCACTATCAGTGGGTTATTTTATGACCACATTTTAAACTCTTGCAACACAGGATTGTCATAAAATAATAATAACAGTAATAATAATATCAGGCAGGCTTTCTAGTCACTGTTCAAAGATAAATCTAGCGATGGAAGGAGACGTGGCCTGGGGTGATGAATACACGAAACAGCATACAGATGTATCCTATTCTCAAAAGTCAGGCTGTATCTTAAGATACCAATAGAGCAAAAATAAGATACATTTTTTTTAAGGGAGCTAATGGAACATGTTCAAGATTTTATTATTTTGGGAACCTCAATCAGTCAGGGTGACTGTAACTTCGGTTTATCTCAGGGTCAAAGGGTGGAACGGCAAGCATTGTTTTGGAAACAAGGCAAAGGGTCAGTTTGTGCCTTTACATTATCTTCCAGCCCCACCTTGGCTCCTTACAGAGCAGAAAATTGAAGCAAAAACAGGTGAAGCAAGCTGCTCCACATGGTAGGGCTGGCACGTGGTAGAGCCAGGATCTGAACAAGGGTGGGTGGGCCCCACCGTAGAAGGATGCCCTCCATCTCTAGTGTGCCTGCCTTCTCAGAAAGTTAGTAGCTACTTAATGCCTGCTGCATTCGTTTATCATGTTGATGTACTGGGGGTTTAGGAGGAAACCCAAGTGAATGCAGGATTCAGCCCACTCTCCTAATTTAGACATCTCTCAGCTAGGCTCATGGTTGTTTCTGTGGGCCTCTTTCTCACTCCCTTTTCCTGGAAGCTCCATTACTGGCTCCTTTTGCCATAGACTTTTCTTAGAGGGTGTTTTAATATTAACAAGATGGACTCCAACCTGGGTAAGCTCTAAGGTTCTGTATCTAAAATAAAGGCCCCAGTTAAACCACACAGAATATACAAGTATTGCTTAATGCGCACACATGTGAAAAGGACTGTAAGAGCAACATGATTCAGTGATGTGATGTGACTGTCTGCAGGTGCCCTGGAATCCTGCACCCCAGTCCTTTAAGAAGGATGATGACTGTGTAGAACAAAACCAGACAGGAGGGAATGGGTGGAGGTCAGGAATCTGCAGCAACTAACAAGCTTTGCTTGAGATGGAGAGGGTTAGGGGGGAAATCTGAAGACTGCCCTGTGGGCAAAGGATTCCATTTGGATTATTATGCTGTTTGGGAGGCCAGAAGTGGACTCATGGCGGAAAGCAGAGAGAAGCAGCTGGCAGTTCTCTTCTAGAACAGCCTTCTAGATGTTCTAGAAGGCCCTTTTCCTGATAAGAATCGTCCAGAAAGGGCATGAGGGACTGCGTAAGAGGCTAGCCCCTATGTTCCTTGAAAGGTCAGACATTGAATTAAGTAACGTCTAAGAGCTTTTCCAGCCTTGTGATCTCACCTGAAGGTCAAAGACTCATTCAGAGCCGGGAGGGCTAAACATGTGATTTAGAATCTTCTGAATCTTCTTTCCAGCTTTGTACAGAGGAAGGAGTTGGGAGTCAGCTGATCGGGGCCTGAGCAAGTTCTCTCCCCAGCTTCCCAGCTTCCCCCCAGCTCTCCTCCTGGTCTGTCTGTCACAGTGGCCTTTCCTTGTCCGAACGTCTTTTAAAATACCCTGGCACATCTGAACATTTAGAACGAGACTCTCCCCAGGGAACGCAAGTAATGCTACATGCCATGCCTTTGTCTTTGTAAATGGTGAAGACTTCCCCAGAATTCACACAGTGCCTGTAGTTTATTGGCCTTAGATCTTACATGAACACCCAGCTTGCTGTCCTCAGGGCACGAGTGACTGCTCATCTTTTGCCATGTGATTCAAGGAGCATTTTGAGCGCAGGGCTCACGGTTTAGTGACCTAGGTTTGAAAAGTGTGCCTCTCTTTCATTAGTGTTCTGGAACTAACTATGACATACAAGCCTCATGTATATAATATATGAAATCTAAGGCCTTGCAGCAAGTCGCATGGCATCCATTTGGACATTTGTATGTTCATGGGATCCTGGGGTTATCTGTCCTCATTAATCATGAGCTCTGGTCTTGATGATTTCAGCCTGAGAACACCTCTGTCCTTCCCAGACTGCATGGATTGGCCTGGTCAGGGCCCCAACAAATCAGAATTAAGAGCTGGGTGGGAGGCATGGATCTATGCAGGCAGAACAAGTATTAAGGAACATGCTGTTGACGGAAGGTCCAGAATGGGTCAGGGTCCTGGGGCACAAGTCACAAGTTAAAAGGCAGGCAAAATATCCCAAGCCTAAGCAGACCAGGCCAGGCCCAGGGGTGAACTCTCAGAACACTGTGATAGGTACCTGTTTTGGGGGCAAATCAGAAAAATGAAGATGGCATGGACATCAGCTTGGAAGCCACTTGTCACTGTGATCATACCTGGTCAGAGAGAGGGTGAGAGTCTAGCTGGATTCCATCAGCCTAAGTACAGCATAGTTTGGAGCATGTCATACTTCCTCCTAGTTGACCATTTAAGGGGAAAAAATGTCCAGTGACACTCATCCTACCTTGCAGTTAGAGAGCACTCCTACTTCATTCGTTCCCTTAAACTTCTGCTAGAGAAAACAATTTCATTCCTGGAAGATAGATAAGTGGGCAGTTGTGATGATGAGTCCCATTCTGCAGTTTGAGGGAGTGAGGGGGCAAAATCTGAATTCGGAACAGCTTTTTATGTCTGACCATCAGAAAGGAGCCGCAGCTAGGAGCAAGGCCCTGTACTAAATCTTCCTTGTTCCTTTGCTGTGGGTAAAAGCAGAACAGCACCAATCTCTTTGACTGGGTGAGGGTCAGGGGTTAAGATGGAGAATAATACTCAGTAACATGTCTCTGTAGGGACACATTATCAATTTCTTCCTGGGCAGGATGGGTGACCAGAGGCGAAAAGCCCTGTATCCTCTGGTCATATCACTGAGTCATTCGGTCATAAATATCAGTTTCTTCCTGAGCAGACTGGATGACCAGAGGCGAAATGCCCTGTTGCCCATCACCAGGCCACTGAGTCATGGAGTTTGAAGTGACAGGCTATCATTAAAGTAAATCACACAGTGATGAAAGGAGACCAGAAAAGAACTACTGACCTTCTACTTTATGAACCTTTTCATTTTCCTAGCTGGGGCTCATTTTATTTTTAGGAAGTGTAATTGTCCCTCTGGAGCCAATCAAAGAGGAGTTTCTTTTCTTTCATTTTTTTGGCAAGAGTTGAACATAACAACCTTATCCTGGGAGGCTTCCCGATTATCTGAAATGAGCAGTGGGTGGGGGAGAGCATAAAATAATTAAACAAAACATGGGAGGAAAAACTTTTAGAGGTTATTTAACTTAACTCTCCTGCGTAACAGCACCACTGAAGCCTGAGCTATTTCAGGAAACTAAATTACTTTTCTTAAAGGCTCCCAGGAAAGAATGCCTCTTAACCAGTTTAGACTCTTAAGCAAGTCCTTGAGGATTGAGTTTCTTCTCAAATAGTCCCAGATAGTCTTTCTTGCTCCTATAAAGGATGAAGCCCAGTGTGATCTGTAGAGCCCTTTGGTTTTCAAATAGTTTGATAGCGATATTAATTCTACAGGTGGTACTGCTGAAACTCAACTCAAATTTTCATTGGAGTTCATCTTAGTATTTGGTGTACACCTTTAAAATCAGCTCTTGGGCATTTGTACAGCCATGTAGGGCAGAAACAGATGAGGAAACTGAGGTCCAGGGAGCTCTGTGTACTATTGCACAATCTTGCTTTTGCACCAGAGGCCATGCTTCTTGTCTGAGTAAAGGCCTGTCCAGACAGTGGTTCTTGGAAAAGGTGAGTTGAGCCTGAGCATAGCCCGCTCAGCCTTTCCTCCACGCCGCGTGATCAGAATCTAAGATGAAAAGCTGGTGGTGGTTAGCGAGGCCTGGGGTATTGCTGTTGCCTGGAATACATTTAGATTTTAGGGAACTTTTCGTGAGGAAGATTTAGAACTGACCCTGAAAAAATTAAGTAAAAAAAAAAAAAAGGAAAAAACTGCCCTTTAAAATGATCAAATAGCAATGGAATGTTCACATCCCAGCGGGCAGTATCTGGGATGGTTTCAAGTGGTTTACTTAGGTTGTAACTTCCTTCTCCCGCCCTGTTATCTTTTACTTTGTCTCAATATCCTTCCAGAAGGATGACACGCACGCAGGGGCTTTCTGGGAAGTGAGGACCTATTCCGTGTTCCCTTTCGCAACCTCTTTCTTAGAGAAGAGGGTTAGGTTTCCTTAAAGACTTCTGAAGTAATTGCCACAAGTTACCTTTTTATATCTTGAACAGTGGGCTTTTGTTCAACGAGCATTATTTTACACTTTATGAGTCAAAAACTTAAAAAATAGGCCCTGGCTGGTAACATAGTGGATAAGGTGCCGGCCTGTGAACCCAAAGGTCGCAGGTTCGATTCCCAGCCAGGGCACATAACCAGGTTGCAAGCCAAGTCTCCAGCCAGGTCCGTAGCTGGAGGCAGGTGAAAGGCAACCATACATTGATGTCTCCCTCCCTCTCTGCCTCTCTCTCTTCCCCTCTTTCTAAAAATAATAAAATAAAAATCTTTAAAAAAAAAACTTTAAAAATATCTTCTTGAAGGCATCGTGGTTTATATTCCACATAGTACATTCTTGAAGGTCAAAAAATGTCATGGTCATATCATTGCCATCAGATCGCTAACTTATTATCGTTCTTGTTGTCATATAATAATAATAGTAATAACAATATCGGGCAGACTTTCCAGTCACTGTTCACAGATAAGTCTAGCGACGGCAGGAGCTTACTTGGGGTGGTGAACACACAATACAAAACATGCAGATGACATGATCGAATTGTACACCTGAACCCATATAGTTTTTTTTTTTTTTTAAGATTTTATTTCATTATTTTTAGGAAGAGGGGAAGGGAGAGAGGCAAAGAGGGAGAGAGACATCAATGTATGGTTGCTTTTCACCTGCCTCCAGCCACAGATCTGACTGGAGACCTGGCTTGCAACCTGGTTATGTGCCCTGGCTGGGGAATCGAACCTGCGACCTTTGGGTTCGCAGGCCGGCACCTTACCCACTGTGCTACCAGCCAGGGTTGAACCCATATAGTTTTATCCACCAACGTCACCCCAGCGAATTTCATACAAATTAAAGAAAAACGTAAGTGGAGTGTGCTTTTCCAGACAAATAGTCAAGAAAGCCCCCTTTGCCGGCTTGGTGAATTGCGGCGCAAATGGAGCGAGCTCCTGGCTGCTTTGGGCGGAGATGCCTTCCTGTGCCGGGCACGGTTCGCACATCCTGTGCCTCGCTGCGCGTCTCCTTTTCCCCTACGCTTCTTTCCTAGATTCTTCCGTACCTGAGCTTACGGCCAGCCGCAGCTCTGCAGTCCTTCCAGATTTTCTTTCCTTAGGAAACGCACCAAATTTATATGACTTTTTCTTGTGAAAACAAAACCCAGTGGAGAAAGAAACCTGAAAAGACTTCAATCCACACAAAGATCACCAGGAAGAAACACGCAGGAGTGGTGGGGAAAGTCAGGGAACGGGCAATGACTATTCTTGGACATTAGTCCGTAAATTAACTGTGACTGTCAGTGAATTTCTCTCTTGGATCAGATACCTGGTGCTTTAGGTCGTTTGCAAGAACACAAAGCCGGAGCCTAGAAAAACAGCATGTCCCCTGCTGCTGTGGGACTGTGGCCTGTCTGGTCAAGTCTGACCCAGGGAGGCGGGGGCCGGACCCACCCTTTACCTTCCCGACGGTTACGCAATGCACTCTCCACGCAGCGACCCTTCTATAAAGGTTTGGCTCAGAATTCTTTCCGGTCACGCAGTTCCTTTATTCTGTTCTGTCTCAGAGTTGCCCATTTACATTTATATAAACATTTTGACTCTAGGGTCCTGATAAGGTTTTTAAATTCTCTTTCTCACATCCCTGGATTTAGCCAAGATATTCTCTTTGGTTCTTTAGTGCTAGTTCTCAGTTCTCCTTACGAGCAGATGGACTACCTTCTTTATTTTACATCTTGAAATGGAAATGAATTCGGCATATATGTTGATTTATATCTTGCAGGATGGTTGGTTGCCTTTGTAGCGTAGTTACTACCATTAGCAAGTCACATATAGTAAAGGACGCTTTCTTCCCCATACTTGGCTGGCCTCCACTGCATCATAGGTTCTTCACTAATATTTGTTAAAACTGGAATGTAGCTAAGACACGAGTGTCCTGCCTGCGAGTCTGTTAACAGCCGCAGTGCAACAGATGGAATTAGACTTGTGCGAGGAGCTCAATCAAGCCATTTTGCGGCTCCCAATCTAATGCACTTGATCTTCCGTGTCTTTTAGAGTTTGCCTCCCCTCAGTACTTAGATATTCCCACCTGTAAAGCCCACACACTTCTAAAACCAGAAGGTCGGAACTTGGGCCCATTTAAAACCATCTCAAGGTTCAAACACTGACAGTGTTCAATAAACATGTTTTATTCATCATCATCTCTCTAAGACCGTAGCCTACCGTGGCTTTACAAGAATACTAAGAATGGCGATGCTGCCGATGATACAACTTTGCACCGTATTTGTCTGATAATTATCCTACAGGTAACTTAGATGTGTAACGAATTCCATGTTCATGTGTGTGGGCTTGGGAGGCTCTGTAGGTGAGAAGGCTAGAGAGTGGTAAAGGGTCTTTTCTTGAACACGGAAGCAAAACTTCACGGGACAGGAGCCAGGGGAGAGTTTGCAAGTCCTTACACATTAGAATTGCACAGAGAGTACATTGCAGCTGCCCGAGTTTCCTTGCTTCTTGGAGGACCCTTGGGGAGCAGTAGTTAACACTTGTTACATCCACTCGCTTCTAAATGAGAGGCAGCAGTGATAGAAATAATAGCATTGGGGGTCCCCCTGCTTTTAGAATTGGACTCCCAGCAGGGGTCTCTGCTAAGGGCCACATACTGCTCCGTACAAATGTGTTTCAAATGTTTAAAGGGGGAAAAGGCACAGTCCCATGAAGGGGACATTTCTAGAAGGGACAAAGAACTAGTAGCTCCCTGCTGTCTGATACAAATTCCTTCTCTGGCCCTCTTTATTGAAGCCCCCCTTTATGCCAAGATCTGGATTCTCTTTCTGTATTCTGCAACACCCATATAAGCTTGTTCAGATTTTCTCCCATCTAAAAAAGTAGGGCCCTGGCTGGTAGCACAGTGGATAAGGCACCGGCCTGCAGGCCCAAAAGTCGCTGGTTCGATTCCCCAGCCAGGGCACATAACCAGGTTGCAAACCAGGTCTCCAGTCAGGTCTGTGACTGGAGGCAGGTGAAACGCAACCATACATTGATGTCTGTCTCTCTCTCTGCCTCTCCCTCTTCCCCTCTTTCTAAAAATAATGAAATAAAATCTTTAAAAATAAATAAATAAACAAAAATAAAAAAATTAAAAAAGTGGGTTTATCCCATACTGAATTTCTCTATCTTCTCCTTTATATCATTGCTCAAAAGAATAGTTTGCACAGCACTTGACCCAGAGTGGGGCACATTCTGTTTTTAGACTGTTGAGTGGATACTTGTGTTATAAAGAAAAAATTCTCTCCTTGAAAAGTAGGCAATGATAAGGATGGGAGGGGAGTTAGGAGCTTTGGAAGTTTTAAAACATTGATTGAAAAAATGCTGCTATACCAAGGATGACCCCTGCCTCACTGCACTTCATTAGCATTTAAAATCAATGCCCCTCAAATTCTTTGATACTTGTCCCACTGAGAGGTGAGGCCATGACCCCCACCCCCACCCCCACTTTGGAATCTGGGCTCCGTGACTCTTTGACCAGTAAAATAAACAGTGTCAGTCCCTAGGCCTTGGTCTTAAAACCTGGCAGCTTTCACTTCCTGTCCCTTGGAACCCAGCTACCATGACCAGAGGACATCCAGGCCACAGAGAAACTGTGCTTCGAGAGCCTGAGGTCCCAGCTGACAGCTGGTATCAACCGCCAGACAGGTGAGTCCAAATGACTGCAAATGATACCGGCCCTTGTCACCAAATCTTTCCAGCGAGGCTCCAGGCATGGAGTCAGGACAAGCCCTCCCGGTGGGGTCCCACTTTGTGAGGACAGACAGGTTTCCAGGGGTTTGTTCCGAAGTCTTAGGTAACTGGATTTAGCTCATCTGTTCCTTTCCTAATCTCCCTTCCTGTTGGTCCTAGTCAGCGGGTGTAACGCCTTACCTGGGGGCTATCTCCCACACACTGCACCTGGGATCTATCTTTCACCAGGCAGGAGTCTCAAACCTGAGATGGTTTGGGGGATGTGTAGGGGGAGTGTAGGAAGAACCCCGACCAGCGATTTTCATCTTTTGTCATCACACAGCGCACATAAACTAATGACTAAAATTCCGCAGCACACCCGAATATAGACTGCATGTTTTGCAGAACTGACAAACAGTAGGTATGATTTGTATTCATTTACACCAGACGGCTATTGTGTTGGCTCTTGTCATTTTTTAACTTGACAATCTAAGGGAAAAGAGGTCTGTGCCCCTGACTAAATAGTCAGGTATTGCACTTTAAAAATTTTTAATTTAATTAATTAATTTTAAAAAAGACTTTATTAATTTTAGAGAGAGGGGGAGGGAGAGAGGCAGAGAGGGAGAGAGACAATGTATGGTTGCCTTTCACCTGCCTCCAGCTATGGACCTGGCTGGAGGCCTGGCTGGCAACCTGGTTATGTGCCCTGGCTGGGGAATTGAACCAGTGACCTCTGGGTTCTCAGGCTGGCATGTTATCCACTGTGGGTATTGCATGTTTTAAAATGTCTTGCGCCACACAGGTTGAAAATTGCTGCTCTGGACCGTAGAACTTTCTGCAATGATGGAAGTGTTCCAAATCTACCCTGTCCCATACACTGATACAGTAAACTTGGCTAGTGCTGCTATGCCAAGGGTGCCCCCTGTCTAACTGCTTCGTTAGCATTTTAAAAATCAAAGTCTTACTGCACTTCGATCTTTAAAGATAATACCAATGGTATTAAAAACAGAGGATCCCAAGGCCCTGGCTGGTGGCACAGTGAATAAGGCGCCAGCCTGTGGACCCAAAGGTCGCTGGTTCGATTCCCAGCCAGGGCACATAACCAGGTTGCAAACCAGGTCTCCAGCCTGGTCTGTGACTGGGGGCAGGTGACAGGTAATCATACATTGATGTTTCTCCCCTTCTCTGCCTCTCTCCCTACCCCTATCTCTCTGGAAATAATAAATAAAATCTTTAAAAACAAAACAAAGCAAAACAAAAGCAACAACAACAAAAAAGAACTCGCACATAAAAAAACCCCAGAGGATCCCTGCCCCACCTTGTGGTCTCATTGCCACAAAGCATCCACTTTTACCTCCCTTAAACCTTCCTCCTTGTATTTATCTTCATAGAGAAAGAAGGTAATAAATTGTTGTCTTTTGATTTATTCACTTTGGACGTTATCTATTGATTTCCTGTGACGGAAGATGAAGATTTAGGGAAGAGAAATGGAACGTTAATATACCATCTTTTTAGCCTTATAACATGTGGCATCATCTTCCCCTCTATTAGATATCTACTGCTATGGTAACAGATTACCACAAATTTAGTGACTTAAAACAATAAGTGCTGAAGATCTTATAGATCCGTAGGGCAGCAGTTGACAGAAGTCTCCCTCGCCCCCACCCCGCACACATACTTTCTCCCCCACTTCCCATCCTGATTGGTATTTGCTATTCTGTTTCATTCTTCTGGCTTTTACACAAGCGTGTTAGTTCACATGGACAAGAAGGGAAGGGACTGGTGCTTAGCAAGCGCCTGCTATGACCTGTTTACTCTCATGACAAATAGATGAGGAACGGTCAGCTGACTAATCAGGAAGTAGAGGCCAGCAGACAGGGTAACCAAACAAAAACCATGGGTGTTCATGTCAGCGTCCAGAAGTTCCTTCCCAGCAAAAGACCTTCCTCACCTTTTGAATGCCTTTGAAATGTCAGATCAGGACCTGTCGTCTGAAGGGGGACTGTCCTTTCAAGCAGATAGGCCTCCCTGGAAAGGTACTGATAATAACCAACAAAAATAGACTTGAAATGAAGTGCTGCTATTTCAATCACCCACTATATCCCAAAGGATAATGGACAGTTGACTGAGTGATGGGCAATAGTGTTCTATAATGAATAAGTAATTAAAAAAAAAAAAAAAAGGATAGTGAAACAGAACGTGACTCATCTTCGGAAATGTATCTTTTTATTGTTGAATAATAAAATATATTGCAATGTTTCTGGAGAAGAATTAGAGAATGTGCTGGGGCCAAGGGATGGTTTTCCCATCATTCAGTAAGTACTGGATCTTGATCATTCACATGCAATAGCAATATATCCTGCACGTGGCATTTTCAGAGGAAAGATAAGAGATTTGTTATGTTGACTGGGGGTGGTGGAAGGTGTGGCTGAGAACCCTAGCAGAGATGGAGGGGTCATAGTAGGAATTTTAGGAAATAATGATGGTAAACCAGGAGCCAGGTCCGCTGCTTTTGGGTGCATGGAAAACTTACCAATAATGGTGGTCAGCTGCTTAGTTTTTCTTACTACCCTATGGGACCTCCAGGAATGGACTGAGCTGTAATTTTTAGATGCAGCCACCAGGGGGTATGTCATTCCCTTAGGTGCCGGCTGGCCAAGTCAAGCCGGCCATTTGGAAAGCCCTGGGTGTCAAAGGTGGGACATCAGTAACCCTATTCCAGGTATTCTTGCCTCTGCCAGCACTGACCTATTACTGTGACCCTCTGGTCCTTTTTGTTCTGTCGTAATGCTTGCCAGATGGAGAGGCTCTGTTCTGGGGATTTAAGTTCCATCCACCCAAAGCCTAACGAACATTTCATTATAAACTGTTTCCACTCCTCTCAATTTATTTTCTACTTTTAATGATATCTCCACAGAGACTTTATATACTTGTAGCGAGTGTTTATCTGTTATTTGGTGTTCCACCTTTCAATGTTATTTCATGTTTGAATTAGTAGAGTCTACACATATGTATTTTAGAAAAGAAAAGATTTCCCTGCATTTTTCATGTTTCTGTGATTATAAATAGCATTGCTATGAACATGAGTAGAAGTAAAGTAGAAATAAAGGATCAAGGAATCATTTTGTAATTCTTGTTATATATTCCTTATTGGGGGGAAAAAGTGTTGTTTTTCAATTGCTATCTTTCCCTAAGGTGTCTAATTCCCGATAAAAATAAGTTGCTGAGAAGGATAAATACCATCTGATCTCACTTATATGTAGACCTTAAAGTGACAATGACAAACCCAGTTCACAGATATAGAGAACAAGTTGGTGCTTTGGTGGTTGCCAGCCAGTGGCAGGGGGTGGGAGCAAGAAATGGGTGAAGAGGGTCAAAAGTTACAAACTCCCACTTATAAAATAGTTGTCATGAGTATTTAATGTACAGCATGGTAACTACAGTTAATAATACTGTTTCACATGTTTGAAAGTTGCTAAGAGTAGATCTTAAAAGTCCCACAAGAAATAAAAACAAACTTGTAACTATGTGTGGTGATGCAGGTTAACTAGGCTTATTGTGGTGATCATTTTGTAATATGTACAACTCTCAATGCGTCAATGATAAAAACGTAGTTGCCAGTGTTGGTTGGTACCTTGGTAAGTTGAAAAATGCCTTTTATTAACGGTGTGCTGTGTTAGTAACTTATTTGAATACATCACTTCCTCTGTGTGGTATGGAATGATTTCTTTTTTAAGATGTTATTTTTATTTTTAAGCGCTTCAGTCTTTTAAAAAAGCTTTTTTTCAAGATTGTATTCCTTTACTTTTAGGGAGAGGGGAAGGGAGGGAGAAAGAGAGGGAGGGAAACATCCGTGTGTGGTTGCCTCTCACACGCCCCCAAATGGGGACCTGGCCTGCAACCCAGGCCTGTGCCCTGGCTGGGAATCGAACCTGCCACCCAATCCACTGAGCCACACCACCCAGGGCTTTATTGATATTTTTGTAAAGCCTGATGAAAAATCCTTCCTCCTCACCAGAGGCTATTCCTCCAGTGACAGGGCTGTTTGTTCAGTGAACCCAGAAGCAGGACTTGGACAGCAGATAAATGCTATTGGCTTCCTGTCTCCCCCGAACCCACCATTTTCTTCCTCACTCACCTCTCCAACATGTTCCTCTTCAGCTGGCTTTTGTGTCACCAGTGAAGTGACAATGATGGGCTATTTCTGGTGGCCTGGTGGAGGCCGCAGATCAAACTTCCCAGAATTTGAAAGACAGGGCCTGTCTCAGCTGATTTATTAAATCAGGAGTCCGGGAAGAAGTTCAGCTCCCCTCTGAATTTTTTCCAAGTTGACTAATCTGCTCTTTGTGTTGGGAAATCATCATGACCCCTTTTCCCTGCAGCCTCGGCTGTTTTCTCTGCAGCGAGAGCAGGCGGGGAGACGCCAGGCTGAGGAAACACTCCTCCAGCACGGGGTGTTGCCCCCCATCGATTTCCAGTTTCTTCATCCGCAGAGGGAGGGGGCTTTGCTGGGGAGATGGGCAAGGACATTTCTCTTGGCTTCGCCTCCCTTGCGAACCTTTAGCTCCCGTTGCGCTAGCCTGGCTCAGGGGCCCTGATGAATTTTTTGCAGTGCCGGGCCGGGGTCGTGGGTGTGGGTGGATGCTCCCCTGAGAGAACTTTTGGGGATCACATGGTGGGGACCCCCACTGAGCCCCATGCAGACCCCTCCCAGGCACCAGAGCGCAAAGCTGCATGGACAGGAGGCAGAAGGACTTCAAAGTCGCAATCCCAGAGGATGGAAAGAGATACAGCTCCGTGTGAATGGGCGCCTTCAGGGGTGTTGGCAGGTTTATCCGTGGATGGAGACCAGATACAATGACTCAGCTCAGGAAACATAATACATGGGTGGGGTTGGGAGGCAGTGTCCACTGCGCACATTAGTTTTAGACTTAGGCTAGTATTGATCCAATGGGAATCAGGAAAACCATTTGCCTCTCTTCTGGAAAACCAGCATGGAAAACCCCCTGTAATCCCAAGAATGAGGTAAGAGGTTAAGGGGTGCTGACCCAAATGGAAGAGTGCTGACCGGTCCCCTCCATGTGGCATGTCACACTCCAGCTACAAAGTCCCCAGGTGGGTCAGGGCTACCTCATAGAAAGAGTGGGATTTGAACTCAAATACCCCTGGGTTTTAAAGAGTTTATTTATTTTTAGAGAGAGGGGAGGGGAGGAAGAAAGAGAGGGAGAGAAACATTCATGTGAGAGAGAAACATTGATTGGTTGCCTCTTGTACGCACCCCGACCAGGGACTGAACCCCAACCTGAGCATATGCCCTGACTGGGCATCGAACTAGTGCCGTTTGGGTTTGTGACGCCCAAGCCACTGAGCCACACCAGCCAGGGCCAGACCTGGGTTTGAATTACAGCCCCTTCCTTACTGGCCAGGTATTCCCCTGGGCTCTTCGGCCTCTGGTGGCACTCACACCAGGTTACGATAATGTCTGTTGTTCCCAGCAGCTGTCTCACACACCACTGAGCGCTGCACACCCCTTCCTGCCTCTCAGCTGCCAGGTCTTTGTGGGGCACCCTGGTTGCCCCCGATTATCTGCTAATACTACGGGAAGCAGCTGAGTTGCAAAGTCATTTGTAGTTCTAGCACCTACATCAGAAATTCTGCCAGCTTTCTCCACAGTCTCTTCTGTGGTGGAGAGAAACATCGATTTGTTGTTCCGCATTTTTATATATTCATTAGTTGACTCTCGTAGGTGCCCTGACTGGGCATCAAACCTGCAACCTCAGCGTATGGAGACAACCCTCCAAACCCAATGAGCTCCTGGCCAGGGCCCTTTTAAAACTTCTAACTTATTCTCAGGCTGACTTGGATTCACGTGAGCTGCTGGCATTACCTGGGAGAAGCCACGTATGTTATCACAGCCCGGGAAGATCTGCCCACGTCTTCGCCATCCTAGCCTCATTCGGTATTGGGGTCACTGATCCAACTCACCGCCTGGTTTAGCATTTAGATCCTGAGCATCTCCCCAGCCTCCTCTCCGCACAGGCTGTCTTCTCTGAAGCCACACATCCATCCCTGAAGATGACAATGTCAACTTGCCTGCTGCTTCTGAGTGGAGCTATGCGGCTCCACCTCTCGCACCCGCGCCGCCTGGGAGTGGCCAACCTGTCTTCTCATCCTGCGTGTTCTGTCGTTAACCTCCAGTCCAGGAGGTTCCCGTTGGCTGGGCACACAGCTATCCTTGCCAGAATCGCTTGGACCCATAAGATGTATTCGCGCCCCACAGCACAGATTGTGGTTCACAGCCCCCTTCATGGTTACCAAGAACTCTTGGTAGACTTGACTTTGAGGGGGAGTCTTCCAGTGAGTGGGCTCCTACGCATTTGTGTCCATACAAAGACCCGGAGAAGCTGACCAACCCCTTCCGGTCCTCATGCTATTCTAAGAGATGAGGAAGGCCACCTTGCACACATCCACCGTGCCGGAATTTCTGCAGCCATGTACACTGACGGACGCGACAGACTTCAGTCCTGCTGGGTAGCACCGGGCTGTGGGTGCTGCCATGAGTGCCACAGGGCAGCGGCTCGGCTGCTCCTCCAAGTTTTCTTTCACTCGTGGTTAGAAGCGTAAAAGAAGAGTGTAGGCCGGGCCCAGCAAGGTGACCCGTCGCTACTAATCTGTGACCTCATTAGTTACCTGTCTCTCCTAGTCAAGTTTCTTCACCAGTAAACTAGGAATGTAAATAGCACCCGTTTCTTAGGGTTGCTGTGAGGACTTAACAAGATCTGATGTGTGGTTTCAGGGTCTGGCCCGGAACTGAAAATCAAAGGTATAGTTCTTATTGCTGCTACTCATGGAGGTTTCCTAATCATGTCATGAAAGGAGGTGGCTCATGGTTCATCTCATTTTAGAAGAGCTTCCTCCCATCCACAGATCACACAGGCAGAACGTACAGATCACACCCCAGAAAAGCACCTTCATGTACGCCAACCACTGGCAGGGAAATTGAGCTAAAAACTTCCTCCTCCGGCTGTGCACCTGGATACGGAGAAGAGGCCCAGCCCTTTAAGACGACATGACATCTCTTTGGGACAGGACTGTCCGGTTCAGAGCAGGCTGACCTGAGTTTAAAATGGGCTCATTTGACCCAGCGAGGTGTCAGGACAACACGTCCCTCCTGGATCCATTCGTGGTGTCCCGTTTCGCTAAGGTTTCCTGCCCTCCTTGTCTGTGACTGCTTGTCTGGCAACTTGAGCCTGCCCTGCCCACTGGCCCTTTGCCACTTACCTTGCGATCACTATCTCAGTAGCAGCTTCTGCCTGAACCAACACCCTCTCCCCGGCTCGCCCGTTCAACCACGCCTGCCCAGCCCGCCCTGCACGTGGGTCTCCTGCAGCACCCCCGCCAGGCAGCTCTGCCTGCTGGCCCGTCTTCCCTGGGCACCTCCAGAAGCAGGGACCCTGAAGACAGAGCAGTTCTCCGCTGTCACCTGTGAGAAGCTAGAAGCACTTTTGACATTAAGCTTATCTGAACTCCTCATCGGAAGTATCAGGGCTGCCTTCCATCAGCCCACGAGGGACTTCGGTGGGAGATAAGCACTGAGAATGCACCATGGGCCGAGGCTGAGACCAGGGTTAGCTTTCTCTGTCCGCGCTGTGCCTTTCTCAGGGAGGCTGTCTGCCTGCAGGTCTTGCCTCTGTTTTGACTTTTACTTCCATGTGTTTGCTTCTCTTTGGGTGTGGCTCCAGCGAATTTGAAAGCCCACTGGGTGAAGACAACATGCAGAACATTTGTTCCATTGGGCGGCTTGCTCAGCGGTGCAGTGTGGGCTTTGGATTTCACAGGCCTGGACGCGGCCATCAGCTCCACGACGTACTAGCTCTGCTCCAGCCTCTCTGGCCTTTGTTATAGTCACTGAACCTGCCAAGCGCACCGTGTCCCCTTTGCATGTGCTGTTCCCTTTGCCTGGGACCCTCTTCATTCTGATGTTCTCAGGATAGTTTCTCAGTGGTGTTCAGATCTCAGTTCAAATCTCGTATTAGATAGAACTTCCCTGACCACCATTTACCAATCATCAATCCACCTCGGTCACCATTGCATTGTCTTTTATGAGTTTCTTCACAGGCATTTGTCCTACTTCTTTGTTTATCACCTGCCACCCTCAAGGAGAATAAAACCTTTTGGATAGCGGAGCAGGACCTTAGCTGTCTTATTTACCACTGGATTCGTAGCACGTAGAATCAGGCCTGGCATATGCATAGTAAGTTGTTTGTATGTATTGAATGAGTCAGTGAGTTGGCATCTCTATCTGTAAAATGGAGATAATAGTTCCTCCCTATAGGGTTAGTGAAGATTATGCAAGAAAATGTTTGTAAAGTGCTTAGCATAATGCTGGGCATATGAATGGTGATCCCAGTTACTATGATTTCTACCTGTATCTCCCCATCCCAAATTGATAAGATCCTCCAGGGTATAGATTATGTCTTTTTTGTATAATTCATATTGCTACTCTTATAGCAGATGCTCAGTAAAAAACTCCAGCCCTGGCTGGTGGGGCTCAGTGGATTGAGCACCAGCCTGCAAACAGAAAGGTCACCAGTTTGATGCCCAGTCAGGGCACATGTCTGGGTTGTGGTCCAGGTCCCCAGTTGGGGGCTGTGAGAGACAACTGATCCATGCATGTCTCACACATTGATGTTTCTCTCCCTGTCATTCTCCCTCCCTTCCCATCTCTCTAAAAGTGAATAAATAAAAATTAAGAAAAGAAAAGAAAACAACAGTCTAAATGAAATTTCCTTTTAATAAACCAAGGCTTCAAAAAAAAAAAAAAGAAATAGAAAATATACCAAATCCAGTTAAGCTCATGGTTTATATTGAGCTCATGAGCCCTTTGCTTCATGAGGAGTTTCCAGCCTGTCCTGTTCCAGGTTCCAGGGGTGTCAGGGGGTCAGGTGACTGTTCCCCGTGTGGATTCAGTACACATTTGGTTTTGCTCGTGTGCTCCCTGGGACATTTTCCTCCACCAGGAATGTGCTTTGGATCTTACTTCTGTTTGCATTCTCAATGGCTGCCTCCTTGCTTCCTGGCACCCAGTATAGAAGTATTGAAGGGCAGGAGGACAGTCAAGGAATAGTAGCCTAGTAATGAAGAGTGTAGACTCTGGACTCAAGCCCTAGCTCCTGCCACTCACCAGCTGTGAGGCTTCAGACAAGTTACTTAACCTCTCTGTGTCTCAGGTTCCTTATTCACAAAATGAGGATAACAAAGGTATCGACCTTACAATGATTGTGGCAGTTACACATAGGGTCCTTAAAGCAGTGTCTTCAATTCTCTATGTGTATCTCATTTCACGTAGATGTCCCCTAGGCAGTTCTTGGCTCATACCAGACATTTAGTAGTATTTATTGAATTAAACTGAAAAGTTGTGAATTGATTTTTTTTTGTAAAAAGAAAATGTTAAAAAAGCATATTTAAAAGGAAAGGGAGAATTTGCTATAGTTTGTCCTTTGTAATTTGTATAATCAAGTTTCGATTGGTTGTTATTTTTCAACTTTATATTTATTCTATTAGATCTGGTAAATGTGAAATATGTTGGAAAACAAATCCCCCCACCCCTAAAATCAATTTTAAAACACTTTCAGAGAACAAATTGCTTTTAGAGAAAAAAAATTTTAAACTTCAGTGGTTACAGCGTAGGGACTTAGTTTGAAGTGAAAATCCTCTCCAACCAGATAATACTTTCCTGTTTTGGTTTTATAGTTTTCTAAGTCTATTTTCTTTGTGGACCTTTTTAAAGCTTTCTCTGGGCCTTAACTAGAACAGTAAAAACCAAGTTCAGCCAAGACTTTTAGAAATGTTACTTATGCCCTGGCTGGTGGGGCTCAGTGGGTTGAGCGCTGGCCTGTGAACCAGAGGGTCACTAGTTCGATTCCAAGTCAGGACACATGCCTGGGTTGCAGGCCAGGTCCCCAACTGGCCTGTAACCACACCTTGTGAGAGGCAACCACACATTGATGTTTCTCTCCTTCTTTTTCTCCTCACTTCCCCTCTCTCTAAAAATAAATAAAATCTTTAAAACAATGTTACTCCTCCTCAGTCTGCATTGGATGAAAACAGGGATGCAATAGAATGTCCTATCAATTCCTAACTAACTTCAGTGTTAGACATAACTATTGCTAGAAGTGAGCTCTAGACTCTGAATGGGGTTTAAATGAGGGTAGAGAAAACCTCCTGGTTAGTTTTATTTGTCCTAATTGGGAATTTTTTTTTTTACAGTAGTAACATGATTGAAGTCATTTAATACCAGAGTGATGGTGAAACATTGTGTGCTAAGCTAAATGGAATATCAGGAATTTTAAGAGTTGGCCCTTTCCCTAAAGGAAATTTGGCCACATATCTATGAAACCAGTGTGCTTTTCACAAGGACTCCTGAAAAGCACTTGAATAGACCCCAAATTTGAAAATGGTTTAACAATGACTAGAACTCCATGCACTGTGATCTGACACAGGGTATTTGAACAGAGGTCAGGAAGAAATGCTTGCATGCTCTGCTTCACACTAGGAAAAGAGAAGCCACAGCGGCCTCCATGGTGACCAATGGCCCCTGTGACCCTTCAGTTTTTGAAAGCATCTATTTTCAGTATTTTAGGCTAGATTCCCCTTGCTTGCTGATAGTGAAGACTCAATTTGACTATCAGAAGTATTACTAAGTGGATTTTTTCTTTTTAAATGCCAACTAGTAATGATAAATCTAGCTCTTTATGGATGATGACCCCATCGGCCAGTCATCAGAAGGGCCCACTTTAGGTTTGTATTTAAGCCATGGGTTTGAGTTCCATAGATCCTTTCACCTGGATTCAACAAGACTTTTTGTATCTGTTTGTGACGGGGTTTGCAGGGTGGGAGTGGGGAGGATGAATTTAATCATGGACTTGGGATTGGAAAAATGTACAAAACACTGGCTATTATGAACTAAATTCCCCACACCAAATTCGTATGTTGAAGCACTAATACTCCTTGCATTCCTCGTGTTGGTATTTGAAGGTGGGGCCTTCAGGAGAGAACTAGGTTCAGATGAAGTCATGAGGGTGGGGCACTCATGATAGGATTAGTGCCCTTAAAGGAAGAAACACCAGGAGAGCTTGCTTCCTTTTTCTGTTTCCACTGTTTGAGAGTATGATGCAAAGATGACAGGATGTAAGCTAGGAAGGGAGCCCACACCACGAACCCAAGTTAGCTTGCATCTTGGTCTTGGACTTACTAGCTCTTGAACTGTAAAAAAATAAATTCTTGGGCCCTGGCTGGTGGCTCAGTGGATAGATGCCAGCCTGCAAACCCAAAGGTTGCTGGTTTGATTCCCAGCCTGAGCATATAACCAGGTTGCAAGCCAGGTCTCCAGCCAGGTCCATGGCTGGAGGCAGGCAAAAGACAACCATACATTGATGTTTCTCTCCCTCTCTGCCTCTCTTCCTTCCCCTCTCTCTGTAAATAATAAATAAAACCTTAAAAAATATAAAAATTAAAAAATAAATAAATAAATTCCTGTAGTACAAGCCACCTAGTCTAATGGTATTTTTGTCTCGGCAGCCAAGATGACTAATGTATTGGCTTTAACTGCGTAATCTACAGACAAATGAATAACTCATTCATTAAATCACTCTTTTGTTAATTCAGTTATTCTACTACTGTGTACTGGGCCCCAGTTAAGGTACAGAAGAAACAGTGGTAAACAAGGAAGAGCAGAAGTGCCTACCCTACGGCTTACAGTCTTGCGGGAGTGACAGACGTTCACTGAATAACACTGGCAACACAAACTGATCTAAATATACAGTGGTGACACATGGCATGAAGGTGAGGTCCATGGAGTGGAGAAAACCGGGAGGGCAAAAGGGACAGAAGGAAGCTGGTGTGGCTAAGTCTCTGGAGGGGATGGGCGGGGGGATGTGGTACTCGTGGAGGCTGGAGGATGGGCAGTGGCAGACATTCAAGGGCTTAGAGGTGACATTAAGGGGGGACTTGCAGTGAGGGTGTCTATGAGCAGATTTGTGCGAGACAAGGGTAGCTGGGACTGGGTAGTCGTGGGGAGAAGATGGGGAGTTTGAAGAACTATTTAAGACATAAAGAACAACTTGAATAGATGTTGACAATGAAGGAGAAATTAAGTCAGGCATGATTTTTATATTTCTGGCGTGAGAAAATGGAGGAACACTTATCCCATTTATGGAGATAAGAAATACTGAAGGAGGACCAGGACTGGGAAGAAAGACTATGTATCTGGAGTCAGACAGGCTGAGTTGGCAATACTTTGAGACAGCCAAGAGACGTCATCGGGCAGCTGGTGTTGACAGGATATGTATCTCTAGCACCGTTCAGTCGAACTTTCTGTGATGATGGAAAGAGTCTATATCTACGCTGTCTAATATTTTAGCTTCTACCCACCTGTGGCCCTTCATACCTAAATTAACTGAAATTAAAATTGTAGTTTCTCAGTTGCACCGGCCATATTCCAAATGCTCCATAGCTCTACCTGGCCAGTGACTTTGCATGAGATGGTGTAGTTCTGGAGCTCAGAGAAGCAGTCTGGATTGGAAATAGCACAAACATTTGACCCCTGTGGAGATGACTTTTAGGAGGATGGATAAGGCTGTCCGGGAAGAAGGCAGTCATGAAGAGAGGAAATGACTAGGGCTGAGCCTTGAGGCCCTTCAACGTGTACAGGCTGGTGAGGGAGAAGGAGCCTGAGAGGACCACAGGAGAGGTGGTCGGGGAGGCTTCAGCCTAAATGTCAAGGGAAAAGAGTGTTTCGGAAGGAGGATGAGCCACAGCTAAGTGCTACTGGAGGACTAGCCATCTTAATTGCATCAGGGAAATAAAGGTCACCGGTGAGCTCAGCAAGTGCTGGTGATGAAGGGGACAGAACTGAGAAGAGGCCACATGATGAGTAAGAGGTAGGAAAGGGGATGGAGAGGGAGCTGGCAATAGACATCAGAACTCATGAGCTCCAGCCGAATCAATAGAATAGACAGACATCTTCAAGGCACTGGGTTGATACTGCCAAGTTGCCAACTTTGGGTCTTTTGTCATGAATATGGAGGGAGGTGCGCATTTGCTTTTCCTTCTTTCTACCTGTCCTGGAGGGTGAGTATGAGCAAGACCAAGTGAGGGCTCAGGGGCCAAGGGCACAGCATGGTGTCCTAACGGAAACAGAAAGCAATGGAAAGCATTTCCTTTTAACTTTCTCCTTTTAAACAAGAACCACACAAGGGGATAGAAAAGTATGGTAAAACCTCCCCGTACTACTCACCCTCTGGCCCCAACACACACGGGCCTTCCATCCCGCCCCGTCCATCAGCCCATCCACTTTGACTGAAGGGTTTTTAAGCTCAGGCTTGATTAAATTTCTGCTAAGAGAATTCTTGCTGCCAGGTAGAGCAGGAGCCAGCAAACGTCCTCTTTAAAGGGCCAGCTGGTAAATATTTCAGGCTCTGCAGGGCCTAACGGTCTCTGTTACAGCCACGCCGCTCTGCTCCTCGAGTGTGGGAGCAGCTGAAGACAATCCGTGCACAGGCAGCTGTGTCTGCAAATCCGCAAAACTTGACCGAAGGACAGACATTTAAATTTCGTATCATTCTCACGGGATTCTTTTTCTGCTGAGTTTTGCCTCCCCACCCGTTAATCATTGTTTTGGGTCAGAAGCAATCCAAAATCAGGAGGGGAACCCCATTTGGCCTGCGGCTCCCCAACCCCTAGGTGGGAAAAAGCTGGAGGAAGCAAGGAGGTGCAGGAAAACCGGCCCTAGGCTGTCACAGGAGCCAGGAACAGAACCTGCTACCCTGGCAAAGAGAAAGGGGAGCCTGGGGAACGCCAGCTAAGTACCACCAAGTCTCCATTTGTTGAGTACCTTCTAGGCTCCAGGCATAGTGTTAGGGCTGAAGATACGCAAATAAATGAATAATGCATACTTTTGGGGTTTGCATGCCATCGGGTCTAGTAGGGGAGACAGCCCCCCCATATCATGTGGTAAGTGCCATAATAATTAAACATATATATAACTGAGTCCATAAATGGCTATGGACTATAGGTGAGATATTGAGTAATCCTGTTTGAGGAACATCTAACACGGCTTCCAAGATGAGTAGAAGCTTACCATTCAGGCGAAGGGGGTAGGTATTAAGGCCAAGCAGAAAGTACAGAGAGATACACATGAGGAGGCTTGAAACTCAGTCTCTCTCTCTCTCTCTCTCTCATGTCACTGTTACGTGGAGGGGAATGCAGGAGAGAACTGAATATATCTGCCGGCTCAGAAACCTGTAAAAATAGAGAATCTGAGGTTTCCAGAGGAAGGATAATTGGTGAAGCATTAAATGGTCCTACGTGATGCAGGCCTTGGCTACATCTTCCATCTCTCTTTTGAACCAACACCCCCCCCCCCCCACCTTGTTCACTCAGCTCCAGGCCCACTGGCTCTTTGTTTTGTTGACTATGGTACCTCCAGAGTCTAGAACTGTGCCTGGCAACATATAGGCACACAAGAGTATTAGTCAAGGCAGGGTGGGGTAGGTCAAGGCAGGGTGGGGCAGGGGAGAGCAACGGGGGAAAAATTTCGTATCAACAATAGTAATACAACAAAATTTCGTAATACAACAATAGTAAACAAAATTTTAAAAAAGAGTATTAGTCAAATAAGTCAGTGGGAATGAAGTAGGGAGGGAGGCATGGCGGGTTGGAAGTTGGGGGAGTGAACTGCAGGAGGGAAGGCCCCCACAGCCCCCATTTGATTGGCCAAGGAAGGTGGGAGTAGATCTTTTGAAAGGAGACAGGGACACAAGGTTTGGAACATCTGTGGGAAATGGGGAGAGAGTTGGGAACTGAAACCTCCGAACTCCAGCCAAACAGATAATTCATTGTAATGTGCCTGGGGGTGAGGGCGAGGTCCAAAGAGGAGATAGCTCCCCACCCAGTTGGTGGTGATCTGGCTTCTGTTTCTTGGGACTGAGTACAGAATTCTAGAGCTGGGAGAGGTAGGAGGAGGCTCCAGGCAGAGTAGGCAGGTGTGGGTGGGGGGAAGTGAAGAAGGAAAGTGAAGGTTGGAAGGGTGAAATCGACCCTTTGGTGAAGAGATGAAACCAAAGCTTAGGCAGGGTTTTGCTGCTATTGCTTTAAAAATATAAGAGAAAGAGAAAGAGAGAGAGAGAAAGAGAAAGAGAAAGAGAGAGAGAGAGAGAGAGAGAGAGAGAGAGAGAGAGAGAGAGAGAGAGAGAGAGGAGGATACAAAGCACCCAACCAAAACCAAACCATACCTGCTGCTACTTGGCAACAGGGGTTTCTCATTCGGCTGAGAGTGAGTTTTGGAACAGGGTGGTAGTGGCTGTTGCCTTTTCCTTCCCTCTCCTCAGGCAGGTCATTGGTGGAGACCCAGGATGGAGCCATCTTATTCCAAGTCCTCTCTCCTTGCTCCTAGTCCACGATGGTTTCATGAATACATCAGGGTTGCCAACACTCAGGCTGGGTAGAAGTTACCATTGCGTGGTTACTCCAGTTTTCGGGTGGAAAAGGGGAGGCGCTTCGTGACTGATACCCCCAATCCTTTTCTGAGATTTCCTTGTAGGCAAGAAAATAATGAAAACCAGGGGACCGTGAAGTCAGTTTTTGGAGCTAAATAATCCCATATGAGCAGAGGATGGTTAAAACAGGATTCCTGCTGTCTATAAATGTGCTGAACTTCAGGATCAAGTTTCTTTTATTTTTATTAAGATTCTCCCGTTTAACGTGATCTTTTCTTCCCAGCCCCTGGCTTCTCTCTTTATACTTGACAATATGTGTAATTATTAATATACTTTACTGTTGGTTTTAGTGTCCCTCTAGTTTTTGTTTGGTTCATTAATGTATTTCCAGCACTTAGTAGAATCCGCAGCACAGGGTAGGGATTTGATGAACACTTACTGAACCAGTGAAGGGATAAATCCCTTTACGTAACCCAGGACAATTCCCTTTAATAACTAGGCTTTGAAGTGGAGTTTTGGAGAACTTTGAATTGTGAAATATAGCTGAGTATTCCCAGATAGTAGCAGGGATGGTGCAAGATGGATGGAGTTTGTTGGAGATTCTGGGAAGAAGTTTGGTGGACCAACTATCCATCCTTGAAGCTAGATAAATCCAATAGCTTCGCTCCACGTTTTAAACTCTCAGAGAAAAGTGATCCTGAGTGAGGCTACGTGGATGATTTTACCAGAAGGAGAGCTCCTGGAGTTAGGGTTCCTGGAGTCTGTCTCCCTGGAAGGTGGCGGATGTGCCAGACCAGCTGGCAAGCCACTGCAGTTTCCTGGGCCCACACCTCCCTCCTTGAAGGATGGCACGAAATCCAAGATATTCTTGACCAGCGGAAAGAAAGCTCCTTTGAATGCAACTTTACACATTTTTAAGGTTTTTTTTTTTTTTTTTTTTTGGGGGGGGGAGGACTTTATTTATTATTTTATTTTAAAAGATTTTATTATTTTTTAGAGGGAGGGGAAAGGAAAGAGGCAGAGAGGGAGGGAGACATCCATGCATGGTTGCTTTTCACCTGCCTCCAGCTAAGAACCTGGCTGGAGACCTGGCTTGCAACGTGGTTATGTGCCCTGACTGGGAATTGAGCCAGCGACCTTTGGGTTCGCAGGCCGATGTCTTATCCATTGTGCCACCAGCCAGGGCCATAATTTATTTTTATTGTGGTCAAATATACAGAAAATGTTACCACTTGAGTCATTTTTAATCGTACTTTTTGTAAATTACACAGTTACCCATGAGTTGGAAGGGAGAATTTGGGCACGGCTAATGAGGGGAGAGCCTGAGAGCGCCTTCCCGGGTCGCGCTGGGGCTGAACCTCCGTCACGCCTCCGGGGTGATCGGTCCTCGGTCCTCCCGGTGGCTCGCAGGAGCCCAGCTGCCCAGGGGGTGGGCACGGTCCAGGCGCCGAGGCACGGCCGGGGGACCCTGAAGGCCGACGCGCCGCACAGTTGGAAACCCACAGGAGGTGACGGCCCCTTTGCGCCTCCGATGTCCCCCGATTCCTGCAGGAGGTGCGCGCGCTCTGCCTGCCCCTTGCGCGCCCCCGACCCGTGTCCACCGCTACCGCCGAGAAGGAAACGGGCGCCTCCCTCCCCGCGCCCCGCGCAGGCGCCGCCCCGCCCCGAGCCCGCCCGGCGGCCGGTGGGGGCGGAGCCGGCGCTGCCGGGGAGGGTCAGGCCCGGGGATTAGTTGGTTTTCGGAGCAGAGGAGCGAGCCCGGCGGTCGCGAGCGTCGAGTAGACAAAGCCGCGTCGGGGCCCAGCGGGGGTTGGGCCCAGGTTCGGGGGCGCCCCAGCTCGGGAGAGCCCTGTGCGGCCCTCGCCGCCCGCCGTCCCGCGGCCCCGCCGCCGCCGCCACCGCCCGCAACAGGTCCGCGCCCCCGGGCGGCCTCGCCCTGCGCCCCTGCCCTGCACCCCGCGCCCCCCGGGGCGCCGCCTCTCGGCTCCAGGCCGCGCTCAGCCACCCGCTTCCATGCGCTACGGGTCCAAGATGATGCCGGTAAGTAAGCGGGCAGGTGGGCTGGGGGCGGGCGTCGGCCGGAAGTGTGTGGAGTCGCGGGCCGGGGTCCCCCCTGGTGCGGGACCTGAGCCCGCGTGGCCGGGGCGGTGTGTTGCGGACCCGGGGGGCGGCCGTTGCTCCGCGCTGCGCGCTCCCACCCTGGGCCCCGCGGAGAGCAGGAGCGGGGAGACCCCGCGCGGGAGGAGGGTCCCAGCAGCTCTCCAGAGCGGACCTTCACAACTTTGCTTTTTCCCTGCGTCCTGACTTTTTGCAGTTCTTGAAGGCCCAACCCAGGGAAACCGGGACTCTTAGTGCTTTGTCTTAAAGGCAGAATAAAAACCGTACAACTTTTCGCTGGAGGGAAAGGGACACACTGAAAACAGCGCCCTTGCTTTCTTTTTAATGGCATTTCGATCTTGGTTTCTGCAGGAGCAGCAAAGCCGCTCGCTCTCTTTCTGGAAAACTGGTTTATGAGATGCATCCGCAAAGTTTTTGATCGCAGTGACACGTGTGTGTCTGCTCGCTCTGAGGGGGTTAGTGGGCTTCGGGGGTGACCACCAGGCCACAGGTGTACAGCAGGCTTGCAGTTTTGAAAAGCCTCTTTCGTCCAACCCCTGGCCGCGCAATCTGGGAGGTCGCCGTGGCTTACGCAGACTTGATAGCAGTACATTTTCTATCACCCTTCCCACTGGAGCAAGATTAGCCTGTTGCTTTCTCTTGGCTTCATTTGTTCAAACAAAGAAACAACGTTTACTTTTATACGCTGTGGATTGGAGTGACCACACATTTTGTTTATTTGCAGTTACCAATGCAGAGTATAATTATTCTACTTGTGTCATGGGAGGGTGTCCCAAACTTCCCTGCGAGGAACAAACTGAATTTACTGGAATGGATCATTGACTTGAGATAGTTTGGGATATTTTGTCCTGCCAGGAGTCAAGATACTTGAAAGTGGTAATAGGAGTATGTGTCCTGTTTTAGTCTAATGCCTGGTTATGAAGTTAGGTTTGTGATGTGAATGTCCAATGAATACAAGATAAACGAGAAGGACTTTGCTGTTAAAATGTTTATTTCTGGGATTTACATTTCTTTGCCTTAAAATAATTCTTCTTGGCTGACTGAATTCTTTTCCCCAAAAATAGGAGCAAGACAAGTATCGGTTGTTGCAATATGATTTCTTCCTTAAAGATCAGTATTATGTCCAGATACCCTTTGGGCTTTCTTAGCATTTTTGCTTTCTTCTCCCGGCAGCACACCAGATCATCAGAATTTGTAAAAAGTTCTGTAGCTCGAGACCATATTTAATTTAGCAGTATGGTTCTTTCTGATGGCCTTTCTAATGTCAGAGTAGGACATGAATGGAGAGACTGGCATTGTGGGGTGGTAGCATGCCTATCACCTGTGAAAGCCAGGCTAACCCTCAGTATTTGTTTGCTCAGCTACTACTTCTGTGATCATAGGCTTTTTTTCCTTTTTAATGATTTGTTCCTCAGTTTCATCATCTGTAAAATGGGGACAATAATAGTACTTAGTCCTTAGGATGGTTGTGAGGATTAGTGACTGGTTATGAAGAAATTCGTTCAGTGCCTAGCTTGGAATAGATGCTAGGTAAGAGCTTCTCCTGAATATAAAATACTGGTGAAGCTGAGATTCTTATCCTTGCAATACATAAGCATATGAAAATAGATTTTTATATAGTAACCATCGTGTTATCTGTAAGATCAAGAAGTCGCAGGGTTGGCTTCCCCTGGAACGATCCCTGTGGCTTGCAGATGGCTAGCTTGTCTTCTTGCTCCCTCCTTGCGTAGCCTTTCTTCTGAATGTGCACGCTGGTGTCACTTCCATTTCCTTTTTAAAAAAGATTTTATTTATTTTCAGAGAGAGGGTAAAGGAGAGAGAAAGAGATGCGAGAAACATCATTGTGAAAGGGACATCAGCCAGTTGGTTGCCTCTCGTACACCCCCAGCCAGGGATCTGGCCTGCAAACCTGGCATGTGCCCTGACTGCGAATGGAACCAGCCTTTGGGGTCACAGGCCAACACTCAGTCCACTGAGCCACATGGTCCAGGGCTGTTTTTGTAAATTATTTCTCATCTCTAGCTTCTAATGTGGATTTTACTTCAGCGTTGAGGGAGGTTTTGTATTGCCTTTGAAAAACCTAACTGACTTCCCGGGAAAAAGCATTACACTTTCTACAGGAAAATGTAGAATGTGGACAGTGCCTTGATAGACTTTTTTTTTGTTGTGGTGGGGAAATGAACTTAATATCAAAATGACCATTTTGACCATTTTTAAGTGTATAGTTCTGGGGTATTAAGAGTCCATCCTTCAGTTTGCTTTTAAAGCCATTCTAAAGGGAACAGTTTGCTATGTAGACTGTGTTATATTAAAAGTGTGCAAATAGCCCTGGTTGGTGTGGCCTAGTGGAGAGTGCCTGCTTATGAACCAATGGGTTGCTGGTTCGATTCCCAGTCAGGGCACATGCCTGCGTTGCGGACCAGGGTCCTGGTTAGGGGCACGTGAGAGGCAACCACACATGGATGTTTCTCTCCCTCTCTTCCTCTCTCTCTAAAAATAAATACACAAATAAATAAAATCTTTCTAAAAAATGTGCAAATAGTATTCATGTGTTTTCTTACCCAATGGTAGAAAATCAAGTGATTTTTCTTCATGTGAGACTTGAAGTGATAATTGGACCCAAAGGTGCATTTTAGGAGGCTAACTAAAATTCAGTAGACTGTGCTGAGAATCACAGGAAAGGTAGAGATGGGGTACTGCAGAAGGGGGTGTGCTCAGCACATTCATTTTCACACCCCTGCTCTAATCAGTATCTCCGACTCTAGGCTATTTCCACAGCTTGGGAGGAGACGCTGATTCCTCTTTCCTACTTGGCTCCCTATTTTCTTCATTAAACAAGGGTTCTTGTGCAGTTTCAGGGCGTGGCTTTTGAGTGAGCCACTCTCTTTGTATTTCCTTATCAAAGAGAAAGAATTATTCAAAGCAAAATCATCTACTTAACATGATATCAGATATCTCTTTTCATTACTTTCATGTTGTGAAGTGTGACAGTCCAGTCGTATTTTTATGAAAGATCTTGGCTAACTCTGAACACCTTCACTGTTCTTTTTAGATGTGATTTTAGAAAGACGCCTGTTTTTACCTGCTGCTGAAACAGTCAATTAAAAAGGCCTGCACACAGGGAGGGCAGAAAGGGGGAAAGAAGAGAAAGCGTTTAGTCAAGAAACTGGTATAAATGGACCCATGGACATGGACAACAAGGTGGGGATTGACTGGGAGCGGGGTTGTGGTGGGTGGGGCAGGGGACAGCCATGGGGGAAAATTGGGGAAATTGTACTACAGTAACAATTAACAAAAACAGCCTGCATACAAACCACACACAGTATTCTGCGGTGCCACACGGGGGACCAGAGGACTCAAATTTGCCCATGCCTCTCAGTACTAGATGACGTATACCTGACATTTATGTTCAGGTGTGATGGCAGTGGCCTTTTTCTGTGCTGTCCAACACCTGCCACTACTGCACTTGAAATGTGACTCACAGGACTAAGGAACTGACTATTAAAATGACTTAATTTCAAATCTGTCCAAATAGCCACCTGTGTGGTGGCCCCTGTGGTTTGACAAAGTAGCAGGAAGTAGCATAGTTTGAAGTAGCATAGTTTAACAAGGAATAAGTTACATTTGCATCACTTACTTGCAGCTTCAGGTTTACTTTAAGGCTCCAAAATGAAGTAAGGATGGCCTGTTTATTCCTAAGGCTTTGGAGAACCGGTTTTTTGATGACTTAATTTAGTGTTGTGTTTAAGCCAATTTTCATCATCTAGCCCTAATACAGATAACATTTTCAAGAAAACAATAGCATTGCAAAAAGCTCAATTAAGGAAATGATAGCGTATTGTAGAAAGTTCAGTTGAACTGATCCTGATTCATTTTTAAGTTTACGGCATTTGCTTTTTCGGTGCTCCAGAGGCATCCTGATCATTTCTGGTTGTTCCACGATGCCGTACCGTGATGATTCATTATTCACGCTTCTATTCTGGGGAACCTAGGACCAATAAAGGGGGGATGTTGCAGCAGCTCCTTTAGAAGTTTGACACGCGGTTAGTAGGATCGATACATTACTAAATAAAGGTAACGACGCACCTTGTTCAGTCCTACCAACCAGGAGCTAACTTCTGGTTACTTGCATTATTGTCATGTAAAAGTCTGATTTTATTTGGGCATACTTTCCCAACTGAAACTGCGTTTTGAAATTAGAAAGCTTTCAAGTTATTGCTTCGCAGTATTGTATTTATATGACTCTACCATGTGCTGAAAGAATTCCTTTTTGTGGTTGAGTAGTAATTTAGCAAGTTAGCTTAGGTTTCATTCCAGAATAAAACTTAAGGTAGGTGCTCTATAGAATTGTAATTCCCAAAGGCTGCTTAACAAATCATCTACTTTTAAAAATGTGCAAAGTATCTCACATTTCATGTGCTGTAGTGAAATTCATTGCCTTGGGACTTCTGCTACATTAATTAAACGCTGAAGAGCATTTAAAATTTTCTGTAGTTTTACCCCTTTTAGAGAAGACAAAATGGAAGGCTATAAGAAACAGCACAAGTATACAATTGCTTTATCTTAAAAATTAATTTAGATCATCTGGAAGGGGATATGGAGAGTCATTTACGGGGACTGTTTCTAGGAGAAGCTGTTTCTCCCTGTTCAGGGCCCCCTCCTCCCAACAGCGACAGGAAAAACAACAAAACAAAACCTCCCTTTTCTGGTGCTTTTAAGGAAAACTGTAGACCTTTATCTCCTGCTAATCTTACTCTACCACAGTGTGTGGCAGTCCTTGAAAAGCCTTTCTAAAGCCAGTTGAACACTGAGCCCTTCTTTAGTTCAGGCAGGGCCACTACATGCCAATAGACATGATGATGTGCCATGTGTGTTAACACCAGCCTTCTCTCCCAAGTATCCCAAAGAATAAGAAGAGGGATGCAAGAGCCTAGGAATCCAGAGTGTTCTCTCAGCTCAAGGCAAACATTATCAAAATACTTTTTTGATGGTGTGCTAGGTACCAAATAGAACATTCTTCTGTAATCAGAAGCAATTGAGAAATGAAAATGTAGATGACAGACTGGGTCTGAAATGTAGACTTTTGTTGGAGTGGCAGGTGAGACATTAAAATTTTACATCTCATTGGGGAGAGCCAAGCAATTTTAGGCATGAGGGGATCCTTCAAGAAGTATGTGTCTTAAGGAGGCAGTGATTCTTAAAACACCTAGAATTCTGTCTTACCAAAAAAACAATTATCAAAGAAATGCAGAGTCCTCACTAACTCAGCAACAGTGGTCACTGTTAGCTTTTTTTTTTTTTTTTTTTTTAATAAAATGTATCCAAAAACATTATTTTATTTGGATGGTCACAGAACCAGATTTCCATTGAAAATGTTCACTTGGCTAATGAATACTGAACTTTCACTTTTGAAATGCAGGCTTCAGTTATTTTTTTTTCCTAGAAACAAATTTACAACGAGTACTACTTTATTTGAACTTCAAATATTTTAACTAAAACTCTCCCAGGCATAAGTTTAAAAAGACGGTAGAAAACCTTCATGAATAAACTGTTATAGGATACGGGTTAAACTATTTTTAGAGAGAGAGGGGCAGAGAGGGGAAGGGAGAGAGGCAGAGGGAGAGAGAGACATCAATGTATGGTTGCCTTTCACCTGCCTCCGGCTAGGGACCTGGCTGGAGACCTGGCTTGCAATCTGGTTATGTTGCCCTGGCTGGGAACCGAACCAGCGATCTTTGGGTTCACAGGCCGATGCCTTATCCACTGTGCCACCAGCCAGGGCTGAAGGATACGGGTTAAACTATTATAGGATACAGGTTAACAAATGGTTAACCGTGGCTGAGTAGCTCGGTTGGGTAGAGCATCGGCCCATATGCCAAGGTGGCAGGTTCAATCCCTGGTCAGGCAGGAGCAAGAACCAACCAGTGGGTGGAACAGCATTCTATTGACTCGCCCAGTGGGTTTCAGCCTTTCTGTGCCCGCGATCCCCTTGCACTCCAGAATATTTAGCCTCACAGCGCAAGTGATCAGAAGACCCGGGACGCCAAACAAGCCAGTGTTTCAAGCCCCATGCGCCCGTGGAAGAGGCTCAGTGGCGGGAGAGCTTCCACTCACCCCCCTGCTCGGGGGACCTCGTTTGGAGTCGTGTTGGGTTTGGGGGGACCTGCGCTGATGTGTGCGTGAGGACCGTCGTCAGGCTGGAGGTTTGCTTGTATTTGCTCCCCGCCAGCTGTGCCCTGTTTCATGTCACTGTCCGTGACCTGCTCTGCGTCCCCTGACTTTGCCATGACTGTGTGTGTGTGTAAACAAGAGTCGCCTGCGGAAAGTTTTTCAGCCCGTCTGTGGCTCACGGTTGGAAGAGAACCTGCCCTTCCGACTTGTCCAGCCTTGCTTCCCCTTCGTGTTTCTGCGATTTCAGGGTTCCAGTGTAGCAGCATACCAGCTTTCCGCACACCCGTGTCTGCACGGGTGACGGTCCTCCCCCTGCCCGCCTCCCTCATCCTTGGCTGTGGAGCTCAGCAGTCCTGCCTGAAAGGGAGCGGTGCTTTGCCTCTGCCCGCCGCACACAGGCCTCCTTGAGGGAGTTGGCCCACGGCCTGTGTTTATTTGCCCTGTTGCGCGTGCTTGCAGGGGTGTGGACTCTTCCCTTGCACCTTGGTGTTTCCGGTGCCTGGCACCGTGTTTCACACGCGGTAGGATTTAATCAACACCGTGTGGCGAGCGGGTGTCCTTAGTTTGGATGTCCTTCGGTGAGGGCAGTTCTTGCTCATTTAAATGTAGGCCTATTGCTGCAGTTCGAACTCTCTTAAAAGATTTTCAAAGGTCTTCTCGGAGGTAGAATAGAAGTCTTGGCAGGTGTAGTAATAACACCTTCATCACAAGGCGTGAGGCAGAGGGGAGGGCTAGAGGCCAGGGATCGCCTGTGACCGTGGCATTGTGGGTGGGGCTTAAAAATATGCTGCTCAGTGGTTCAAAGTAAAAAATAGAGTGAAACATGTAACAGCACCAGCCGTAAAATGAGACACATGCCCATGAAACAATGCCCAGTTCAGAAGAAAACAGGCCAACATGGAAGGTCCAGGACGGTTGTGGTAGAGGTAGGAGTGAGTTAATTAAGTCTTCTTTAAAGAAAACTTTTTAAAATTGTATGTTTCTTACGATAGATACTGAAAGCAGAGCAATCCAAAGTGAGTTGCTTTGGAGTATATATTTCAGAATTTGACATTAAGTCAAGCTTCAGGCGTAGTTGAAAAGGAGGAAAAAGATTTAAGTTATCCTAACATGAGGAGAATGCTTTGGCTTCTTCATTTGGGAGATTGGCCTTTAACATTGAGTGTTATCCATGTATTTGTAAATGTTTCTTGAGGCCTAGGGACATGGACACACTCAAGTTCGGGTCTCGGAGCCACACACCGTTCAGCTAACAGAGGTGCCCTGCAGATTTGCTGTGTGTGAGACCCTCAGCCTTTTTTAGGGGGGAAGGAAGGAAACTGGGAGGAAGCATTTGTAACCAAAACCTTTGTCCTAAAGGAATTTATGGGCCGCATGACAGAAAGGATAGGGATACAGACTCCCTACAGTGTGGTTGGTGTCAGACAAAGAGAAAGTTTGCCTCTGGCTGGGGTGCGGGGCCTTGGGGTGATTGACTCTGCAAGGACAGAGGTGACTTGGACACTGAGGGGCAGGGGGCAGGGAACAGGCTGTGCCGGTGGAGCAGGAAACTTATTGTCTTAGGTCTTAACATTTCAGATAATTAAATAAAATTTAAGTAAATGAAAATTCCCGTATGAAAATACACAAAGGTAAACACTATACATAGGAGCCTGTGATGTTTCGATACTGATGTTGGGTTAGCTGTTGGTGTTACCTTTGCCAATATATAGTGGACAGCTAGTGCAACAACTAATATGTGTAGTATATTATTGTACAAGTGTGCGGGTGTAGACATCAGCGTGTATATTATATACGCCCACACACATACTTATATATATTTTATAGCACGTTACTCAGAAGCTGACCTTGACGGTATGTAGCAATAATCCTGTCGTGCAGTGACTTTCAACTCTTCCTACCTGAGTGGGATGGCTGCCTCTCCGCCCCCCGAGGGCATCTGGTTCAGGCCTGGGGGCAGGGCTGAGTCTTTCTCTTCCTGACAAGTTCGCAGGTGATGCTGTTGCCATTGGTGTGGGGGTGTGAGAACTGCTCCAGTGATTTTCCCCTCGCTCAGAAGCCAGCACACCTCATCCTGACCTCCCAGGCCCCGTGTGGGCTCGTCCGTTGACCCCTCCGCCCAGGCCCATGCTCCTAATGGGGCTGGTCCTCTCTCTGGTCCTGGGACACCCCACCTCCGGGCCTCCACGGTGGTGTCCTATCCCAGATGCTTCAGGGGGCTGGCTCCCCAGATGCCCCTACTGGGGACACCTCCCCTGCCATGGTCACTTCCTCCTCTCATTACCTCCATCCTTCTCTGTGCCAGTCCCTTTAGGTAACTTGCTTGTTTGTTAATTAGGTCTCTTCTCCCTGCCCCCACGATTTGAAATTGTCTGTCACTGGGGCCCCTGTGCCTTCGGTGTCGATGTCTGACGAGCCCTAATGGGGGAGTGGATGAATGACGGATGGTGTCATGAGGAGTTGGGATAGAGGAGCATGGAATCTGGGCTTCTCTGAGGCCTGACGGCGGTGGGACATTGTCCTCCAAGTCTCAGGGGAGGTGACGGAAGTGGATGTGTCATCAGCTGTCACAGACCAGCATGCAGCTTTCTGAGAAAATACTATTTTTAGGTATGTAATGAATTCTTCCCTTAATTAAAGTAACCACGTCATATCTGCAGTATCATTTTTTCCCCGGAATGGTTATTATCTCAGAAAATGATGTACTTAGAATGAATCATTAGATAGTTCATGTGTGATGAACATCTTTTTAAAAAGATTTTATTTATTGTTTTTAGAGGGAGGGAAAGGGAGAGAGGCAGAGAGGGAGAGAGACATCAATGTATAGTTGCCTCTCACCTGCCTCCAGCTACAGACCTGACTGGAGACCTGGCTTGCAACCTGGTTATGTGTCCTGACTGGGGAATTGAACCAGCAACCTTTGGGTTTGCAGACCAGCACCTATCCACTGAGCTACCAGCCAGGGCTAAACATTTTTAATAGTAATAGTCAAATGGGTGCTGAGTTTTCATGTATTGATTTCTGAATTTTGTACTGACTATTAGTGACCCAAGGAGTTTTGTAAAAAAAAAAAAATTATTGGCCCTGGCTGGTGGCACAGTGGATAGGTGCCGGCCTGGGAACCCAAAGGTTGCTGGTTCGATTCCCAGTCAGGGCCCATAACCAGGTTGCAAGCCAGGTCTCCAGCCAGGTCCGTAGCTGGAGGCAGGTGAAAGGCAACCATACATTGATGTTTCTCTCCCTCTTTGCCTCTCTTCCTTCCCCTCTCTCTGAAAAATAATAAATAAACTCTTTAAAAAAAATTATTGACTGAGTTTATGACTTTGCTTTGAATAACTTACATTTGGATCATAGAAACCAAAGAGCCAATTTTCAAATATGCTGTGATAAAAAGCACTGCACATTTTTAGTGCGGAAGTGGGTTTCATTGTCACTGGCCCTTAACGGAACAGGAGTGGACCAAACTCACGGTGTTTGAGGAGGATTTGAAAGGCAGGTTAATGGCTGCAGGATTAAAGTCCAGTGGGAGAGATGGCTCGGAGCACAGAGGCCACCCAGAAACCATCCTCTGGGACTTGCAGGGAGGTTGGACCCCTCCTCAGGGAGGTCAGAAAGGCCTCAGAGGTACAGTGTCCCTGAGGCCCCTGAGGGAGCCCTGGGGGGACTCCTGCTGGTCACCATGTAGCTGCGGGGGAGGCAGGGGGCAGCCCAGGCTGGAGTCAGCAGCCTCGCCCACAGCTGTGTGGAGTGTGTTGGAATCACGGAGCCGCGCTGACCAGTGTGCAGTGACCACCGGAGATGGCAGCCAGGCCTGTGAGGGGCAGGGGGCCGGAAATTCCAGAAGGTGGGGATGATCTGATCTGATCTCTGACCCTCTTCTCCTGCTGCGAACCTCCGGTGGGTACATGGCTGAGTGCGTATGACGGACTGAGAGAAGCTTTGGTTGATGTTACTATTACTATGTTTGTTCATTTACTTGTATTTATTGTTGACCTACGACAGATGCCCCCCTAGCCTCCACTGTAACCTGCGTCCCTGGGCGGGGCAGTTACGCAAACCCGTTCTCTGGCTAATCTCTTCCAGTCCCCGCCCTCCCCTCTGAGATCTGTCTTCCCTGTGTCTGGCCTCTGGTTTTATTTGTTCATCATTTCTTCATTACATCCCCTTCTGCATCATAGCATTGCCTGGGTTGTAGGGATCACGTCTAGAAAGTGATCCAGGGCCTTCCCCTGGAGGTACAACAGCGTGAAAGTAGGACGACCACACGAGTCATTTACGTTTCTCTCCTTGCAGAGGAAAGATTGAAAACGGAGTCACCCAGCTTTTTTCTGATCTCACTTCCAGCAAAGTTACCTGGCTGTCCCTATGGGAACCTCCTTGTGACCTGTAGGATTTGGGGAGGATTAATGTCACTCTTTCTACAGATTGTTGAGGTTTCTCCCAAGGACAATTTGTTTCCCTCTCGTATCTTTTTTCTCTGAGATGAACCTGAGGGATGTGAGTTTTTATAAATCAGAACTCTGAAGGTCTTATTGCAAAGCTTAATTTCCTTTCTGTGACAGGAACATCTTAGGCCTGGTTCCTTTTTTCTTTCTCTGGAATGTCAAATGGTTTTTTAAATCAAAGGAACAAACTCGAGGCTCTGCCACAAAGGAAGTTTCTTATAAATGCTCTAGCCAGTTAAAAAATTTTCTTCTTGGAAAAATCTTCCACATTTTAATCTGAGATAATGCCTCTTTGAAAATGAACGAATCCCTCTTATTAAAGGCATAACATTATGGTTCCAGTGAATACATGTACTGTGAAAATGGAATTCAAAAATAAATCTATGGCCCGTTCTTTTTAAATGGAAATCACCTGTGACTTTGGATTTTTGGAAGGACAAGTCTTTATTCAGACCTGCCTTGGGCATGAATTACCGTGCATAGGATGTGGAGGCTTCTTGGCACAACATTTTTACAAGTAGTGTTTTCTTTTCCAGAATCTTCTCTTCAGATTGATTACTTTAAGAAGTGGAAATAAATAATTACTTTTACCACTTTTAATGACACACTTTCACGTATCTTTACTCTTTATATGTGAATCGTGCTTATAAATTATAAAGTATTGTAAAAATACGTTAATATTGAGATTTAAAAGATTTAAAAGTGACATCTGCACTCCTAATGCCCCTGATGTCACTCGTGTGTGTCATACGATTGATCAGTTCCTATGGACATCTATTTTAATGGTTATACTGTATAGTTTATTATTCTGCCTCACAGCGTATCTTTCCATTTTTCTAATGCTTCTAACCTCTGTTGGAACTCTTCTCCTAACTTAAAACTAATAGTTGTAAGTGGTCCCTCATTGTTTTAATTTACAGTTGTTTCCACCTCAGGTTTTATCCTCTGCTCTTTAGTTTACTTTGTTGTTTATTGGTTGATTGACCTCTTCTTCTGCAGCACTATTAAAAAAAAAAAAAAATGAAGTTCCTGATTTACAAATGGGAAGGAAGTTCATGTTTTGATGTCACCGAGAAGGGCTGTTCTGGTACCTATTCTAACGAGGACAGAAAAGCCCTCTACACTCTTGCTAGATGTATATGAGCATTTTCAGATGCCCCAGCAATTCCTGCCCTCTTGGTGCACGTAAGATACTAAGTTTGTCTGTGTTTGATCTGATTATGGCTGCGCTCTTTATGATGGAAATAGTTCAGCTCAGAAGTTCCCAGGCACAGGCACCCGTAAGTAGCCTGAGTCAGAGTAATCAAGAGTCTCACGGCTTCTTCCCAGGGGAGTTAACACTGGGGAGCCTGTTCTGCTTCCCTATGGGAAAGACGCGAGTGAAGCCGCATCTGGTTTCCTGGAATATGGCGTTTTATGGTGTATTAGGAAGATATTAAGTGTCAGGAAAAGATGGCATTTTAGAAGTAAGCTATTATAGATCATTTTAATGCTTTTCATTAATGTATGCCTCTTTGCTGAAGTCTTAGTCTTAGATCACATTCATTTTTCTCCCCATTTCTGAATTTCCATTTTACCTACAAGTCTTATTCATGTAGTTAAGTACTAAGTTGCTGTCTGACTTACCTGTAAGTTTTATTTTCCTTAAGAGATTTCTCTCTCTCTCACATAAATAAGCAAGTAGGGGGCCTTTTAAACTGATGCAAGTCATGGAACATAAAATTCACCCTGTGATGTGTACAGTTCAGAGGGCTTTCGTATATTCACAAGGTAACCATCATCATTAATTCCAGAACATTTTCTTCACCCCGCAAAAAAGCCACTCCTCCAGCCCCTGACAACCACTAATCTAATGGTTTGTTTCCCATCGCCTTTTAGATTAAAACCTGAACTCTTGTTTCAGCCTTAGAACAATGGTTCTCAGCTAGCGGGTTCGTCAAGCATCACCCAGGAGAGGTTGTTAGAAAGAGGGATCCTTCGCCCCATCCTAGCTCTGCAGAATTAGCCCCTGTGATTGGCAGGCAGTCCACACGAGAGTTGAAGACCCGAGCCTGGAAAGTCTTGCATGACCTGGCCTCTCTGAATTCATGTCTTTATTATCCTCTCCCTCCCTTTCCCACCGGTGTGACCCACTCATCCTTCTTCGAGGTCTTCTCTTCGTCATTTCCTCTGCCTGGGCCGTTCACTGGGCTGCGCGGTCTTCCTCCGAGTCCTGGCTCAGGACCACGCGGACCAGGCGGATGCCGGGGGTGGGTGTGGGTTTGAGGGCTGTTGTCCTGAGTGGCTTTTGCTTGCCCTCTGGATTCACTCTCCCCTCCCCCCAACTGCTTTGTGCCCCAGGAGGCAGATTTCTATAAACTGTTCCCCAAGGCAACCACTGCTGCTTGCGTTTGCCCCGAGGGGAGTGGCAGGGAGAGAAAGGGGGAGCCTGGTTGGGGAATTTATGGCGGGGCCCCCTCCCTGGGGCTGGTGGTGTTGTGCCCCCCACCCCCGCTGTCTGTCCCCCTTGAGCTCTGTACTGTGTGCTGCCTCAGCTACTTCATGGCTGTTGGTTCTGCGCGAGAACCTAGGTCGTAAAGTAGATGTCGAATGACTGTGGAACGATGTAAGCTTCTGGAGGCGCGAGGACACGCATGTCTCGGAATCCAGCTCCGCCACGTGCTCTGCCATTTAGCAAACCTTCAGGAAAAGCAGCCGTGAAAGGAAAGCGGAGGTAAGCCTGGCAAAGGCAGTAACAGCCAGGGAGTCTGTTACTCATAAACACACACTTCCTGTTGCTTGTTACATGCCAGGCACATGCATGGTGCGGAGGGTACAACCCCGAGCCGACAAAACCCTGGGCTGTGCTAGTAAGGAGGACAGATACTAAAAACAAGCGGAATGAATGCAATAAATACTACCATACGTCAGCGACTGTGCCAGGCAGGAAGTGTGTGGGCAGTGCTGGGATTCTAGGGAGGTGGCCAGGAAAGGCCTCCCTGAGAAGGCAGTTGAGGGGCCAGGCCTGGTGGCCTGCAGGGAGGAGGCCCGCAGACAGGGACAGCAGGTGCACAGGCTCCAGAGGGGAACGAGCCTGGAATGTGGGAACAGCGAGGGGGACTCTGGTGGCCGGAGAGCGTGGGGAGTGGACAGAGGTGCTGGGTGGGCAGGATCGGCAGGTCCTGCAAGCTCACCCCCTCCTCCGCCCTCCCCTCCGTGACAAAACCAAGTGACCTGGCCTTCTCCCCGAATTTGCTTTCCGTTAGTCTGTGGACGGTCAGTTCCCACGTGCCGCTTTGTCACCACACCCTGTCCCCTCTGTGAATCTACCCTTCTCTGCCCGCCCCGCCACCGCCTTCAGTCGGGCCCTCACTTCATGCCCGCATGGCTAGCGTCCACCTGCAGGCCCCTGGAAAGGTGGTGGCTTTTATCCTGATGCCAAATAAAGGGCAGAAAGGAGTGGGAGCTCTCAGGGAACGTGAAACTCTCTTGTTTTGAAGATGCGGCAGCTGAGGTTCAGGGGAGGTGCCATTACTTCCCTCAGGCAGTCTAACTAATTATTAACAAATCCGGGGTCAGGATCCAGACCTCTTTCCTGGGAATCTGCAGCAGTGTCGCGTTGCTGGCCTGGCTCGAGGACTTCAGCACGGTTCTCGAAGTCACCACGGAGCTAATGTTCATACAGGAAAGGTAGGAAAACAGGGTCAGCTCACACACTTGCCATTCCTTCCAGTACTAGCTCCGTGGTTTCTTTGGGGAATGGTAATCTTAAACAGAGCACAGCTCTCATCCTTTTTATGAGGGGGCCCTCCAAGTGGAATTTATTTGTAAAAATTATGCGTTCTTAGGTGTTTAAGCTTTTGGCCACCTTCCAAGTCCTCTCCATTTGATACAATACACCTATGGAGATGTTTTTCCACTGCTCGCCACAGTTTTTGAATGTGTCTTGATGACTTGTAGTGCTTCTGCCATTTTTTGGTGTCCCCTCTTCCACATCAGCTAAACTTTTCTGCTTGAGGGTTTTTTTCATCCAGGGGAACAAACAAAAACAAAAATGTTGTTTGGGTGAGATCAGGTGAATAGTGAGGGTGGGGCATGAAGGTTATGCTGGTTTTGGTCAAAAACTGCCGAACCCTTAGTGTGGTGTAGGCAGGTCTGCTCATGACTCACCCATCAGGAAATGGGCAAATGCGTTGAAAGACTCTTCCACACACGCAAAAAATCGCTGAAGCCGAACGTGGCCTCTCACAACAACGCCAGCTGGTCGGTCCGCTCCTCCAAGCATCCACCTAGTCGGGGGAGCCCGTCCGGCAGGGGGCCTGCGCTCCAGAATATAATCCTGTTTTTTTAATATCTCCCCTTGTGTTTGTAATTGTACTTGTAAGTAAATGGAGCTGTTGCTTTCCAGAAAAGACAAGACCAGATCTCTATTAGAAGTTTGGGTTGCGGTGATTGAATAGAGCATTTCCTAATACTGGATTAGCCAAAAGTGTGTATGGTTTTTTTTTTCTGTAAAATAAAAGACACGTTTTTCATCTCCACCAATAACTTCATGTATTTGGATGTTTCGAGTGTGTTTGGTTATCTCTGCGTGGTGTAAAGTTTTTTGTTTTCAGTGTCTTGGTTTGATTGTTAACAAACTTCAACTGGTCTACGCAAGCATGGAGCATCGTCCAGTGGAGAATCTCTGAGCAAAACAGAAGCAGAGATAAGGAAACAGGAAACCGACTGACAGTGACCAGAGGGGAAGGGGAGAAGGGGGGTGAAAGAAGGGGAAGGGTCTCATCGAGGAACAGGTATAGATGACCCATGGATATGGGTGAACAGGGTGGGGATTGATGGTGGGAGTGGTGAGGCGGGAGAGCAATGGGGGAAACACTGGGACAACTATCATAGGACAACAGTGAAAAAGAAAAAAGAAAACTTTAACCGACAAAATTTAAGCAAAAGAGAAAAACGAACTCTCCAGCATGGAACTTTGCATGCTACTTCTAACACGTTCAGTCGGTCACAGCACCTTCTCCATGCACTGCACAAATCTTTTTTTGTGTTTCAGTTGTGTTTTTACCTTTCTTGAAACAAGAAAGCATAATAGGCCAAAAACGATGCCTATGTTCTTCCATCTTAAGTATTAAAATGGCGATACAAAAATTCACCAATTTTGATGTTTAAATGCGCGCTGATGTGACAGCTGTCACAATACAATCTAACAAAATTGTTTTGAATGAAGTTGAAGACAACGAAGCCTGGCTAGGGCTACCTTAGAGAAAAAACCAGATGCACTCGGCCAACCCAGTGTTCTGCTGTAAGGGATCGGAGGAACAGAATTGGACCCCAGCTCTCTCCTTTAGTAGCCAGTAGATCACTTCTGAGTCCTTTATTATTATTACTATTATTTATAAAGAGGAAATAACACCTGTTCTGCGTAGCCGAGAGCTGATGGGAGTCCGAGACAACTCTTGAGAGGCGACGTTGATGGGTAAGGTGCTGTCACCTTAGTAATCGTAGTCTTTTGTTGGGTGACACTGCTCAGAAGACAGGCTGTACATATATGAAACATCCCTGTATTTAATAAACACCTCTAACTCATATTTACAGTGAAAACAGTTACTATTCTTGAAGTGCTCAGCTTCAAAGGAGGTTTTGGTGTTGCCTGGGGACTGTGGAGGAGAGGAGGTGCTGTTTCATAGCAAAGCGTAAATTGTTTATCTCCCTCATTAGATAGGCTGTATACTTCCCCAGAGCTGCAGCAGGTGGAACCCTGTGAGCTTAGTTACTCGTTCTTATTTTTTCAGTTCTCTGTCATCTTTGTGTAAAGGTTTTAAAGTGCTGCTGTGGTTCGTGGCCAAGCTGAAGCCTAGAACTACGCAGCAGAATGGGCAAAACCCGGGATCATTAGCTGGGAAGGTTCAGACCTCAAACTGGGAAACTACAGGGTTTTTTTTGTCTTGTTTGTTTTTTGTTTGTTTGTTTGTTTTATTGTTTCGACAGAATCCACTGTTGTAACTTTTCTGGATCACCTTGTGGTTGTAATGGATTGCCATCTATGCTCTAGTTTCCTGGGTTGCTTTCGGTGTTACGCTTATGGGGACTAAGAGTTTTGGTTGCCAAAAGCGGAGACCTGGGGTCCCTTCCGTCCTCCGCTGCCTGAATGTTTGTCTACAAGGTCAGACATGCAGCACAAAAGCTGATCATTTCCACTGGATTAAAACAGCTTCGGTTTAAAATACAAATTGTTGAGTAGGTAACATATGCACACGACATAAAGTTTAGATTGCTTCCCCCCCTTCAGGAGCAGCACACGATGTTCTCCTGTGTCCCTCCAGAAGGAGGCAGGGCATAATAAATATGTGTGCATGATGTCCCGGTCACCTTCACCGGATTGGCAGGAAGAAACTATAAGTAGTGTGGGTTGGGCACATACTAAGAGCTGTGTAAGTATCTGGTGGACACATCACGTAAATGAAATGTCAGAGAATGATTTAATTTGACCTCTCCCGTGAGCTGGTTTGACTGGACTCCAGGGCTCAGCCCCAGTGGGCAGGGAACCCGGCCATGGAGCTCCAGATCCTGTCCCCGACTTGGGCCAGGGGTCAGCCGGGCTGTCCTGTTGAACATTTGCCCTTGGCTGCACCTGGGGCGAGGAATCGGAGGTGAGCATAAAGCAATCCAGCACCAGCGTGGGCTGTCCTGATCACCGATGTGTTTCCTCCATTGTGCCCAGATGTTTCTCACCGTGTACCTGAGCAACAATGAGCAGCACTTCACGGAAGTTCCCGTGACCCCCGAGACCACATGCAGGGACGTGGTGGACCTGTGCAAGGAGCCCGGCGAGAGCGACTGCCACTTGGCCGAAGTGTGGGGCAGCTCAGGTAGGAGCCAGGCAGCCTCGTGTCTTCACGCCGCGTCGTTTGTTCCGGGTGGGTTTTGTCTGTGGCCAAAGGGACTGCGCGTGTTTACCCACAGAGACACTAGAATAGCGTGTCCATCAGGAGAAGGTGTTCCCGGCCCAGCTTTGCTGCGACATAGTCTCCCTGCTCTTTTCTTCTTCCGCAATACAGGGAAGACGCCTCCGTAGAAAGGTCATAGGACCGGCGGCTGATCTACCAGGTGGAGGCTCTGGGATGGCTCTCAGAAGTACTTTGTTTTTTGTTCGCCAGGGTTTTGCTTCATTGGGAAGGTGCGGCCTCCCGATTGCTTTTGCCCTCCCTCCGGAGGGTTTTTAGGTTTTGAGGGAAAGCTGTTCAGCGTCGAGTTGCTGTGGTGAGATCATAGGCCTTGTGTTAAGCCTTGAAACCAATCCCTCCGTGTAACTTTCTGGCGCTCTAAAATGGGGTGGCCCTGCTTCCCTTTGGCTCTCGAGAGTTTGTAAGTGTGGGAGTTAAGTTTTCGTAAGTTGTTGTAAGTTTTCCTCAGTTCTGCCTCGTCTGCCCAGCCTGGCTGAGCCCCCGCTGCCTCCGGTTCCTTCTCCAGGTGCCCAGGCTGCCCCTGTGTTTGTTGGGGTCACACCCGTCACAGTCCCTACCGGGCAGGTCGTCTTCCCCTTTGAGGCCCTCTCACCGTGGGGTGTTCTAGAAGGTCTTCACGTCCCTGAATTACGTCTCACCTCACCAAGGAGGGAGAGTGCACCACTTGTATGAGAAACCCAGAAGATGCTTTTTCAATGAAAACGCGATCTTTTGACTTTCCCGTTGACACTCTGGAGTGGCTTTCTCTGCCACTTAGGGTCACAAGCAGAGCACTTGACCTTACGTTGTGCAGTCTTAGGGCTTTGTCGTCCTTGCTGTCATCTGGCCGCGCCTGCAGCCTTTTCACGTTCCTGAGCAGACCGCGCTGTGCCCCTGCCCACCTCAGAGCCCAGCCTCAAGCTGTCCCCTTGCCCCGTCTTGCTTCCCTCCAGGTTTTGCCATGGCCAGTCCTTCCAGCCACATTGGGATCTCAGTTAAAATGTTCCCCCCTGGGAGAGGCTCTTCCCAAGCATCAGCTGACGTCCCCATGAAGTTCTCTGTTAGGCCATCCTGAGTTAGTCCTGCGCAGGGACATGTCGCTGGGCATGTGTTTATGGCTTCATGTCGCTAACCCCTGTGGCCCCAGACACGAGCACTGGGGTGCAAATACCCCCAGGGGAGAGGCTCGCTGCCCAGGCTGCGCCCCAGCTCTGGGCGAGTCCTGGTGGGTTTCCACGCGCGGTGGGTTTTCTTCTCTCTGCCCGCGCGCCCTCCTCCTTGAGGACGCCCCTGCGTCCCTCTGCAGTTCACTGACCTGTATCCTGTGATGATGATTAAGAATGTTTTCCTTCTCACTTTGGTCTTTATAAAAGACAAGTGGCATCTAAATATGTTCTTCTTTCGTAAAAGGAGAAATACCATAGAAAGAATGAAAGTCTCTCCCCAAAGTCACCCCCTGATAATTTCATGTAATTGCTTGTAATTCTAGTAGATAACTTTTCAGACTTCTCTCTGCATTTGTGTGTAAGCACAGAAGTCATTTTGCATGGTATTTTTCCTCTGGTTTTGTTTTATGTAAATAGTGTCGTACGTATCAATATTCTGCAGTTTACTGTTTAAAGACATAGCTTGAAGATCTTCTAAGATGTGTAAATTGACACCATTATTTTAATCACATAATTTTTCATAGTATGCATAAACTGTGGTTGCTCTAACAGTTTCTTTATTCATAAACATTTAACTTAATTCTGGTAGATAACAAGGAGTGGAATTGCTTAGTTAAAACTTCATGCATTTTAAAATCAGTATAGTGCCAGGTTTCCCTCAACAAAGGCTATATAAATTCACAGTCTACCAATTATTTCTAAAAGCATTCCTCATCTGCAGTTGATACAATGACATGTTAATTTTTGCTGGGCTTATACTAACCATTTTAAAATGTATTAGCCCCTTGGTTTCCATTTTTAAAAAATTGTTTCTCTATAGTTTTTTTTAATTCAAATTTCCGTTGGCTTTTGTCTTTTCTCTCTTGCTTTGTAGGCATTAAAACACCAACTAAAAATACTCTGTTGTGGACCTCAGGCCAGGTTATCCTTTGTGGGGAAATTCTTTCCTTACTCCAAAACTGTAAACATAGTCTTCTGTTGTTTCATGGTAATAGTTTTAAGGTTTTTCCCTTCCTTCCTCTCCTCATTGATTTTTGGGCCTAGTATGAATTAGGGATTTAATTTTCTTCCCAAATGGATAGCAAACCTTCTTGCATGCCTTACTGAACAGTGGTTTTCCTCCTCACTGATGTAACACATCACTTTATGTCCTGTTATAACTTCTGTGAAGTGATGTTTTAGTTTCTTTTATTTTTAAAATTGATTAGGCCAGAACCAGTTTTAATCACAACAGTTTTATAATATGTTGGGTTTTATCATGTGCTGGGTTTTACAGTTTTATAATCAGTAAGGCAGGTGCTTATTCCATTCTGCTTTTTCAAAAAATACCCGAGCCATGCTTGTCTATTTTCTTATTCAGATATAGCTCAGAATTACCTTGAAAGGCTCCATGAACAATTCTGCTGGGATTTTGATCGATGGCAGTGAGTTTGTAATTGATCTAGGGTGAAGTTTGTATGATGTGGTGAAGAGAGAGGTCTTGGATGTCAAAACTCGGTTCCTGTCATTTGCTGGCTTTATCATTGAGGGCAGGGTACTTCACCGCTGTAATCCTGCAGTGCTGTAGGTCCAGACTTGGGCAGTCATGGGACCTTTGTCATAGGGGCGTGTGCGCGCTCCAGCAAACAACACTTGCAGGGGAGTTGGCACAGGTCCCGGTGTGTTCGGTATAGCCGTCTGCAAGGAAGAGCTGGTAGGTTTTAGCCCCCACCCCACCCCCGTTTTGCTATCCGTTGCCCAAAGTGCCCTATTTAAAAAGTAGTAAATCTATTGCCTTGATTTTGTTAGCTTCTCAGGCGTCTTATTTTCTCGTACTGACAACCTTTTTACAGTGAGCAGCCCTCATTTGCGATCTCCATTTCCGCACTGCCCACTCAGTTGTTTGTGTTGAGGGCATCTCTTGGGTTCCCGTGACGGGCTGGAAGCAGAGCTCCGTGGGGACGATTAGAGATGGAAGTTTCCCACCTTTGAGTTAAAGCAGGCGTCAGCAGACATTCAGAATACGACGTGACAGCTGCAGTAACGGATGGACGTGCCGCATCTGCAGAAGGAGGACAGGGTGCTAGGGACGGTGGTCAGGACGAGGCAGGCATGGAGCCGGCGGTGCCAGGACCACAGATGGGTGTGGTTGGGGCGTGGCTTCCGGGGGACGGAGCACCGTTGGAGAGTGTGTCAGCACGTTGGAGAGTGTGTCAGCACGTTGGAGAGTGTGTCAGCACGTTGGAGAGTGTGTCAGCACGTTGGAAAGTGTGTCAGCACCTGCAGGCCAGGCCTCCCCTGCTGCCCTCAAGAGGCCACCAGGGCCTCAGCTCCGAGATCTCCCAAGAAGGTTCCTGCCCCTCAAGATGGCCCAACCCTGCAGGGACTGGAAGTGTCTTCACGGTACGTGTGTCTTTTTCTAGAACGTCCAGTCGCAGATAACGAGCGGATGTTTGATGTCCTGCAGAGATTCGGAAGTCAGAGGAATGAAGTGCGTTTCTTCCTTCGCCATGAGCGCCCACCTGGCAGGGACCTTGGTAGGTGGCATTCTGTGAGTCACATCGCAGATCTGGACTTGGGTTTCATGCGTTGGGGTGGAGCCAGGCCATTGGAGGGATGAAGGAGAGATAGACGGAAACAGTGGGGAGAGACCCCTCTTCTGAGACCTGACTGTCTGGGGGTCGGGGGGGTAGGGACGAGAGGATGGTCCCTCGCAGGCCCTCACAGGCGGAGGAGGCACCTCTTCTGTGGTGACGGGACAGAGAGCCCCGTGCAGGTGCAGGGGAAAGCCTGAATCTTTTAGGAGCAAGCTGAGGAGCTTCTCACTGGAGAACGTTCGCTTGGAAGGGATCATGGATGTGGGGGCAGTCTGAGCTGTTGGGAGGACAGGCAAAAACCTGGAGACCGTGCGGCCACATGTGCTGGCCCTCCGGCCGGGAGGCTACAGGAGGGAAGGGGTTGAGTTGACCCAGGGCTGGGCGTACACCAGAGCAGGGTCACTGGGACCGGTGGAGAGCATTTGGGCACGATGGCATCTAAGCTGGGTGGGGAAGGAGTAACAGGAGGGGCTGAGAGGACAAGGCCAACAGCATCCAGAGGTGACAAGTGTCAGATTCATGAAGGGGTGTAGGGAGAGGAAATTGTGGTCAGAAAGTAGGTTTGAATGTAGGATGTCAGACGTGGAGCGCTTCCAGGTGCCACGAGGAGCCTGAATTAGGGTGGGGACAAGGGAGCCGCAGGGCTGGGAGCCCGGCTTGTGGGGGGAATGTCTCAGGACGAAGGCAGGACTTGGGGCGGAGAGGACACGGAGTCGGGTGGTCACACCTAGTGACGAGGGCTGTGATCGGCCTTTGTGGATGACCGTCCCCCACGGGGCAGAAATGACGTCACTCTGCATTGAGAACTCAGCCACTGCTGGGACCCGGAGGTCTGGCAGGAGGTGGGTTCCATGGTTTCAGATCGGAGGGCCATGGGGAGCTCTGTTCTCATCGGAAGCTGCTGGTATTTCTAAAAATGTGGAGCTTTTAAAGTGGGACGTTGAGGATTTGTGACTTCCGTATATAGTACTTGGGAGAAAGCATGTAGGCAATAGATGTTAATTATTGGATGTCAAACAATCTCTCAATTTTACTACCTTTTTTTTTTTTTTAAGATTTTATTGATCATTTTCAGAGAGAGGGGAAAGGAGAGAGGCAGAGAGGGAGAAACATCAATGTATGGTTGCCTTTCACCTGCCTCCAGCTACAGACCTGGCTGGAGACCTGGCTTGCAACCTGGTTATGTGCCCTGGCTGGGGGATCGAACCAGCAACCTTAGTGTTCACAGGCCGGCACCTTATGCACTGTGCCACCAGCCAGGTCAATTTTATCGCTTCAATACAAATGCCCATATGGTACCCAACAATTAGAAATACTACGTTTAGATGGTCATGATCTGGGGATCCCAAAATAGACTTGACCAGCCTCTTCCACTCTTAAGATGAGAACTACTGATACTTTGGGGTTAAATGACTTTTCAGAGGCCACACACCTGGAGGCAGAGCCAGGGACTTGAGTTCCCTCTACTTGGCCAGGTGACGGCCTTTCCATCGGACCGGTTCCCGTGCTCTTCATTTAAAGGAGCGGGCTTTTCCTCCCTGAGCTGCCGCCTTTTGTCGTTTTAAAGTGACATCTGCATCTCATTATGTTCTTTATTGCATTGCTGCATGCCCCCTCTCCTACTGGGTGGGTTGAATTGTACCCATTCACCTACCAGTTCAGAGGTTCTCCTGCAGCGTCCTGTCCTAGGTAAATTATTAAATAGCCTCTCACGAGGGCAGCGGCCCTTTCAGTGTGTCTGTAACGTGAGAAGTGGCATCTGAGATATCACAGCACACCAGCGCCTCACAGTGTTCAAACTGGGGTAAGACAGGGCTGTTCTGCCTGCCCGTGAGTTTCCAACGGTGGTGTTCACCTTTTCAGTGCAGATCAGGAGACCATCACAATATTCTCTCTCCAGTTTCACTGGGACCTAACACCTAGAACATGCATGAAATTATTTTTAAAGCTCTTGCCTTTGATGGTGATTGTGTCACTGAACATAGCGAGGGGAAACAGGTCGAGTGCCGCTTTGAGGCAGCAAAGAAAGTGATTATTCTTAACAGTAGAGTTTCTTTTCTTGGAGAAACCGACGACAGGAGCTGACTTGTCAGAGCGCTGAGCGGTATTATTAAAACAAAGCTAAGATGCCAGCGTTGGTTTCAGTGCGACCGCTGGCGCTGCGGGTATCGTGTTTATTGGTGTGGGAATTTGTGCTGAGCTTCAAGACAGCTGATTCAAAAGAGATTTTAATCTAAAACTTCCGGGGATAATTTTCTAATCTTTCTAATTTCTGGAAGTACAACTATAACCTTAATTTCATGTATCTTAAAAATTGTCATCAATTTTTATGGCATACCAGTTTAAGACTATTTTTTCCATATGATGCGTCAAGTGATACTGAAAGACCCATATATTTTGTCTTGAAACATTATTTTTAGCCAAAAAAGCACAATACAGTATTTTCCAGTAAGTACTTTCCCAAACTAAGAAAATAGAAGTTTTTTACTTAAATAAATGGGGAAGTCCTTCATAGTCCTTCATAGTACTTATGAATTAATTACCACAAAATGTCCTTGATAAGACAAATACTCAAACTACCACTTGTTCTATTTTTAAGATAAATACTCAAACTACCATTTGTTCTGTTTTTAATTGTTTCCTTCCCATTTTGAGTTACAAAACACTGTTAATGAGAACAAGGATGGATTGATTTAATTTTCACTTAATTCTTACAATGAAACGATTTCACTCCTGAGTAGCTAAATAGAGAACTAGGAGGAGCCTCCATAGCCAATGGCGTGCATTACGCACAATCAGAAGGTCATTTATTTTGTTAATTTTCCTCCTCTGGTCTCTAAATCGTGCAGTTTTCCTAGGGAATCATTAGCATGCAGTATTTCCTTCTACAGCTCACTGTTCACTGTTCCAGGTAAGGTTTTCCAACCAGGCTGAATGATGGGACCTTAATGCTGTTGTTATTAGACGGTATTTTAAGTTTACTTTCAACTTAAAGTAGCAAAGGGGAATAATTACAGAACCAAAAATTAAACTGGTATTTAGAGTACCTGTCAGCTATGGTTTAATGCCTAGTTTCTGCCTGTGTGTTTAGTGAGTGGACCCAGACCTCAGGATCCAGCGTTAAAGAGAAATGGTGTGAAAGTTGCTGGTGACCATCGAAGGAAGGAGAATGGCGTAAGTGACCATTTTTACCCACGCTAAGTATATGCCACGGTGTTGCTGCTTTTCAGCCTTTAATTTTGCTCATCGTCACTGTTAATCAGGGGTTAGTAAGGATGGCCCTTTCTGTAGAGGTTATTTTATATTTCATAGAAACAGTTCATTTTAATGACCTCTACAGTTCTGACTACTGAAAGAAGTTAGATGCAGAATACACCATAAATTCAGAAAAAACAAACAGAGAGCACAGGTGAGGAAGTATTTGTTTCTGAGTGACTTTATTTGTTACTGCAGTTCTTCTAGAAATATGGGAAATGATGTTTTAATGCTTTTGGTATTTCGTGCAAGGGTTAGCAAGTATTTTGGGGTCCCTTGACGCCTTTTCTTTTTGGAGCTCAGAATTTTTCATACTGTTGGGGATTTGTTAAATTGCCTTTCTCCAAATGCAGCAAACTTAACGTTAGAATCCAGCTGACCTGAAGTGGCATTGGCTCCGACCCTACCTTTCCTCAGGTGTGGTGATGAAGGACTGGTGCAAGGAAGACAAGAGTCGTCCTGGTCATTAACAGGACCTGAGCACATCTTGACACACTGTGTCTTTGCCCTTCTCTGGGTATTTTTTAAAATAGCTTTGTTAATGTATAATCAGCGTACAATAAATGACACATATTTCTTTATTTTTTAAAATTTAATTCTATTGTTTTTTTAAAACTACACATATTTCAAGTGAGAAGTTTTGATATACTATACCCCTCGCTGAAACCATCACTATAACCAAGGCAGTGAAAATGCCCGTCACCCCCAAAAGTTTCTGTGTCCTTTTGTAACCCTGCCCTCCTGCTCTCCCGCCTCACCCTCCAGGCACCACCAGTGGGGCTACTTTCTGTCCTACAAATTAGTTGTATTTTTCTAGACTCTTCTGTAAGTGGAATCTTCCAGTATATATTCTTTGTGTCTGAATTTGCCCAGCATAATTACTTTGTGATTCATCCATTTTATTGTGTATCAGTAATTGATACCATTCTCTTGCTGAGCAGCATTTCATTGTCTGAATAAACCACAATTTGTTTATAAATTCACCTGTTGGTGGACATTGGGTTATTTCCAGGTTTTGCCTATTTCTTGTCAAGCTGCTATGGATAGATGTTTCAGAAATGGACAACCTGGTTTTTGTTCCTGATGATCTAGTGTGTCTTGAATTTTTTACATGCTAGTATCATGTGTGTTTTTTTTTTTTTTTTTTTTTTTTTTTTTTTTTTTTTTTTTTTTTTTTTTTTTTTTTTTTTTTTTTTTTTTTTTTTTTTTTTTTTTTTTTTTTTTAAGATTTTATTATTTCCAAAGAGAGAGAGGAAGGGAGAGAGGCAGAGAGGGAGAGAAGCCTTTCACCTGCCTCCAGCTACAGACCTGGCCTGCAGCCTGGTTATGTGCCCTTAATATCATGTTTTTTAATGCTTATCCTGATTGCTGTATTTTAGGTTTGAGGCCCATGCCCCACTATCGTGCTAATATGACCAAATGCTATTTCTCTAGTGTAAATGAAGGTATTTCTAAATTGTTCAATTTATGTCACTATTGAAACTTTAATTTTAAGTTTACTACTTAAAATAGAAGAATGTTGGTCTGTATGTTTGAACATTTTAGATCTTAACCTAATAAGTCAACGTGTGGGGTGTTGATTAAAAAATTCATAGTCTCTTTAACATTGTGGAAGAAAAGTGGCTAAATAATCTTCACTCGCTTAGTTCAGGTGAAGCTTATGAGTAGTAAGCAGCCCTCTGAGGGAGAATCTGCACAGTCACTTTACAGTAAGTGGATCGTTGGTGTTTTTACCTGCAGGTGAACAGCCCGAGGATGGATCTGACTCTCGCTGAGCTGCAGGACATCGCGTCTCGCCAGCAGCAGCAGATCGAGGCCCAGCAGCAGATGCTGACCACGCAGGTAGCGTCCTGTCTGCGGCGGCCGGTCGGGCCCCTGTTGGTGGGCGTGGGGAGCTGCTCGTGCTCCCCCTCACCGTGGGGCCGGGCACCTTCAGGGGGCAGCGTGTCCTTGCAGCCTGGAGCCACCTGCCGCGTGGCGCTTCCTTCCTGCTACAGCAGTTTGTAGAAACCCTCAAATCGCTCAATCTTCCGGAGCCCTGACTCGGGTCAGATTACCACGCTGGGTCTGTCAGCGAAAGAGGAAAGGCGGCAGGAACCTTGAACGTGGTTGGTAGGGCCTGCCCTGGGCTAAGCTTGCCCTGACTCGGGGCTTCAGCACGGGGAACTTTGTTTAATCTGCTCCTGGCGGCCCAGTCCCCTGCTGCCCCAGGCCGCTGGCCTGTCTGTGGGGACGTTTTCCACTCACTCCCTGACCCTAGTCATGGATGGTCCACTTTCTGGATGAAGAAGCAGGCTTGTGTACTTGTGAGCTTACGTGCGCGGCCCAAAGCCTCCCCGCTGAAGTGGCCAAGCTCAGGTCTGAATCCCAACTTGACCTCAAAGCTCATCATTTAACGACTTTCTTAGACAGTCTCCCATCTCTTCACGAGCACCTTTTTATTTTATTATTTTTATTTTTTTAAAAGATTTTATTTCATTATTTTTAGAGAGAGTGGAAGGGAGAGAGGCAGAGAGGGAGAGAGACATCAGTGTATGGTTGCTTTTCACCTGCCTCCAGCCACAGACCTGACTGGAGACCTGGTTTGCAACCTGGTTATGTGCCCTGGCTGGGGAATCGAACCTGGGACCTTTGGGTTCGCAGGTGGGCGCCTTATCCACTGTGCCACCAGCCAGGGCACGAGTACCTTTTTAAACCTGTGGCCGTAGTTATTGAAAACGAGTTCAAGGTTCACAGCTTGCCTGCTGCATAAGCACCGCTGAGGTGAAAAAGACTGATTTCTGGCTCTTGCCCCCAGAGGATTCAGGGCCAGGCTCAGAGGTGCCGGTTAGCAGCAGACTCCCAGGCGGCTGTGGTGGCCATGTGCAGGACAGCCCTGCGCTGGTGCAACGCAGCCTCGGCATCTCGGGGCTGCGGGCGGGATATTTTCCGGCTAGTGGGATCCCTGCTCAAAATGACGTGGCTGGCTGGTGGCTTCCATCTTTAGGAGCAGCGCTTGAAGTTTCTGAAACAGCAGGACCAGCGTCAGCAGCAGCAGGCCGCCGAGCAGGAGAAGCTTAGGAGGTTGAAAGAAATCGCCGAGAGCCAGGAAACGAAGCTGAAGAAAGTGAGGGCGCTGAAGGGCCACGTGGAGCAGAAGCGGCTGAGCAACGGGAAACTGGGTGAGTGGTCCGCCCGGCTTACCCCGTTCTGGGGGCCCCGCGGGGAGCTCTGGGCGCGAGGAAGCACGTGGGTGCAGGAAGGTCATGCGTCTGTGGTAAGAGGACTAGGTGAGACTTGCATGTCGGTAACTTGAAAAAATTGCTTTGAGCGTGTAATTCACCGGTTCCCCTGACTTGAATTCAGCTGTTGAATGTTTAGGCAAGATGCTGAAGTGACCTTCGGGACATGGAGTAGTCGTTTGCTTTTTCTTCTATTTTTTCGGCTGAAAAGTAGACGCGGCAAGGATTTTTTTTAGTTACATAATAGCTCCATTTATTATAGGAGCATTTAAATTAAAATTTTAGGGACTTAATAGCTCCATCTACCCCTATAAGACTGAGATTAAAAAGTAAAAAGAAATGAACGGAGTTTGATGTTTAATTACATTCACAATAGGAATTCTGCTAAAAATACATCCAGGATGAGGCACAGATATTTTGAGCGGTCTCTGCCGGTTTCAGTTGCTTATAAAAGAAACAGGTTGGCTCCGGGACATGGCTGGAAAATTCCTCCACTTCTCGTTACAAAGTTCATGATAAAGCCTGGGACTGGGAAGGGGTCCATTCTTCCTTTTCTTTTCAATGGCTGCCGCTTTCCCTTCCCCTCCTAGTGGAGGAGATCGAGCAGATGAACAGCTTGTTCCAGCAGAAGCAGAGGGAGCTGGTCCTGGCCATGTCAAAAGTAGAGGAGCTGACCAGGCAGCTGGAGATGCTCAAGAACGGCAGGATCGATGGCCACCATGACAACCAGTCGGCGGTGGCCGAGCTGGACCGGCTGTACAAGGAGCTGCAGGTGTGTCGGGGCAGAGTCGTCCTTGCAAGTGGCAGGAGGTGCCGGATTTCGGCGTCTTTTCCTTCAAGGGGGTGGAGGGAGAAAGACCCAGGCCCCGAAGGGTCCCGAGTAAACCTGGTGTCCCCTCCACTGGGGGACCCCTGGGGCATCCCTCCGGCCCCAGCCAGGGTCTGGCCCGCACCGTAGACTTGGGGGTGGAGGGACCGCAGGCTGTTGGAAATTATATAACAGCTGACCGCGTGGCCCTGAGAAAGTGCTCTTCCTCCTCCTCAGCTGCGTTTTCATGTCTCCCCCCTTTCTGCAGTTGAGAAACAAGCTGAATCAGGAGCAGAACGCCAAGCTGCAGCAGCAGAGAGAGTGTCTGAATAAGCGCAACTCGGAGGTGGCGGTCATGGACAAGCGTGTGAATGAGCTGCGGGACCGGCTGTGGAAGAAGAAGGCAGCGCTCCAGCAGAAAGAAGCCCTCCCAGTGAGCGGGCGCTCTGGCGCGGGCTGGGCGGAGGGCGCGGGCGGCCAGCCCGGTGAGGCCGGTTGTCATGGCAGCTCCAGCAGGGCCGGTGCTCAGGGTGCCCTCAGGAGAGACGGAGAGACAGAGAGGGAGGGGCGGCCTCTCCCTGCTCGGAAGAGGGTCCACGGTTCTCGCGCCCGTGCGGCTCTGGTTCTCCTTCTGATCCTTGTGAAAAGCAGGGGGAGTGCGGGGCGCAGTGTTCTTGTTTGGGATGCTTGTCCTGGACTCTGTGGCTTTAGCTGACTTGACAACGTTCTGAAAATTGCATGGACTTTTCCGAGTTTCCTCCAGCGCGATGTGTAACGCTGAGGGCCTGTGCTTCCTCCCGAGGTTTCACCGGATGGAAATCTGCCCCCGCAGGGCGTGTCGGCGCCGAGCCGCGTGGCGGCCGTGGGGCCCTACATCCAGTCGGCCACCATGCCCCGGATGCCCTCCCGGCCCGAGCTGCTGGTGAAGCCGGCTCTGCCCGACGGTCCCGTGGCCGTGCAGCCGGTCGAGGGGCCCATGAAGGTCCACACGCTGCCCAACATGCGGTCCGGGGCCGCCTCACAGGCTAAAGGTAAACGCAGGTCATGCTCGAGTCCTCCTGCAGGTTAGGTCCTTCCGTCCTCACTGTTGCGTTGTTTCCCCAAGTTTGAGTTTTAAAAGAATGTCGTCCTATCCCTGTTCATGTTTCATTTCTAAGAATCTGATCCTTGTGTTCTTCGCTAGGGCAGGAAGTTTCTTAATCCTAAATAACTACATTTCTAGCCAGGAAGTGAAGTAAAATATAGTATTTTGCAAATCTGAACATTGTTTTGAATTCCTTCCTGTGAATAAGGAAATTGTGAGCAGATATTAGTGACCTGAGCATGTTTCTTTTCCGGTAAGAACGTGTACATGGTTAGTGGTGGTGTCTTTGCGGAGCGTGGGCTGGTGAGTCCACTCTGCTGATAACTGAAGTTTACGTTCAGCTGTGCTTACGCTTGGGCATTTGCCTGCTGATAACTTGGAGCAGAAAGGAAAGCCTGCTGGGAGATAACGTGAGAGTGACAGGCTCCGGCGTCGCTGACCTTTGAGTTCGGGGTGGTCCCCGGGCGCCTGGCAGGGTGGGGCGGTGGTAATAGGAGGGAAGGTGAAGGGAGAGCCGTAGGAAAAACCAGGGTGAAACGTCCCTCTGATCCCTGGAAGAATAAGAAGAACAAGGAGCCAGTGTCGTCTCTTTTCCTTAACCACTATCAAGTGCAAAAAATCGCTAAGTTTATTTAATGCTATGAGTTTTTCATAATGACTATAGTACAGAGGTGCTTTTGTTTTGTCTCTGTAAGGAAAAATGAGAAATTTTGCAACTTAAATACCGGTATACACTGATTTGGGCCACGCTAGTTGGAGTCATGGGTTAAAACCTTCATTTCCACCTGCTTGTGGTGCCTGCAGACTGGGAGTGTCGTTACGTAAGATACTCCGTAGAGCCCTGTGCTGTGTCTTTTTCTGGGTGTCATGGTGACCTTTTCTTACCCAACAAAGCTTAATGGGTCCTTGTTGGCAGACTATGTTTGCCACGATTAATTCTGAATTGCTGTGGAAAGGGGGAAATCTTGACTTAGAAATATTCAGTCTTACATTTCCTAAATAACTTCACTGGGATGGTTGGGAGTGTGAAATTTTAAGCTATGTTTTAGAGATTATACTTTTTTACAGCAAAATGAATCATTAAGAATTTCTTTGGAATGCCAGGTTATTTGTAGTTGCTTTTCTGCATCCTAGGTTCTAAAATCCATTCCTTCGGCCCTGATTGGAGTCCAAATGCAGACCATTTCCCGAGCCAGGCCTCTGCTTCTGCCCTGAAGGGCCCTGGGAACACCCCAGAACAAGGTGAGTCTGTGTGTGCTGCTCCCAGACTTTGCGTTCTGGCCACATCTCTAGAAGGTGCTGTGTGGTCTTTTCCAGGTTGTTTATCTTCTGGTGTGTTAAAACTGGGGGCAGCATTTATTTCCAGAACACCTGTATTTAGCCAGGGAATTAAGGTAGTATTTGGGTTATTCCTTAATCCACTTAATTTAAAAGACAGGAAGGCATTTAGCAGGTACAGGGTTTTAAAGGGACTGAGGAGAGAGAAGCTTACGCGTGAGTAAGAAATTTCATTGCAAACGGTTTGAATATCAGCGCGATCTTTGCCCTGTCTTCTCCAGCCGATGACGGGGAGGTTCTGCTGAGGGACAAGGAGAAGAAAGTGCGCCCCTTTTCAATGTTTGACACAGTCGACCAGTGTGCTGCGTCCCCCTCCTTCGGGTCCCTGAGGAAGAACCAGAGCAGTGAAGACATCCTGCGGGACGCACAGGTGCTTATGGCTGTCATGTGGCTGTCATGTGGCCGTCTTGCAGCCTTCGGATGGGAGGGGTTCAAGGTCGATGGAGGGAGAGCAGGCAGAAAGCAAACTGCAGTCAGGTTAGGACATGGCACGGCACTCGTTAGTTCAGGCTTGTTGCTGGGGTCTGTCTGTGGTGTCACATGGTATTGGAACAACCGACCAACTTCAGGTCTCAAAAAACGGTGCCTGTGAATTTTCAAAGGCAGCCGGAAGTTTCCCGTGGGCGCTGGCGTTGCCCCGAGAGGAAGTGGTAACGAGGAGTGGGAATTTACTGTTACTGAGGTCCCTTATGAAGTGTGGTTCCATTCAGAGACTTAAAACTTCAATTTGAATGATTGAAAAATGTAGTTTAGGCACAATACACAGATCTAGCATCATAGGAATGTATATTGAAACCTGCATGAGCCTCTTCTTCATATTACCCCAATGGATTTAATGACAAAGACCTTTTTGTGTTTACTCATGTTTGTGAAATTAGAACAATTAGAACGTCCCGTGTGTCCAGTTAAATAGTACCTTTTCCAGCTTTGTGTGTATGTCTTACAGGCTGCAAATAAAAATGTGAAAGTACCACCTCCTGTTCCATCAAAGCCCAAACAGATTAATTTGCCTTATTTTGGACAAAACCAGTCCCCATTAGACAGCAAGGCCGATGGAAATTCTCAGCAGCTGTCAACAGCTGTCACATCCATGGGAAGTAAACCCAAGACAGTGGGGCCGCAGCAGAGGGTCCTGCTGGCCCCCGGTGTACCATCAGCTGGCCAAGAACAGACCCCTATTCCGGGTCCAAAGCAAGAAAGCCCGCCGGCCGCGGCCGTGCGGCCCTTCACCCCGCAGCCCTCCAGAGACGCCCTGCTCCCTCCCTTCCGGAAGCCGCAGACGGTGGCGGCCAGCTCCATATACTCCATGTACACGCAGCGCCAGGCTCCGGGAAAGAACTTCCAGCAGGCAGTGCAGAGCGCCTTGACCAAGACCCATCCCAGAGGGCCCCCCTTCGCGAGCGGTAAGGCTCCCAGTCTTCTTCTCATCTGCACAGATGATGCAAGGCTCACCCCAGCGCTGTCATCTGTCAGAAAGCCAAGTGGCTTGTCCCTGTGTGACCGATGCTTTTGTCCTGGGGGTTTTGTGGACGTGTGGCTTTTGGTCTTAATTGGGACTTTAAACTTTGAGTTTGTGCAGCAGTCACCAGTGATAGTAGATGGGTAAAACGAAATGCTGTGAGAATAATGGATGGATAAAATGGAGGCATAAAACTGACGAGAATGTAGCCTTCTGCATTGTAGTCCCCGTGGGCCTCTGTTCCCCACCCACCCGTGAGCTCCTTCAGAACGGGAATTTGGGCCTGTTGGAGCCCGGGAACCAGGTGCCTGCAGGGACCGCAGCACCGGAGGCTCTGTGCTCAGCACAGGTGACCAGGCGTTCCCTTGGTGCCAGGACAGTTGGACAGCTGCCCACGCGTGTGTGCGTGTGTGTGCTTAAGAAATAACCTTCTGTATTTTAAGTTCTCCTGAGGACACAGCCACTAGTTAAATGTAAAAATCCAAAGAGATGACTGTGTTAAACGTACATAATCTGGCCTTTTGTGGGGTTCTTTGTAAGAGTCATTCACTAGAATAAAAATCACTGTTTCATTAGAAAGAAAATGGGTTTTTATTTATGAAATAAGCATGTCATTATGGCCTAAGATGTCACACTTAAAGACAGCAAAGAATTAATAATATATGCTACATTTTACTCTCTTCATGAGCCTCAGTGAAAACTGGTAATATAGATAAATTGGGGATTAGATAATTTTTTTTTTTTTAAGATTTAATTTATTATTTCCAGAGAGAGGGGAAAGGAGAGAGGCAGAGAGGTAGAGAGACATCCGTGTACAGTTGTTTTTCACCTGCCCCCAGCCACAGACTCGGCTGCAGACCTGGCTGGAGACCTGGCTTGCAGCCTGGCTCTGTGCCCCAGCTGGGAATTGAACCATCAATTTCTGGGTCTGCAGGCTGGTGCTTTATCCACTGAGCCACCAGCCAGGGTGATAATTTTGATATAATCAGAATGTTAAGGGAAATAGTTTTGGTAAATATAAGTGTTATTAATAATTTTGTAAGCCAAGTCAGGTTTCTCGCATCGATTTACTTCTGAAAATGAAGGAAGATGGGACAGTGTATGTTCAGTTTTAATCTGGGCGTATGACAGGATGACCAGTTTTCATTGACGCAGTTTCTTTTACATTTTTTTTTAATTAATTTTTTTTTAAAGATTTTATTTCATTATTTTTAGAAAGAGGGGGCAGGAGAGAGGCAAAGAGGGAGAGAGACATCCATGTATGGTTGCCTTTCACCTGCCTCCAGCCACAGACCTGACTGGAGACCTGGCTGGCAACCTGATTATGAGCCCTGGTTGGGAAATCGAACCTGCGACCCTTGGGTTCTCAGGCCAGCACCTTAACACTGTGCTACCAGCCAGGCCTCGTTTACATTTTGCCCTGTTAAATTTGGATGCTGCAGTCAGTGATTTCTTACTATGAACTGGCAGCATTTTCTTTCTTACTGGTATATAAAATGATGGCACGTGTCATACTCAGTGGAGATTTTGATTCTGTAGTAAGTTTACCAGGCAAAGACAGAGCCTCACTTTGTCATTGTTGATTCTTAAAACTTCGTTGACGTGAAGGGAATTACGTAGCCATGCAGAAATCAAGAGGGGTTTTCATTGTGGTGAGCCGTGCCTCTCACCTGCCAGTTTTGTTCAGTCACCATTAATCAGCGCCCCTTTCCTTTGCAATCAGTCTACGGCAAGCCTGTCATTGCAGCCGCTCAGGGCCAGCAGCCGGCGGGGAGCGGTTACTCCGGTGGCCAGGGCAGACCCGGCGGCCCAGAGGCCGAAGCGGAGCCCGCGCCTTCGGGCCAGGAGAGCCATGAGCACGAACGAATTCCTCGGCCGCTCAGCCCCACCAAACTGCTGCCCTTCCTGTCCAATCCGTACCGGAACCAGAGCGACGCCGACTTGGAAGCTCTGCGCAAGAAGCTGTCCAACGCGCCGAGGCCGCTGAAGAAGCGGAGCTCCATCACAGAGCCCGAGGGCCCCAACGGGCCCAACATCCAGAAGCTGCTCTACCAGAGGACCACCCTCGCCGCCATGGAGACCGTGGCGCTGCCGGCGTCCTGCCCGGCCGTGGCAGCCTCGGGGGCCGCCGGCCCCGACAGCCCGGTGGAAATCCCGAATCCGTACCTGCACGTGGAGCCGGAGGAGGAGGCGGCCTCGCTGGCGCCCGAGGCAGTGCCCCCCGAGGAAGCCAGCAGCGCCAGCACTGACAGCGGGGACGTGCCAGCGCCCTCCCTGGGCCTCGATGACGAACCCGAAGGAGCCCCAGCCGCCAGCCCAGACTTCCCGAGTGACGTGGAGGAACCGAACCCGGAGGCTCCCCATCCGCTTGACGTGTACCTGGAGGAGTACCCGCCCTACCCACCGCCACCCTACCCGTCGGGGGGCCCGGAGGGGCCCGGGGAAGACGCGGGGAGCCTGCGGCCGCCCGAAATCACCGGGCAGGTGGCGCTGCCTCCGGTAAGTGACGTGGTCTCTCGTGCCGGTGCGGGAGGCTTGTCCTTCCAGGTGGCTGTCTGTCAGGACTCAGTGGCACTCCAGTCGGTACTTAGAGCCATTTGCAGAGGGAGGTTTGTGCTTCAGTTGTCTCCTGGAGTAAACGTGTCCTGCAGTTGGCCTTTTTATGTTATAGTTCCCCTGGCACGGAGAGGCTCTTCCAAACGTCAGAGTTCAGCATGCTGTCTGGAGTGGACCGACTGCCACTCAGTAGACACGTGCATAGCATCTCGCACCTTAGGAAGTGTTTCCACGTTGTTGGATGTGTTAAGAAACCTATTTTATTGGTTGTTAGATCTAGTCTTAACAATACTGCCTTGTTTTTTTCTTTTTCTTTTAATTTTATTGTTGTTGTATTACATCCATCCCCTTTTTGCTCCCCTCTGTCCCCCTCCCCACCCACCCATTCCCCCCAAAATCAATCCCACCTGTTGTCCATGTCCATGGTTCCTTTATACTAAGTTCTTGTCTAAGCTGCTCCCCTTCCTTGCCTCTGCCTCCCCCTCCCTGCAACCCCATGCCTTGTTTTTTTAAAGCCTGATATTAAAGACTTGATTAATGTACTCACGTATCTTGGAATATAGTTAAATTTTTGATTTAAAGTAGTGATAACATTTAAAGCTGGTAGAATTCCTCCTTACTATGTATGTAAGACGTATGAATGCTTTTTTTTTTTAAGATTTTATTATTTTTAGAGAGAGGGGAAGAGAGAGAGGCAGAGAGCGAGAGAGACATCAATGTGTGGTTGCCTTTCACCTGCCTCCAGCTACAGACCTGGCTGGAGACCTGGCTTGCAACCTGGTTATGTGCCTTGGCTGGGGATGGAACCAGCAACCTTTGGGTTCACAGGCCGGCTCCTTATCCACTGTGCCAGCAGCCAGGGCCCTAATGCTTTTTATTATTTATCTTCATTATATGCTTTCCCTGCACAGAGACATTCTGTTACGAAATAGTTACAAGGAAGGGCTCCAAAGAAGCCAGATTTCTTGAATTTGAGTTCCAGCTCTACAGTTTGGCTAGTTGTGTACCTTAATTTCCTTAGGGTTTTCATGAGAAATAAGTGAATAATCACTCAGTAAATTCTGAGTTGTGCTCTTGCCCAGTTTAACCCTGTGGGGTAGGTAATTTAAAGACCAGCCATTGCTAGTTTTGATACTTGACAGAAAAGCCGGCTCCCTGTCATTAGAGATTATCCCCTTGGCACAGCTCATGTGGACGACCAAATATGTTTCACTGGGTTTCAGAAAGTTAACTCCTTCCCCCTTTGGTATGTGGGTATATTCATTACGCCATTATTATTTGTGTACTTAGTGAGGTGTATATACCTCAATAAGAAGTGCCAAATGCATATTTTTCAAGCGCCTTTACCACCTTAGCTGAGGTGTTACTCCTCCTGTCTTGTTGGCCTCTTGCTTAGACGAGGATCTTTCATTTTCCACGCGTTTCCTCCGCAGGGCAAAAGGACGAACTTACGCAAAACTGGTTCCGAGAGAATTGCTCATGGAATGAGGGTGAAATTCAACCCTCTGGCTTTGCTTCTAGATTCATCCTTGGAGGGGGAATTTGACCTTGTGCAGAGGATTATTTACGAGGTATGGTGGCCTTAGTCCCTTAAACACGCCCTGGTAGTATTGTTTGCTGTGAAGCTCTGATCAGAAAGCTACAATAGACAAGTTGTATATTCAGATTTTCTTTTGGGCTCAGTGGGGCTGTGGAGAGAAACCGGAGCGCTTGATCCGGAATCGGCTTTGCTCTTCCAGAGGTGTGACTGCAGCGTTGGAGGCTGCAGAAGTTTAGTTTTCCCTGGGGTCCTCCAGAGCCCCTTCTTCCCTCAGAGAGGCCAGTTCCCTCCTTTAAAAACCGCCCAGGCTGGACTCAGACCAGACGGTGTTACGTTACAGACCTGCTCCCTACTTTCCAGAAGCCTATTATTTAAAATATTTTTAGGTGACCTTCTTTTCTTTCCATGGAAAATGTTACTTCTCGATAGACACTAATTTGTGGTGGGAAGTTGGAGGATAAATAAACAAAACTGACTGTAAGGGTAGTTTCTGGGCTCTCCTTCAATTTTTTAAAAAACCTTTTTTATAGGGAGTGCCTACTTAATATGGCTGTTTTGTCTGTCTTAGTTCTAGAATTGTTCTACGTATGGTTTTCTTGGCTCCTGTGGTTATTTTTGTAAAAACTCATAATTGAAACCTGCAAGTCTGTTTCTGCCTTCACGACTTCATGACCCTATAAAGCTAGGTAACAGTGACATTCGGGTGTCGCCACTTTGTAACGGCCGTCCGTCCCCTGGCGGTCTAGGTTGATGACGCGAGCCTGCCGAATGACGAAGGCATCACGGCGCTCCACAACGCCGTGTGCGCGGGCCACACGGAGATCGTGAAGTTCCTGGTGCAGTTCGGCGTGAACGTGAACGCCGCGGACAGTGACGGCTGGTGAGCGGACCCTCCCCTCCCGCCTGGGGCCTCTTGCTGCGCAGGCCCCGCCCGGGCCCCACCGTGGCACGGGGCAGCGTGTCCCGTGTGCCCTCCAGCTCCCTGTCCCCTGGAAGGAGGGACGTGGCAGGTGCTTCTGAGGAACTGACATGTCCTCATTCCGCAGTTTTAGAAGTTTTAGTCTCATTTTTTAATGGAACTTACAAAACGAATCCTTGATGCATGGTAACATTTTTGTTTCCCTAGTATTGGGAGGTCAGATTATAGGTAGTTTTTTACTGTTAATAGAAGCCTTGCAATGAAAAAAGCTGCAATGATACTCACCAAACTAGAGTGATCATGTTCTGATCACTTTAAAAAAAAAAAACTATGTCCCCAAGGGGAATAAAATGAAGAGACGAGGGGAGAAAGGAGGGAAGAGAACATCTTACGGACCTCCGGGCCTGATTGAAATTCTCAAGCCCATCTTCTGATTTTGAGCAGAGGGACTGGCCCTACTTATCTCTTTTTTTTTAAGATTTTATTTCATTATTTTTAGAAAGAGGGGAAGGGAGAGAGGCAGAGAGGGAGAGAGACATCAATGTGTGGTTGCTTTTCACCTGCCTCCAGCCACAGACCTGGCTGGAGACCTGGTTTGCAACTTTGTTATGTGCTCTGGCTGGGGAATCGAACCTGCGACCTTTGGGTTCGCAGGCCGGCACCTTATCCACTGTGCTACCAGCCAGGGCTCTACTTATCTCTTTATTATTAATCCGGGGCCACTTAGGATACATAATGAAACACTTGAGATGCTGGGAAAGACTCTCTAGAAAGGTATTAATGATTTCCTGCTAGCCTGTCTCCTGAGAGAGACTAAGATGTGCATACTGTATACTCATCGGGGTTTCCAGTGGAAAACGTGAGCGTCTTAGATGCTGCACAGTAGCCTCTGTAGTGGTGTTGGGGGCCTGCTCCTGCCAGGCAGTTGCCTTCAGTGGCTGAGGCGCCTCTGGCCCTGTTGTGTCCCCTCCCCAGGACCCCGCTGCACTGCGCAGCCTCCTGCAACAATGTCCAGCTGTGCAAGTTCCTGGTGGAGTCAGGGGCGGCCGTCTTTGCCACGACCTACAGCGACCTGCAGACAGCCGCAGACAAGTGCGAGGAGATGGAGGACGGCTACGCCCAGTGCTCGCAGTTTCTGTACGGTGCGTGAGGGCCCGGCTCGCGGCTGGACCGCTGCCTCTCCGGCCGTGCCGTGATGAGGACGTTCCTTGTTGGGAAGAACGGTGTTGCGTTGCACACAGTCCCGGGCGTTGAAAGAAAGGCCGCCTTGGTCACAGACACTAATGCAGCGTTTGTGTGCGTGCCCAGAAAGAGCCATTGTCAGGGACCTTTTCACCCCCCAAGGACAGTGGTGCAGTGTCTGATCTGGAGGTATTCATGGCCTTTGGCCATCAAAAGATCCTCTACTAAGATTTTATCACTGAGTGAGTAACGGTTTATCTTTGTAAATAGACGGGATCCCCACGTTCCACAATGTCAAGGAAAATGCAGTTGGTGTAAGAACCCAGTTGACCAGGCGTTTCTGCTCAAGCAAACTTGTCCTAAAGTTAAACAAATACAACATGTAGTGTTTTTATTTTATTTTATTTTATTTTTTTTTTTTTTTTTTAAATGTTTTTTTATTATTTTTTTTAAAGATTTTTATTTCCATTATTTTTTAGAAAGAGGGGAAGGGAGAGAGGCAAAGAGGGAGAGAGACATCAGTGTATGGTTGCATTTCACCTGCCTCCAGCCACAGACCTGACTGGAAACCTGGTTTGCAACCTGGTTATGTGCCCTGGCTGGGGAATCGAACCTGCGACCTTTGGGTTCGCAGGCCGGCGCCTTAACCACTGTGCTACCAGCCAGGGCTGTTTTTATTTTTAAAGATTTTATTTATTACTTTTAGAGAGAGGGGAAGGGAGAGAGGCAGAGAGGGAGAGAGACATCCATGTATGGTTGCCTTTCACCTGCCTCCAGCTGGGGACCTGGCTGGAGACCTGGTTTGCAACCTGCTCACGTGCCCTGGCTGGGAATCGAACCAGCGACCTTTGGGTTCGCAGGCTGGCATCTTATCCACTGAGCCACCAGCCAGGGCCAGGGCCCGTTTTTCAAATATTTATTTTTAGAACGAGGAGAAGGGGTGGAGAAAGGAAGAGAAACATCCGTTTGTGAGAGACACACGGGTTGGTTGCCTCTCTCATGCCCTCCGTTGGGGACCTGGATTGCAGCCAGGCATGTGCCCTGATTGGTGACTGTGCGGTCCGCAGGCTGGTGCTTACTCCATCGAGCCGCACCAGCCAGGGCCAAAGGCAACACGTCGTTTAGAGCTACTTTGTTGGCCCTTTCGTTTTCTTGATTTTGAGTTTTTGATTCTGATCGGTGGTACCTCCAGCTCTGTGCCTAGAGAAAAAAGGATCAGAAGTTAGAGGTTGGTTGGCTCTTTTACTTACAAATAAGGTTTTTCATGTGCAAGTCGTAGACATTGAGGTTCTTTTTTTTTTTTTTTTTCTTCAGTTTAGCTTATGAGGAATTGAGAGGGGAAAAGAGAGAGAGGAGGCAGCCCCAGGACCTCATGACACTGATGTGCTCAGATGGGAAAGCCCCAGAGGTGAAAGTCAGGGTCTGTCCGCTTTGTCACCAACTGCTCCTGTCTCCCAGGGCCTGTTCGCAGGCCCTACACCAGGACAGAGACACTCAAAGGGAGACCGTGAATCCCAAATTCTCTTCCTCTCTCAGCTGTTAGTTTTTAACATGGTATTTAAGGCCAGCTTTAAACGTTTGTGGAATTGCAGTTACATCAAGTCTCATTGTCCCTGGGACTCTAGCTGTCATGCTTTGTGTGTCTTAAGCAGGAAAGTTGGAAACCCACTTGTCCCCATTAGTAGAAATCTGACCCTTCAGGTTGGCAGCGCCTTCTTTTGGAACTTCATTTCTCGTTTCTTTTTTGTCCAGAGAGGGAGAGATACCCTGCATGCTGTAGCATATTAACTAGTATTGGGATAACAAGTTCCTAATGATTAGTTTTGTGTTCACGTAAGTTGAAAAAAATCTCATATTCAGAAGTAAGGAGATATTTTCATAAAAACATAAAGGTGATAGTGAAGTCCCATTGCCTGGGACCTTCCTGCCTGATTTCCTCTCTCCCTTCCACAGCCTTCCTGCCACCTGCTTTTCAAGGACCATTATTCCTGTGAGCGGTGCCCCATGGGGTTGGCAGGTGTAGGTAGAGGGAGGTGACACTTGGGTGGTATCAACTCTGCTGAAAAGTGGACTTTGGAGGATGTTTTTCCCTCCCCAGTTTGTGGACTTCACTATCTTTTAGAATTCAGATTCTCGTTATTGAGTTGAATAGATATAGACTTTTTTTTCCAAAAAAAATAAAAAAGTATTTCTAAAATACGTCGCCATATTCCGTATTTTAGCATAGTTGATATATTTTGCTTTTACTCCTCATGTGGAAATAGATAAAGACCACTTTAATAGAGACACACTTCTGCTCGTTTTTTCCCTTGAGTTTAGGGAGGGAACGAGCTCATGTGTCTTGAGCCCTTGTCATTGCCCTTGGGGGTAGAGGCGGCAGGTGACAGGCAAGTCGTTCGCTGTTCCAGTGTCCTGACTCCTGTTCCCGGGCTGGAGAAGTGTGTATTCTGAGAGGTGCTGGCCAGTTGGTGCAGGTATTTCAGAGCCGGCAGCCCACGCAGCTGGTGTCCTGCGTGTCCCCTCTGGCTTCATGTCGCTGAAGGTTTGCAAGGGTGGCACCGTCCCAGTTCCATCTTCTGTGCTCTTTCCTACCGTCTGGCTTCTAGGCGTTCAGGAGAAGATGGGCATCATGAATAAAGGCATCATCTACGCGCTCTGGGACTACGAGCCGCAGAACGACGACGAGCTGCCGCTGAAGGAGGGCGACTGCATGACCGTGGTGCGCAGGGAGGACGAGAACGAGGTGGAGTGGTGGTGGGCGCGCCTGGACGAGACGGAGGGCTACGTGCCGCGCAACCTGCTGGGCGTAAGTCATTCCCACGCTCGGGACGCTGTGACACGTGTGTGTGTTTATTTTTAAGGTTTTATTTATTGTTTTTCAGAGAGGGGGGAAGGGAAACAGGCAGAGAGGGAGAGAAGCATCAGTGTGTGGTTGCCTTTCACCTGCCTCCAGCTACGGACCTGGCTGGAGACCTGGCTTGCAACCTGGTTATGTGCCCTGGCTGGGAATCGAACCAGTGACCTTTGGGTTTGCAGGTTGGCGCCTTATCCACTGTACTACCAGCCAGGGCTCGGAAGTATATTTTAAATTTTACGTTGAGATTTGTGAATCTGGTCGTGAGCTTGCACAGGATTCTTTGTGCTTTTGCTACTATTTCAGTTTCTTAAAAACCTAGAAAGTAATAAGGTCGTATCAAGCAAGGACACGCGCAGGGAGGGCTGTCATCAGGTAAACCTCGGGAGCGTTTCCAGGGAAAAGGCCGGTGTGGTTGGACAGAGGAAGGAATAGCATCTTTCTAGACTTTGCGTGAGTCTCTTTCCCAGCTCCGTTACTCCCTCACACGGCTGTGGCATTGGCCTGGTGGGCATGTGAAAGGGACAGGGAGAAATGACAAGGATAATGGGGAGGCTGACGTAAAAGTTCTGCCACACAAGCGCTTGTGACATCTGTCGGTGAGGCGGTAAGGTGAGTCTGAGGGCGGGAAGGGCCAGGACGGCCCACGGCGCACAGCAGGCAGGTCAGGAGTGCTGGCTGCCACCTGGTCCACGTGCCCCGCAGCCCTGGGGCCTGGGTGGCCATGGCAGCGGGAGGGCAGTGGGCAGCCCCTGAGAAGGAGGGTGAAACGGGTGACCGGTATGTCATAGGGAGCTAGTTCCGTCCGTGTTCTCGTCCCCTGCTGGGCAGACGGTCTGCGCCCCCTTCGGGCTCTGTGCCCAGCCGGCGCAGGTGGCTGTGTCTCGGGCCGGCCGCCTGGGTTGCGGCCCTCAGCCCCTCCCCCTGACTCCCCTTCTGCAGAGCTGTCTGTCCGCTGTGCCGCACAAGCGATGTCATCGGGCCTCTGCTGCCTTGGTGAGAGCAAAATTCATTGTGACCATAACGTAAATTACAGAGAAGGGTGAAAAGACAGGAAACCTGGCCTTGGAGCCCTTTCAAAGGGCTTGCAAGCCACCAGGTGAAGCAGAAACAGAGGTGGCCTTCTGTCGGGCGCCCACCTGCTTCTGTGCGGCGGTAGCACCAGAGAAGCGGGGTGTCTGGGGTGCACATCAGCCAGTAAACCCTTTCTCAGATGGCGGTGTCTCCGAGAGCCAGCTGCGGAGTTGGGTGTTATTTTAGTTGCCTAGCCAAGACGCCCTGTGGGAGTGACACGGGGTCATTCCCAAGCCTGAAAGCGGTTCCGCCCCGGGCGTGTGGCTCAGGGCTTCTGAAGTTAGTGGACTGGACTGAAGATGGTCACGTCAGTCCAGCGCTTGGGTACTCTTAGTCCTTTGCAAATCTTTTCTGGATAGGTGTGGCCTTTCCAGAAACACAACTGGAAAAAGCACAGCTGGTTTTTTTTCTTGAAATAAAAGAAATTCTATAAATGTTGCATTTTTAGTCAAGGGATTCAGATACGAGCTCACAACATTGTACTGGATGAATGTCTTTTCTCAGAGAGAAAAGTAACTCTTTATACGACATGGATCCACCCAGTTACGTTTTTCAGTCGTGGCTTGAAGTCTTGACTATTTTCCTTCAGTAAAACCGTTTTTCCTTTATGAGAGGAGGGAGAGGAGGGCTTTTGTTCAGTTTGCCCATTGAGTCCTAGTTTGACTTGCTCTGAGCTTCCAGACTGGGGAGCCTGTGACCTTCGTACACACACTGCTCCCCAGCTCTTGTCATGGAAAACAACCCGCAAAATCCTACAATAAAACACTTGCGCTCATCCCTCCCTCTGTGGACTTTTAGCTCCTCCAGCGCATGGCATGGTGTGATGTCCACTGTGCATCAAGTTGGAAGAGACTTGAATCTGGTCATTTCCCGGGAAACAGAAGCTGCAGATGGGGGGCCTACAGCATGTCACAAGCCCCCTTCGTGGGTGGCATTCTTTGTTAGACGGACGCATGTACAGTTCAGAGCTGTGCAGACTGAGTGTGTGTAGAGCAGTGTGGACTTTTACATCGCTGCAACTTGGCTTTGTCGCTCTTAAGGGACCTGTGACTTTTGAATGTCCTTGCAGGAGAGTTGCTAAACGGGAATCATGTGTCCCTAGGCCACTCTTGGCAGAAGGAGTCCTTTCCTTAGCTTAAGTTTTTCCTATCTCCTCGCCCCTTCCCACGATGCTTACTGATTTTGTTACCTGCCCATGCGCTTGTGCCTATGTGAATATTTTAAAACTCTCTTACAGCTCTATCCAAGAATTAAACCAAGACAGAGGAGCTTGGCCTGACATGTGCTAGAAGTGTAGTTAATGAAGAATTAATCTGCCATCACTAAGAAGAAGGACTAGGACAGTTTGGGACACAAAGTCCACAAGACTTATGCTAATGACACTGTGACCTGAGAGCCATGAAGAACTGCTGGAAGGAATGAAGGACTGCAGAAGAGGCTGGTGGCGGAGAGCACGCGGTGGCACGAAGGGGGGTCCCCTGTGCACGCGGGCCTTCCTGCTTGGGCGCCACTATCCCAGGGTCACCCCCGGGATTCATGGTGACAGCCTGGTTTCTGCAAGATACGCGATCCTTTACGGAGCTGCCGGGAAGTCAGTTTCGTGTCCCGCTGGGAAGCACCCGTGCTATCGGGCCACCAGCCTGACTGTCCCCCGGTGCCGGCTGGCCCTTGGGCCCACCGTGGGACATCCGTGCAGGACGCGTAGTGGGTAGCCAGCAAGCAATAACTTTACTGTACGACTTCCTGTAGCATTTTCAGAATTATACATATTTTGAAATATTGAAACCGAGCCCCTCTACAGATAATTAGGTTTAGAATCTTGTTTTTAGGCTGAATTGGAATCTATATTTATTGCCTTTTGTATCTCAGACACTTCTTATAGATTCACCCATACGTAATGTTGGTCAAGATCATAGCTGCCTTTAAAAACAATTGTAATACAATTAAACTTTTTGACTGTCAACTTTTTTCTGGTTTCAGTTTTCTACGTCATACATGAACAGCCTTGCTTTCCCAGCCAGAAAATTGATTTCTTTACCAGCCATGTGATGAAATTACGAAGTGTTTCTTGGCCAGCAGAAAATGCTCAGTTTCAATTCATGAGTTTTGCGACGGTCTTTGATACAGAATTCAGGGGTTTTTATTGGAAGATCTTAGAGATCATGGTGGTAAGAATGGACTGTTTGTGTCCTTGTTTTCCGTTTCTTCATCGAATGATACACACTGATTTATCAGTTAGAATCTTTCATAGGCGAAGGCTGCGCACTGTTTCATTGTTACCACGCTCGTGAATTGTGTTGGAACCCATTTTGCTGAGTGGAGCCATTTTACTTAATTGCAGATACAAACGAAAAGAACCAGTAGTTAACTTCTTGCATGTTTTTACGAAAGTTAAATGCAGCAAGAAAGGAAGATAAAGATAGAACACACCATGTCTTTTAGAGTAACGGACTAATAAATTCCAGAAGCCATGCATGGTGGACAGGATTCTAAAGACTCACCCACCCACCCTCACACATATTCCTGTCCCCCGAATGCTTGTGTCCCCCCAGAATTCATGTTGAGGCCCTAACCCCAGTGCCCTGGTGTTTGAGGGGGTCTTTGTAGGGGCAGGTCTACATGAGATCATGGTGGGGGACCCCATGACAGGGTCAGTGTCCTTGTGAGAAGCAGGGTCTGACCCACTCCTCTCCTCCATGTGGGGTTCAAGAAAGCTGCCATCTGCCAGCCACGAAGAGTGTCCCCACTGGACACTGATCGGCCAGCTCCTTGATTCCTTCTTCCAGAACTGCAGGAAATAAATGTTGCTTAAACCATCATGTCAGTGGCATTTTGTTACAGCAGCCAGCGCTGACTGAGACCCCTGGTTTTTCAGTCCTGCACTATGTGCTGTGGTGAGGGGCTTTTCAGACTTAATTGAGGTGACCAATCCACTGGCCTTAGAATAGGCAGAGGCCCTGGAGTACGCAGGGGTGCAGCATCATGCTCGGCCGCAGCGGGAGGGGCGGGGCCGAGGGGACAGCAGGGAGACCTGAAGTGGGGGGAGGACTCGCCTGCCATCACCGGCCTGGGGTGCCACAGCCAACCCCGCGGGCCTGGGAACACCCACCTCAAGTCTGGACTCAGGAATGAGCGGGCCCTGTGAGACCGGGTGGGACTTCCCCCCTACAGGGCAGTGAGATACTGAGATACCAGGTGTGTTCCTTCAGTGACGTGGTTCCCGTCAGCTGGGGCCCTTGCTGACCCGTCATGGGGTCTTGCTGGGGACACTCGTTCCACTAAGCCATGTGTTCCTGATCTAAAATGGACTTGAAGCCTCTCGCCTCTGTGTGGAACGGGTGAGGGACTTGGGAAATGAAAGAGGGGCCCCGGGCGTGTGAAAATGAACACACCGTCACCTCACTTTATTTCTTTAGTCCTCCAGTTGGCGCACCTTTGGTTTTCGGCCTCCCGTTTTGGCTTTTCACTTGTCTGCTCTGTTATCCGAGGGTCCTGATTTCAGAGCTCCTTGTAAGAGACAGTTATAAGGACTGAAAAAGGGTTGTAAAGTGGTGCGTGTGTGCACATACGTGTGTGTTGACATTCGGGCATGTTTCTTGGTTGCAGCCTTGTCTGATTTTTCTCCACCACTTCAGTCACACTTCTCTTGCCCACCTTCCGTCCTCAGTCACTCCAACATGTGACTATCCCAGCACACAGCCCCGGGGGTCACTGCACATTCCCATCCGTGGTCTCATTTATATCCATCCATTCACACTCGTGGGCTTCTCTGGGCCCCCAAACACTGCTCACAGATGGGAAGAACTTCAACTCGGTTGAGTCGAACTTGGGAAACCCACCTTCCTATCTTGTCCTGAAATACAAGGCTGCCATTGACCTACTTCAAGTCATCTCGCATCCTTGCCATTTTTGTGATTTCCTCCAGGATCACGGACAGGAGACCAGTGGCCTGGTTGTCTCCTCGGCGGTCGGGTCCCCACACCCGTGGGAACCAAGCACCGTGACGTGCATGTGGCTGGCGGAGCTGGTAACAGGCCTGCACCTCCTTACGACTGAGTAGCAGTCAGCGTTAGAGCTGGCCTACGTCAAGGTCAATTATCAGAGCCTCTGAGCTGGGTTTGTAAAAGAATGTTATAGTTCCGCACTGGAAGTGACAGGTCAGTTGCCTTTCCCCACCAATATGGCAGCTTGGAGTTGTCCCACCTCGTTACGGGGGAAACGGGCTGCGGTGGGGTGCCCGGCCAGCGCCCCGCAGGAAGGACCACATGCCATGTGGGCTTGCCCAGGTGACCCTTTATTGAACAGTACGTTTGTCAGAAGGTAAGGCAACAAGGCACTATTTTTATCATATTAGCGTATTCCCAAGGTAAAGCCAAGAAATAAGCTTGTGATGTTTCTCCAGGGACGAAGCCTGTCCCCTGACCCCATGCGCAAACACTACAGGTGGCCAAGGGTGGGACGTGGCGGGGCATGCAGTGGACCGCTCCTCCTGTCCCAACCGGGGATGGGGTGGGCCCGCCCGGCGCCTGGCTCCTGTGCGTGGCTTCCCATGACCCAGTATAGGATCCCTTCGGTATTTCTAGCACTCGGAACATGGGAAGATTCGCTGTTAACACATTGTTGACGTGCCAGGAAAACACCGGTGTGATCAAGTGACCCACGGCGAGTTCACTGGTGCTTCACACCTGCATTGGCTGTTGCTATAAAATTGCCGGTCAGCAATGTGTTAACCAGTCGGCGTGTGGTAAAACCTGCCTCTTGGGTGACCCGGAGGCAGGGTGGCAGAGGTGAGCCTTCTCCCCCGGCCGCTTCGGTTGCCCTGAAAGTTCCGAGCCAACATCAATAGAATTAGAACAGTTTGTGCGGCCGAGACTTTCGGGACAGACCTGGGACTTGGCTGCTCTGGGGAAAGGATGGGTTCTGAACAGCTTCTGGGGAATGTCACAGCTGCGTTTTCCAACCCGACCTTGCTTTCAGGACCCCCAGCGAGGACCTGGTGGCCTTTTGAGATGGCCCGAATGCTCAGCTGTCAAATACCTCCCTGCATTTTTTTCTTTTTTTCCCTGATTTAATATTGCTCTAAACAGGACTGTGTGTCAAAGTAAAAAGTGCGTCCTATTTACAGGTTGAAATGCATAATGATATGCAAATCTCTCCCTATGTCAAATGTATCATAATTTTTGGCTATAATCATCGGTTTAAGGAAATCTTCTCATAACCAAGGTCCAGATAAAAAGTTCCTCTGTGGAAGGCTGATTTTTCTTTCGTGAGACGTCTTCAGGCAGATTAGTTAAAACTTCAAAGTACTGAAAAACAGAGCCACTGTGAGGAAGGAAAAAAAAAAAAAAATCAGTTCGGTGACTATGTTTAAAATTCAAAGCCATTGAACTCCCTGTAGATGATTGTGACTGTGTTCCAGAAAGGCTGAGCCAGGCTTAAGATACCCGTGCGCTAACACACCTTTATTCCACCTGATTTCTAGAGTCTAGTGTTAAGATATCCGTGCGCTAACGCACCTTTATTCTACCTGATTTCTAGAGTCTGGTGTTAAGATACCCGTGCGCTAACACACCTTTATTCTACCTAATTTCTAGAGTCTGGTGTTTGACAGGTGAGAAAAAAGCTATAGTCATGAACTCAGAATGTGAAGTCAAGTTCCAACATCTGGTTCATGGTGTTCACTCTGCTTTATCGCACCAGAAGTTGGGTGTGGGGGGTGGATATCTCTTAAACAAGTGTTTTTCAACCATGATTCTCCGTGCTGCAATCTGAGGGCTTGAAATCAGGTTCCACTCAACTGCCCTGGACATCAGGACTTTGGCCAAGTTGGCTGGGCGATGCCCCTGCAGCCACGGCTGGAAATCGCTGCACATGGGCCATTTTCTCAGCGCTGCTCATCGTTGGAAAAGACTCGGGTGTGGAAGGGTAGGCTCAGACCAGGAGAGCGAGGCAGTGAAGATGTTTCTCCGTGGAAATGGGGAGGTGGCCGTGTGGGTGGGCCGGCAGGTGCTGGGGGGGAATGGGGTTTCCAGCAAGGGTGATAAAGGAACTAGGGTTTCACCGGGTGGCACGTTTATGTCACAACTGTATGGCCTTTACTTGAGATCACAGTCTCAGAATAGGGCTGTCGCCTAGGCTACGTAGTTTTAGGCAAGTTCGTGTTACTGTAACCAGCCAATGTTTTCAGTTGGCTAGAGGTACTTGACATAACAGAATAAAAGAACTGCGTGGCTGCTGGCTTTCTCTAGAGTTCAAAATTCATGGGAAAGAGTTGCCTTCTTACCACTTGGCTCCTCTCTGGTACATGGGGGTTTTGTCACCCCTGTCCCCTCCCCTACCCCCCAGCACGGCCACCTGACCCACCCTTTGCTCAGCTCCCTCTCCTATAGAGGAAATGGAGCCTGAAACTGGATAGTAATGAAAGCATGCCCTAGCTGACTTCTTTCTTTGATGTGAGAGTTTCCTATCACCGGGATAATGAGGGAACATTTTGCGTTTCACTTTAAAATGGATATTCCTACTTCATTTGAACTGATGAGCATTTCAGAAGTGGGCATTGCTGGGGTTCTTCCACCCATGAGTGTAATTCTACACAGCCAGCTTACTTGCTGTTGTTTCTTTTACTTTAAAGGGGGAAGGAAGATGGGAAAGCGATTTTCTCAGGAACTATTTTAAGGAGATCTGCTCTAAGAATACCAGATCTTCCCCAAACCCACTTAAGTTTTATCCAAAGGGCTTCCTTCTAGAAGCGCCTTCTCCCACGCTTGCCGCATGGCGGGGCGTGTTTCTGGAATGGGTCCCGCAGACGCCCTGTTCTTATCTTGACCCTGTGCTACACTCACAGCTGAGCTCATGGGAGGAGGGGCCCGGAGTGTTTTCCTTGGTCTCAAGCCTCACCAGGTAGTTGGGAAAAGACTGCAAATAAAATTGCATCGTGGGATTTCAGAGCCAGGAGCAGGCCTGTCCCCAGCAGACGGACAGAGGTTGGAAAGACCAGGTCAGTAAACCACAATGCCCGTCCCCCAGTGAAGCCAGGTGTCAGCGGCTGACTTACAGAGATCAGGTCGAGGGAAATGGTTCCAGTGTTCTCGGGGTCCAGCTGCTTAAAGATGCCTGTGGAGGAAGAGGAGCAGGCGGCCATGGGCGCGTGAGCCATGGCAGAGGGCCCGTCATCCCGTCCCCTGCCTGGCAGCGGACTTGCCCGATGCCGCAAGGTATCCTTTCTCCCTTCCTTCCCCAAATCTCTGCCTTAACACCCGGAGAACGGACACGGTCTCCCCACAAGCCGCCACGTACGGAAGAGTGTTTCCAGTCGCACCAAACACCGAACGAAGTTATCGAAGTCGATGATGAGGTCGTCGTCTGCGAAGCGAGCGACAATGACCTGGTGCAGCTGACAGGGCATCTTGAAACCTGGCAGGGGGACATGTGTGCCGGGTGACGTGTGCCCTTGAAGGCAGGGGGCGCGTCTTCCCCTCCCCCTTCAATGAACCCATCCTCGGTCCCATGGATAAGGACACATCCTGAGGGCTGGTGACAATGTGACCGAAGAAGCTGGGTCCCTGACGGCAGGCGGCACCATCCCAGCCTTGAACTTGTTGAGCTTGGATTGTTCACTGAGGAGACGTATCTCGTGGATGCCAAGTTTTGGGGGGTCTTTGCTATAGCGCTACATCCCAGCTAATACAGTGAAAAACCTCCTGTTGTCGATTCTGTCCCCCAAAACACTCTGCTGGCCTCTAGAAAACTTGTGTCCCTTTTATTGGTGTCACATTCTGCCAGGGATTTCCCCTAAGAGTGCAGCAGAGACATCCCGTTTGTGCCTCACCAGCCCTGGCCCGGAAAGGGGGTGCCGGGGGTGTTGTGAGAGTGGCTTTACCTGTTTGACCCACCAGGCTGCTGGGAAGGAAATTTAGACTCAAGATGGCCTAATGGGCAAAGGACCCTGGACTGCGTTTTACGGCACCAACTGGCCTTTAAAGGGAGAATGAAAAGGGTGTGTTTGTGCTGACCAGCACCTGCTCACCACACTCGGTATTTATCGTATGGGTCACGTACCCCACAAATGAGAGAGAGGCGCACACAGCTGTGAAAGGTTACCTGCTTGTTCTAACGCTTTCCGCATCTCGTAGGAGTTCATGGTACCGGACCTGTCCACATCGATCTCCCGGTAAATTCTCTGGAACGTGCAAAACAGTTATGAGAACTGTGACCCCAGGCAGTCATAGCTGGATTCTCAGTCTGCATATCAAATCAACTGGCCCATAGGACTGTCTTATGTATTTTTATACGTAAGCTGTTAACACTCCAAAATACAAGAGGCCAACAGGCAGACCACTTTGCTGGCAACACCCTTGTTTTGTTCTCTGGGCCTCTGCCTGGCCCTGATGTCACCCATTCTGAGCTCCACAGTGGGTCAAGGTCAAGCCCCCACCCCTAGGAAACACTCCCCCCCCCTCCCGAAGAATAGTGTGTCTGCAGGTCCCCGCCCTTGCCCTGGGGTCTTACTTGGTAATTTTGAATCTTCTTCCACAGGACGTAGAACTCCTTCAGGCCCAGCTTCCCGCTGCCGTCCGACTGCCCTCCATTAAGGAAAAGTCCTGGAACCCCAGCTCCTCCGGGCCCAGTGTTGCTGGTGTGCTCTCACCACCAGACCGCAGGACCTCTTGCAGAAGGACCCTTTCCTAGGCGTTGGTGGCGCCCCTTGACCCTGTGTACAGATGGGCCTGGGGGTGCCATGGGGTGCCCTGGGGACCCAGATCCTGCTAAATGGGAGCAGTCAGGTGGCTTCTGGTGGCGTGCCGATTTGGGGAGTATCCTTGGGTGTATTTCTCAGAGGCCTTCTGTGAGGGGAGTGGCACTGGGGTGCCATGAGCCCCCTAAATACAACTTCCTGGAAGCTTAGACCATGCCTGCCTGGCACTCCTCAGCAGCACCAGAAACAAGGGGGAAGCCATGTCAGTCTGCCTCTGGGGCAGGTGGGGAGCCTAGGAAGATGCTGGAACAGAGGGGAAAGGGGTGCTTGTGGAGGGTGAGCCCCATCTCTACAAATCAAGAAGAAAATCGTGGCCAGAGAAAACAGAGTCACATAATATCAAAGTTTAGGGAACACCGTGGACCCTTGAACAACCTGGATTTGAGCTGTGTGGGTCCACTTATATGAGGATGCTTCCCAATAAATCCATACAGGATTATAAATGTATTTTCCCTTACAATTTTCTTAGTAACAGTATCTTTCCTCTAGCTTACTGTAGTGTAAGGGTACAGTGTATAATGCATATCATGAGAAATACACGGTAATCAGCTGTTCATGTTATCACTAAGTCTCCTGATCAATAGTAGGTCATTACTCAAGTTTTTTTTTTTTTGGGGGGGGGTGTCAAAAGTTATACAGGATTTTTGACAATGTGGGGGGTTGGCACCCCTAGTTGTTCAGGGTCAACTGTGTTTTCCTAGAGGAAGTACTGGAAACACTGTCACCCAGGAAACGAACCTCAAGCTACTCTAGGGAGAATGGTGGGCAAGCTCTCGGATTTCCTGCCCCAGCGCCCTGAACGTGAACGTGGGCCGACCTGCCCTCCGGGCCTGTGGAGGTAGACATGGCCTGTGGCAGGTCACTCGCCCTTATCTGAAGCTACACACATGCTCCCCGGTGACAACGGTCCTACAACCACCCAGCACCGGCCTTGCGGGAGGCCAGTCTGTTGGAACGTGTGCAGGTGAAATTCCAGAACCCCCAGCACATGCAAGGATACATCCAGCATGTCGACCATGATCTTGCAGGTCTCGATGCTGAAGCCGTCTGACTTGATATCCTGGCCTAGAAGACAAGGGAAGTCTTGTCAGGCTCTAGGACCCTTCCTAGAGCCGCACCATCCAGAAGAACTTGCTACAGTGATAGCGGGTTCTGTTGCTACACCTTCTGGCACCGCAGCCACTTAAATGAAACATTGGGCAGCCACATGTGGTTCCTGGCTGGGGTTCTGGGACAGCCCTGGGATGGCACGGAGGGGTTACAGTGGCCTGACTTCTCTGTATCTTCATCTTGGGCCCATCAGGCTTTCCTAAGTGCTTTTAAAATGAATAAAACAAGCCCTGGCTGGTAGCACAGTGGATAAGGTGCCGGCCTGCGAACCCAAAGGTCGCAGGTTCGATTCCCCAGCCAGGGCACATAACCAGGTTGCAAACCAGGTCTCCAGTCAGGTCTGTGGCTGGAGGCAGGTGAAAGGCAACCACACATTGATGTCTCTCTCCCTCTCTGCCTCTCTCCCTTCCCCTCTTTCTAAAAATCATGGAATAAAATCTTTAAAAAAAAAAAAGTAAATAAGTAAAACAAATGATAAATGAGTAAGTGCCCCCAGGTGCACTTACTCACCCGTGGTTGTCGGGCAGGAAAAGGAAAGTGGGGGACCTGGGAGGAGAAGAGGCTCAGAGCTCTTGGTCTACAGGCACGTTCAGAGCCTCGGTGTCCCCAGCTGAGCGGGAAACGAAGGGGCAGGAAGCTGGCTGGAGACCCTGTTCTGCCAGGTGAGTCCTCGCTCCCTGGCGGCGTGTGAGACCCTTGTCACACTGACTCTGGTTCCCCAGCCTTCGTGGGCAGCCACCCCTCCAGCCATGTCCTTGTGGAGGTTGTCACCTAGGTCATCCCTCCACGCTGCCTTCTTGGGTGTGGGTGTGAGGCTGTGTGTGGGGCCTGTGCGCAGGGGCAGGAGTTGTCAGGTGGCGGGGGAGGGGGTGCCAAGCTGGGGTGAGGAGCAGCTGACCACCCCCCCACTTCTGTGGGCAAACAACGAGGCTTTAGTTAACTTGGGCTCCGTGGCCACACCTCCGAGGAGTCCATGATCTCACCCGTGCCTGGCGGCCTGGGTGGGGGCGGGTGAACACCCCCGCCCGTGCTCCTTCCCCACTGGAGGAGGGAGGGCAAGAACAGGCCTGCTTCGGGGAAGCCCTGCCTGGGACGGGCCCTGCCACCCCCTGGGGGAGCGCGGTGACTCACAGGGCCTCTAAGACAGCCACCTGTTTGGTGGCTGCAGGTGCACGGGGTGGGTGGTGGCCTTCAAGGGCCTGGGAGACCCGGCTAGCCTTGGACTCTCCTTTGGCCCTGAGAGGGGGCTCGTCCAGAAGCTGTCTGTGAATTCTAGGCTTCTGGAAAGATCCACAGGGCTGGTGCCCAGGGCATGGCAACACGGCTGTTTCTGATCCTGGCTTATAGCTTCTGCCCTGTTCAGAGCCCTGCTCAGCGGGCTGCTACCTTATCAAAGACACCATGGCTGTTGCCATCATTTCAGGGGTCAAAATATATCTGTGGAGTGTATGTGCGTGTGTGTCCCCCTAGTGGTCACCGACGGCGAAGGGTGACCCATCCATCCTGATAGGTTCTGCTTGGGGAAAAGCAGCCCGCAGTTCAGCCTCTAGCCCTGCCTCAGGCTCTGTCCAGCTGCGTTCGTGTTTTATGGAAGCCCTGCCGCCTGGGCCCAGAGCCACCGTGTCTGGGGCCTTGGTGTCACTTGCCTGGCCTGTTGGCCCAAATGAAGTGACACTTCTCCCAGGGAAGAATGGGGTCAGGTTAGGCTCATAAACCCACATTTGGAAGATATGCCGTTCCCTTGGTGTGAGCGTAAAATGGTCTATTTCTTTTTTCCATTCGGGCTGATGGCTGACGGAGGTCACCACTCTGTCAACGGTTTCCTGCTAAATGCAGCCTGGTGACACCGGGCCCTGGGCTGGCTCTCCGTGCCCGTTACCTGGGCTGCCTTAGCCTTTCCTTCCCAATGTCGCATCAGAAGAGCCACCATTTCTGAGTGCAGGCTCTGTGCTGAGCAGGTTCCACATGTCGCCTCAGTTAAGAGTTCCACTATTCTTAGGAGGTAAGTATAATAGTAGCATAACTGCCCCGCAGGTAAGGAAACAAGAGTCAGGAAGGTTCTAGGGAGACTGGAGTCTAGCCAGCAGAGGAAACCTGGATGACTTTGATCTCTAGACCCTGGGAACCTTTGCTCTCCTGACAACAGAACCTCCTCCATCCGATGCTTCCGCGGTGGCGTTGATGGTGGCAGTGGCAGGTGGTATTCACGCGGGGGAGGGCGTGGTGGCTCACCGGCAGGGGAAGGACTCCCGTGTTCCCTCCCGGCCCTGGGGGAAGGAGCCATGTGAGGATCTGCAAGGAGGGTATACGATACTTACGCTTGGCGAGAACTCGTCTCAGGATTGTTTGCAACTCAAAGGCAGAAATCTCTGCATCCTGTGGGCAGAACCAGAGCATTGTTATTGGCCCCGTTGGTACCATGTTGGCACCGTGTGAGTCATGGAATCCCAAACACGTGCTGGCTGCATGCTCGGGCCCAGCCCTGGGGCCTGCGCTGCGCAGGTCTGGGTGGGGTCCACGCAGGGCACTTCTAACAAGTCCCCAGACTCCTGTGACTTGGATACGGTGACCTAACTTACAATGCACTCCAGGTAGGGTTCGCTCCCCAGCGCTTTGCAGCAGAGACTCTAAAGGATACATGCCCCCCTTCCCCACGTTCATGGTCCTGACCTAGCTCTCTCACACTCTTCCTGCCATCGGAGGAACTCAGATCTGGCTTCCTACTGTGACGTTAGAACCTGCTGTCCCTGAGTTCCACCCCAGCCCTTCTTCACGCCGCTTGCGCTGGGTTCCTCAGGGGTCCTCCAGGTGTCTCTGTTCACTTTCATGCATCGCCATGACTGGGGACAGGACCCATTGCTTAAGACCGGGGTCGGCTTTTTCTTGGAGTTGCAAGAAGAAAAATGCTGGATAACCATGTCACCAACTGAGGCCTGTACGGCTGAGGGATTTGATTTTTAAGAACAGGGACGTCTAACACGCTGTTGTTAGTGGCTTGCGTTCTTAAAGTTTTAAACCTTTCCACCTCCCCAAATAGTTTGTGAAAATCAAGGGTGAAGAGCTGAGTTTCACGTGTGGCTGGGCACGGAAGGGAAGACTCTAAAAGAGCCACAGGGTGAGGCCCAGAAGCCCGACAGGAGGAAGAGGGCCAGAGCCGCCCACACATGCAGGCCAGCCTGCATGGGTACAATCCCAGTTCCTCTCCCCAGCCAGCTGAAGTCTCTCTGGGGACAAACACTGTCTTCTCCTTTGTGTCGGCCAGAGCGCATAACAGAGAGATTTGGGGGACACCTACCTCCCCCGCCAACTGGGCAAACAGTTTCCTGAATCCATCATCAATGTCGTCCTCGCTGACCTCAATCTGGAAGGCGAGAGACAATGGGTCAGACGAGGTGACAGGTGTCTGCTCTCTCTTCCGGGATAGCTCTCCTCCCCGACATGGTCCCTGTGTAAGACTGTCTGGAATGTTCCAGAAGGATTTTGACAGTGGCTGGTGAGCCTGCCCCTCTCTGCTGTGACGCCTCCCTTGACTTTGGACTTGTGGTGACTGAGCCTTGTCTAAAATTCCTATGTCACATCCATCAGAGCCCTGCAAGATTTGTCACTGAATCCCAACTCCTGGGTGACCTCAGACATCGGGTCACCTGACGTCTTCATTTTATAGAGAAAGCCAAGGCCCAGAGAGTGAAGTGACAAGAACCTCTCACTGGCCAGGGCAGCACTGGAGGCCCACATGCCCACACGCACACGGGGTCACCCGTCCCGATGGGGCTGCCCCAGCGCTGGGCTGTGGCCGTGCGGAAGGCCCCGGGACCCCCTACACCCCTGGGATTGCTGTTTGCCCCTCTACTCCTGAGTGGCCCAGGACAAGCAGGTGATGTCTAGGAGCTCCAGGTACCTCTTCCAGGTCCCCCTCGATCTCGTCATCGACCACTCTGGAAACAGAAGGAAGCTGTGTGTTACTGGACGGGACATGAGCGGGAAGGACCAGCTGCAGAAATCACAGCTCAGAGGCAAGTGTGACGTGAAGCCCCAGGTGGGTGGGCAGACGGACTTCTCTGCAGCCCTACTGTCTTTCACATTCCCTACGAAGCAGAAATCAGGGCAGACGTGGTCTGAGGGAGGGTCACACAGTCAAGCGTTGGAGATTGGTTGTTTGTGTGATGGTTTTTGGCCATAATTGAGCACAGGTAAACCGCTCACTTCCCGGCCTGGAGGAACCGCTTTTCAGTTCCATTCAAAACACTCTTGGCCTGACGGCTCTTTCCCACTGAGAACTGGGGTGCACACTCTGGCCCCTTGTTCTTCGGGTGGGGAAGGCAGGAGACACGGAGGCCTGGGTGTGATCTGCAGGGAGCTGGTTTATTCCGTGCATGTCCTGCGTGCAGAGCTGGCCCTTCTGCCCCTCAGTGACGGTGCATAAGCCTAGGAGGGGCTTCCGCATGTCCCCAGGGGTCCTCAACTGGGCCCCCAGGAGTCCTATCTGGAGAAGAAGAAAGGACAAGGGCCCATGGGTGCTGACAGCTGGAATCAGGTTGATATCCTGGGACAAGTGGCAGTAGGGGTGGGTGTCCCATCGGGGACAGGGAGCTCACCCTGGGAAAAAAAGCTTTTTCTAAATGATGGGACTGGATCCCTAGCCAGTCTAACATAGGCCACGAAACTGAACATAGCCACGCGATCAGGCAGTGAACTTAGATTCTGCAGCCTGCTCCCCAGTCACCCATTTCTAACCAAACCTATTCCGAGCAGCGGTGCGGTTCGCTTACCCGAGTGTAACCCTAGTTCTTTCATCCAGCAACCCCACCACCCTAACCCTCCGAAGCCGGCAGGTATCATAGAAAAAGAGACCGACGCTCCGAGAGTGGAGACACCACGCCGGTGAGAGGAGCAGGAAGGCGGGCGTGCGGGTGGCGCAGAGGGAGGGGCGCGAGGACCTACTGGTAGTCAGCCTTCTTCTCGGAGAAGATCCGGACGCAGAAGTCCCCGTCCTTGTTGGGCTCGAAGGTGGAGGGCACGAGGATGTACTCCCCGGGGGGCAGCTTGAAGCGGTTGAGCACCTCCCGCAGGTTGATGAAGGTGTCCGACCGCTCCCGCGCTCGGTGCGTCAGGAAGAAGTTCTTGCTCAGGTGGATGTTGGTCTGCCCGGTCAGCTGGTGGGTAAACGGAAACCAGTGGGGCTCCGTGCACAAGCCCTGCCCTCTGACGGTGACAGGTCTGCGCCGGGTTAGACCAACAGACGCCCGCGGAGGAACTCGGAGGCCCATGCAACGGAGGGGCCTCCCGCGAGGACAGGTCTGCAGAGACGTCCCTTCCTCTAAGGGACTCTCAGGGACGTTGAGTGTGCACGTGGCAGGAATCTGGCCCAGGTGGCCGAGTTGGGGACAGGGTCCCGGTCTCTGTCTATGCACCTTTGTTGTCTAATAATCTGCAGACCCGTTTGTCCCTTCAGGCTGTGCGGCCCTACAGGACTCGGTGAAGAGCCTGGTGTGTCCTCAACCACAGATTTCCACCCGGAACTAAACCATGTCGGGCCCCCCGCAAGGCCTTGGGGAGGCGGCGGTCCCCGCGGACAGCCTGAGATACCACGCCCCGAGCTCCCCCTCAGGACCTGAGCAACGTCACCTAGAGGGTCCAGAGACCCACCCTTCCCAGCCATCGGCCCCTGCCCACTCGCCACGGGACCCCCAAGCCCACAGCCTAGGCCTTTCACTTGTTGATGAACCTGATTCTCGGGGACAGCAGGTGACACACACCAGACGTACCTCGGCCGGAACCTGCGAAGATAAAGAAGCCCTCGCTTATTCCGAATCTGGGGCGATGGGTGCAGACACGCAGCCACAAGGACAGTCCCCTGCACCAACCCTGAGCTTAAGCGACACTGTCATGATTTTCCAAGGAACTCAAAGCATTCCCACGTTTAAGGAAAAACCTTGTGACCCAGCGGTTATGTGGATAAGCCCTCAGCACCATTCCCAATTTACAGAGCACAACACTGAGGCACGGACCTTTGAAGTGACTTGTCTAAGGTCAGCCGGTGGCCACAGCAATGCCCACACCGGCCTCCCTGACGGGAACACAGGTCCTGCTGCAGGAGGAAGCAGCGGCCAGGCAGGTGCACCCCAGGCCGGGAACCAGCCGGCCTCAGTCCGAGGCTTCTATCGGCCACAGCCAGTCCGTATTTCCTTGGGCAAGTCATTTCCCCTTCCTGGCCTCAGCTTCTTTATCTCTAAAATGGGGCCAGTGACCACCAGGTTCTTCCCAGACGCTGTTCCCCGCTGAGTGCTGAGGAGAGGGTGCCGGCCCCGGTGTGCAGCATTTGCCTCGTCCCAGGGTGTAAGTTTCCCTGGGTCCCCCCATGGCTGCTTTCAGGTTTGCCTGGCCTGGGCTAGTGTGGGGCATGTGGCCTTGGGGAGCCACTCCACACGCACACCCCTGGGTTCTAGCCGTCACACCCAAGGGCACCCGCTCCAGCTGCCCTGCGGTATTCCTGGCCCCGACTCCCCGTGCAGACCCAGGGCTGCGGGAAGCCCTGTCCCCGCTGCAGGAGTGGCGCGGGGTGCCCAGGGGCCCGCTCTGCCCACCTCGTAGATGCCGAAGCCGATGGTGTGCATGTCCTCCCCCATCTTCCTCTGCCGCCGCCGGTGCTTCTGGATGAGGCCCACCAGGAAGGTGCAGCCACTCTCGCCGTCCTCCTGGTCCTCATCCTCCTCCTCCAGCTTGATCAGGTACTGAGGGTTCATCCAGAAGGTGTCTGCGGCCAGAGCGGGCTGGGGTCAGCCACCGGGAGCAGGTGGCGGGGGGAGGAGGAGCTCTGCCCCGGTGGGGGAAGGAGGCGCCAAGGTGAGGTGCTGGCACACGCGGGGGCGGGGGAACCAGGGTCGAGCTGGGGCCTGGTCAGCAGCCGCCAGGGTGGCAGCCGGTGATGGTGGGCTGGATGGCACTGGTCCGCATCTCCCAGGACCTCCGTTAAGAACTTTCCTGACATTCCTTCTTACCCGCCCCAGGCTGGCTTGTCTTGGAGACTGGCTCTGTCACCTTGGAGCCGGGCCGTTAGAGCTGTGGCCGCTGTCCTGGTACCTCCCCTCCCCGGGGGCCAGAGACGGGCCTGGCTGAGGAGACTCGGGGACTAGTGCCTGCACCCCCTCGGCGAACCCAGACCCCAGGCACTCCTCTTGCTCTGCGTCCCTTGTCCTCCCAGCCTTGTCCCCTTGGCCTTGCCGAGGTATCTGGCCTCCCCACGTCCTCGGCCCGGTTACAGGAAGGGCCTGAGATTCATTGATACTGAAGGGGAATCGTGCTGGTCGCCTCCCCTTACCCACTGGAGTAAAACCCTGGTTGTGGAACTGAAGGCATCTCCCAGAGCAGGGCTCGGCAAAGGCCGGGGCCCGGTGTTGTAAATAATAAAGTTTTACTGGAGTGCCTTGAAGTCTGGCTGCCTTTGGGCCACAGCAACTCGGGCAAGTTGTGGCCACACAGACTGAATGGCCCACGAAGCCAAAAGTATTTTTTATCTGGCCCTTAGAAGAGTCTGTGATCCTTGATCCCGTGGGCAGGAGAGACGTTTTTGTCGGGGGCACAAGGCCTCCCCGGCGCCTCTGGACCTGCCACTTGGCAGCTGAAACCCCCCTGAGGTGACAGATGGAAAACCCCAGAGCTAGCGCGACTGGTCAGCAGGTCGCAGGCTGACCATTTGCTCTGTGGCCCAGCTATGCCACTTAGAGCCTCCGTTTCCTCAGTGGTGACAGACAATCAATATACGACTGTGAGCAGCCACCGGGGCACCCAAAACACTGACTCCACAGTCAGCCGGCCTGGGCAGTCGCTTAGCTCTCCTCTTAGAGGTGGAGGTGACAATAAAGGACCTGCCTCCACAGTTTGTTGTGGGGGTGAAATGGTGTCATGTACTTTCCTAGCTCCCAGCCGTGCCCCCTAACTGGCCGATGTCATCCTGAGGACCGTTTCTGAGGGGCCATGAAGGCAGAACAGCCGGGAGAATCCACGGGGCTGCACCGAGGAGAAAGAAATCCTTCCCCTTCCCCTGTGCCAGGTGAAATGGGCGCTGGGGTTGCTGGACAACCACCAGGGCCTGGACCCGCGGAGGCCCGGGGCTGAGGTCCCCGCAGGGCTGGGTTGCTGCTGGGGGTGGGGTGGATAAAGAGGCCCATGGGCAGGAGCCGGATTGGGTGCTGCCCCTGTGGGCTGGCGGAAAGGCCACGGGGCAGGGAATCTGGGGCCGGCAGAGGATGGACCAGAAACAGCAAGGCCTGAGTTCAGCCTGGGGAGAGGTTGGTGAGAGCGCAGAAGGTGATGGGGCTGGGAAAACTGAGTGTGGGGATGGAGGTGGGGCAGGGCTGCCCCGTCTGGGCTGTGCGGCTGGGGCGCAGCCAGCCGGCGAGTGGGGACAGCGCCCCTTGGCCTCTGGGGGCCTTACTTGGGTAGTTTCTGCAGCCTCCCGCCGTGGAGCCCCGCCGCCAGTTCCCGTCCACCTTGGTGAGCTTCCACTTCTTGTAGGTGTCGCTGGTGAGGGTGTCGGGGGTCAGGTTGCAGATCTCCAGGCGGGAATAGTGCCTCAGGAAGTCGCTGAAAGACATCCTGGGGTGCGGGGTGCATGGGTTACAGGAGAGCGGTGATCAGCCGTGACCAGGACAAGCAGAGCAGCTGCGGACAGTGCCCGGCGGCCAGAGGGCCACCTGGTCCCTGTTTTCTCCTGGGGCCTGTGAAGCTGGTCGGCTCTTCCTCCCCGGGGTGGAGGTGGACAAATGCAGAGCATGGAGAATGTTTGCGTTCAGGGTCTGACAGGATTTTAAAGCAGCAGCAAACCCGGGGTCTTCACCCCTGGACCTGCGACACGACTTGCACTACTTTTCTAGTAAAGATTGCGGGGCGGCCACCTCTTCCCCTGAAGCCACCACGAGAAGCAAGAAGCGTCTTACCAGAACTCCCCATCTTCATGCTGCCTGGTCAGCCTCTCCCTCACCTCTGGGTCCACAGTGTTCCAGTTCGGGCAGCTGGAAAACCAGGTCACGGGACAGCCATTAGGGACCAAGACAGGGTGATGATGTCCCGCCAAGGCCCCCCGAAACGGAGGACCAGGGACACGTGGCTCGCCTCTGGCCCAGACACACCCATGGCTAAGCCGTGCGGGGAGCCGGCGAGAGGGTGTCTTGGGGGAAGAAAGGTGCATTTTTTTCCCCTGAAGGTCCAACGGCAGGTGCATCTGAGCGAGGAAGGATGAAAGGGATGAGCAGCACCGGGGCCGGAGCCTTATAGAAGACACACTCGCAGTCTTAGGGGACCCCTGCCCTGTGGTGTGGCTGGTGCTCTCCCGGCTTGTTCCTCAGCACCCCGCATGGTAAGCCCATCCCCTCACTTCCCCAGGACCCCAACAGGGGGCTCCTCACTTGTCATTCCACCTCCCGGTCCACTCCACCTGTCCCCAGGGGTTCCGGATGCGGATCAGTTTCTGCAGGCTTCCTCTGCTTTCCACCTGCAGGGCGGGAGGGCGGGGCTGAGTTCAAGCCGGAGGGTCTGGGGCCCAAAGACTCCTTTCCCTGAGCCAGGGCGGTTGAGTCCTGGTTAAAAGGGGGGATCACCGGAAGGCAGAGCCCCACTGCTGCCCAGCCTTGACGGCCCCTAGGACCTGGTCCTAGGGGACCTGGGGTCTTCAGCATCGGCCGTGAGCCTAAAGCACAAAGGCACTTATTCTGGACTGCGCTGGCACGTTACCTGCAACCCCAGTTTAACTACAGCAGGAGGCACTTTGGTCCTAGAAGCCCAGGGAAGCCCTGCCACCTGTCGGAACATTGGCCATAAGCAACCACAGTGCGTGATTCCTGGTGGAATTCTGAACTGGGGCGGGGGCACCCTATAAAGGATAGTTGGGGGAAAATATCAAAATGGACTATTAGATGGTGTTATTAAATTAGTGTTTATTGTATTGGGCCTGAAGAGAATACTGGGATTTTTACGTAGGAGACCTGAAGTATTATAACATCTACAGGTTAGGTTGGAATGGCTCAGGAAAAGTACCCACCCAAAGGGAGACCCAACAGAATGTTAACAACTGTTTATTCTAGGTAACTAGCGTTTGTAAATTTACTATATTATTGTTCCAACTTTTCTATAGATGTGAAAATTTTCAGAATAAAAAGGTATGGACGTGTGTGTGGAGGTGCAACAGAAATCAAGGTAAAAAAGAAAACCACCAGGGTCTAGTCTGGGTCCAATAATGAACATCGAACTTAGGCTGCTTGGTGATAATTTATAATAATAGTAACAGTAGCAAGTACCTCTAGGTGCTACTTAGACACAGTGTTTCAGGCACAGTCAGGGTGGAGCACGTTCTGCATATTGACGTGACTGAATGCCCCACAACAACCTTAAGATGAATATTATTTCTAACTTAAAGGCGAGGAAACCAAGGGGTAGAGTTTAAGGAACTTGCTCAGACCATACAGCCGGCCAGCGGCAGTCACATTTGAACACGACTTTTTTGGGAGATCTTTATACTTTAGAGAGTAGAAAGCACTGTACAGGAATAGAGTATCCTTTATTTTTAGCTGTCCCAGGGGAGGAAGGTAGTTCCAAAACTCAGTAGAAACAGAGCGCCGGGCCTGGAGCCTGCGGCCACCAGAGGGCAGCGCTCCTGCAGACCCAGAGCCCTGGGAGGGACCAGAAAGGACAGCCCCTCCAGGCGGGACTGAACTTCAGGCCTGTTTGGAAACAGCTCTGGGAACACGGGGGCCCCACCCTGCAGCCACAGGCAAAGAAAGACCCCTGAACAGGCCCTGTAGGCGTTACCTCCTCAGCTCCAGTGACCGAGTACGCGTGGCCCTTCACCAGCTTCTGGAAGGTGACGGCCTCCGAGTCTGCTATGCTGGTGATCTGCAAACGTGGGAAGATTCAGCCCTGGCCGGGCCTGCCCCCCCCCTCCCTCCCTTGCTCCCCGGATGGGCTGCGATGTTAGGGCTCACTCCGGCCGCAGCAGGCCAGAGGGGGGGGGCGGGGGGCACTTACATCAATGGAGCAGCCCAGAAGAGAGCCTTTCTGCAGAGCCTTCTCGATGATCTTGAACAGGTTGGACGGGGCCTTCCTCAGCTCGTACCACTCAGAGATACCGCCCGTGAAGTCCTCGAAGCCCTCGGTGGTGGCACCCCCTGACAGAGCTTCGTAACACCCGTTGATCCTGCAGGCGGGGAAGAGATGCTGCCGCTCACACCACGACCTCTCAACGCGTCCCTTCCTTGGTTCCTCCGTTGTGGGGCGCGCCAGGGACCCCCCCGCTCAGGTCCTCCTGGCCTTTGTCTCCAACTCAGGGTGCCCACGAGGGCCAGTTACCACCTCCCTGGGACTTGGGACGTTTCTTGGAGACCTCATAGCACCTGACAGCTGGAAGACCCTCGGTGATGAGCTGGTCCAACCTCCCGTATTGATTTTTCCTGCTTCTTGGCAGGAAAGGGGAGGTTTGGCGCTGGCAGCTTTAACAGGACAACAAGGCAATAATGCAGGTACTTTTCTGGAGCAGGAGGCAGCATTAGGGGGGCTTATTGGTCCCGACTGTCGACGTGGGCATCCTGGGGCACCCCTAACTCTACTGCTGGAGCGTGTGACTTAGAAGTGGCCGGGGCCAGACTCTCATGGCTGGGACTGTGCACCCTGGCCCCTTCCCTGGCACAGGCTGTGAGAACAGAGCTCTCCCAATGCCTTAGGGCCGGTCACTTGAATGGACGGAGCCCAGGCAGCACAGCCAGGACGAGGCCACTCTGGAGGGGAGTGGACGCGGGCCTTCCCGTTGACAGCGGGCAGTGTTGAGTGCTGGGCAGCTGGGCTCTGGGCCATGTTCCCGCAGGGAAGAGTATGAGGAACCATTTTTAATCAGAGACACCGCCAAATTCTGGGCAAAGGTCCCTACTTTTCATACCTCTGCAATGGATGGTTTTTCCCACTGGCAACAGCTCTTTGCTGTATTTAGCTGATGCAAATGCACTATGACCTGCCGAGGGAAGAGGAGGTCCTGCTCCAGGCGGGCATGCTGGGCCCCACGGCGGGTTCCTGTGCATCTGCTTGCGCTGGCCGTAGCGGCCATGCGGCGGTGAGCGCACAGCGGGCCTGTCCCTGATGCATTCGCTCCTTGACTTTAGAGCCCAGTTTCTGGGCCAAAGCAGTTCTTCTACAGAATAGGTTTTCTATTCAAGTCGTCTTTGACAGTTCCTGATTTTCTCAGGACCCTGGGCAGGGGGGGCAGGCCGTCCCAAGGACAGCAGGGCCACTTACTTGGCGTAGGCTTTCTCCAGCAGGGCACTCCAGAACTCGCTGCCCTCCTCCGAGTGCACGAAGAGCAGCTCCCCGTCTTTGGTGGGCAGCCTGTCGTCCACCACCACCTCCACCCACTCGCCGTACTGCCAGAACTGCGGGGCGCAAGGAAGGAAGGGGACAGTGTGGGGCAGGCTGGAGGGCAGCACGGGGACCCCAAGCCTCAGCGGCAGCCCCCCCTCAGCCCCCCTCCCCTACAAAAGCCTCCGTGGTGGACGAGGGGGCACCCAGGGCCAGTGGAGCCCACCTGGGAGGAGATGCTTCTCCTAAATCTCCCTTGGGGAGCATTCTGTCCTGCACGTGAGGCTTGTACAAGTATCTCGCCACCGTAACAGGAGGGCAGGGAGCCGTCCCTTAACATTTTGTCTCAGATAATAAACTGTTTTAACACCCGGGAGTGGCTTCCTCAGCCATTCTGTTCTCCCTCCCTCCTTGCCTGTCCTAGGAGGCCCCCATTGTTGTCCTCACAGGGTCAGAGTGGGCAGAAGGCCTCGGAGATTTCTGCCGTTTCTGTGGTACAACAGCAGGTTGCAGGGTCTGCAGACGCTGGGGACTGTGAGCTGGGCCATGCCAGCATATCTGTCCCTAGTTTCCAGACCTGTTCCTAGCTTCCAGGACCTGCTCTTAGCTTCCAGGACCTGTCCCTAGTTTCCAGGAGCTGTTTCTAGTCCCTAGAACCTGTTGCTAGTTTCCAGGGCCTGTTCCTAGCCCCCAGATCTGTTCCTAGCCCCCAGGACCTGTTCCTAGACCCCAGACCTGTTCCTAGCCCCCAGGACCTGTTCCTAGACCCCAGACCTGTTCCTAGCTTCCAGGACCTGTCTCTAGCTCCTTAGGGACTGTTCTTAGACCCCAGACCTGTTTCTAGCCCCCAGGCCTGTTCCTAGCCCCCAGGACCTGTCTCTAGCCCCCCAGGACCTGTTCCTAGACCCCAGACCTGTTCCTAGACCCCAGGGACTGTTCCTAGACCCCAGACCTGTTCCTAGACCCCAGGGACTGTTCCTAGACTTCAGGACCTGTTCCTAGACCCCAGATCTGTTGAGGAGAAGCTGGAGCCAACCACCCAGTTACCTGGAAATGGAAGATCCCTGCATAGTTTTCCTGGAAGCTCTGGTTCAAGGGGACAACTCGAGCCAGGATCTCTTCATTCAGGGTGAGAGAGGCGATGGCTGCCAACAGCCAGCAGTCACCTGTGAACATAACGCGGGGGACACAAAGAGGGGCTCAGCGCCTGGGGATGTTGCACACCTGGTCCGGCCCCTGCGAGCCGCAACCCTCAGCTGAGTGTGGCAGGGCAACGTTGCAGAGGACCCGTGAGGGCAGGTGGCAGGGCTGGGGCGAGGCTCTGCGGGGAATGCCCAGGGAGGGACATTTCTGTTGTGACAGTAGCTGGGTGGCAGGGGGAGAATTCCTTCTCTGAAAGACCCAGAGCCGTGTGATGGCAGGCGGGCGCCCAGCAACCCCCAGCCCGGAGCATCCCAGAGGGGAGAACCCACTGGCTCTCGGCAGAGGCCCCTGAGACCACGGTTCAAAGAGAAGGAGGAACCCTGGGGCTAGGTGGGAAGTGGTCGGGCCTTGTGCATCTTTGGAAGAAGGTGCAGGGGCCAGAGAAGAGCGACCAGTGGGCCCTCCAAGGGCAGAAGCAGCCAGAGATGCAAAGGGAAGAGTCAGGAGTCAGAGGAGGCACCGGGGCCAGACTCCAGCCCGAGGAGGGTCAAGGGCCCAGGAGCGAGCCTGTCTGCACACCAGGCGGGGCAGACAAGGGCTGGGACAGTCTGAGTGGCAGCGGACCAGGCAGCTGGCCGCTCCGGAGCTCTGCTCCCTCCCCTGTGACGGTCGGCCCAGGGGTCAGGCACCCCTGTCCATTGGGTTTGAGACAGGCTTTCGGCACCACAGCCCTTGCACGTGGTTAGTTGGAAGTGAGCAGGTGCCAGGGACACGCCAGGCCGGTTTTCAGAGAGTGAGGAAGCGCGCGCCATTCCCAAGGGATGTCCTTTTCCCGAGACAACCGTAGGAGATTGCCTTGGCTGAGCCGTGTTCGTTGTTGCATTTGCTTTCAGTCACTGGCAAGTCCAGGTAAAAGCGTTACTCAGGTTCACCGAGTTCTTCACATTCCCGTTGACCACTTAGCATCCCAGTGGTTCTTGGGCTGGATGGTCCCACCAGCGTTCAGGAATGATGGGTGGGGCTCTGGGAGGCCTGTCTGCGCCGGTGACAGACAGCTCTGTGGTCAGGCACACTGAGCCCTCCCTCATGAGTCAGTAAGTCGGCAACCGAAGGAAGGCTAACAAGTCCTCCGGCTGCTTCAGCTGGGTGGGAGCTTGGCCGGTGCTGTGATTCACCTGTCGTTTTCCAGTCATTTGCTTTCCCCCTGGTCACGCCAAGGTCACTTTGAGAAACCAGCTCCCCGCCCCCCCCCCATTCTCAGTCTCTGGAGTCTCGGTGGGGCCTGCAGCCCCCAGCTCCAGGCATGCGCCTGCGGCTCTCTCTACCTTGTTCTCGCCTGGCTTTTGTGCTGGGCTCAGGGACGGTGCAATACAACTGTTCATGCACCTGCGGCTCTCTCTACCTTGTTCTCTCCTGGCTTTCATGCTGGGCTCAGGGACGGTGCAATACAACTGTTCCTGGGGCCTGGGGAAGAGTGGATGGGCGGCCTCTTCTTCTGCATTGACTCTATTATGCTGTATGGTCTGCAGCCATCTTTTGTCTGTGGGAGGGACACCCTGTCTGAAAAACAGAGCCAACTCTGCAAGAAGAGGGGCTGAGAGCCAGAGAGAGAAAAGCCAGGTCCTAGGAGACCCGCTTGAGTTCCTGGATCAAGCTGTACCTGAAGCCAGCTCGGCCTTGGCCCTTTCAGTTACGTAAATCGGTCACTTCCCTGCTCCCTTACCCATTATGCAGGACGACACACTCCTGCTACTTGCCTGCTAGAGGAACTGGGGCAACAGCCATTATTTATTGTGGCCTTCCTCCATAAATACGTGCCCGCCACTCTCCTAAGAGCTTCCGTTTCATCACCTCCTTTCCCCCTGCAGCAGCTCCGGGGGAAGGGGGCTGTGACCACCTCCATGCCGAGGCTGAGGCTCCGTGCACTGAGGGCTACGTGTGGAAAAGGCATTTCTGTCAAATCTCCGAGCCACCCTTTGGGGTCAACTGAGCCTTCATATCAATCAGACTGGACTTTTTCACACGTTGTTGAGAGAAAACAGTTTGCAGGGAAGCTTGCCAGTGTTTTCAGCTCCGGCTGTGGGAAAGGAAAGAGGAGCCCCTGCTGGGTGGGGATGGAAATCTACCCAGGGGGGTTTCCCCACCTGATCCCACACGCCGCCTTGCCTAGTACGGCCAGGTGATCAGCAAACAGACAGATGGCCTTCAGGCCGGTCCTGAGCGCCCGCCCATCTACCAGTTTGACCTTATCACACCGTCCAGCCTGGAAAACAAATTCTCCATCCTCAAAGGGGTGCGAGATCCTCCTCTTCAATCCACCCCTCTTCCTCTAACTTCAGGCCTTCTCATGGCTTCAGCCCTTCTTTGGGAACCCGGCGATGCCTAGGATTCTTACTTTTCTTGAGTTTTTTTCTGCAATTTTCTAGGAATCTTGCAAAATGCTTGGCTTTGGGTCTGGAGACACAAAGGCTGGTGGGTCAAGTGGGTCCAAGTGACGGGATTCCAGGGGCAGTTCTTAAGCCAGTTACCCCCACGGCTCCTGAGGGTCTCCCATCAGATCCCTAAGCGCCCCCCGAAGGGCGGCCTGGGTCTGTGTGACTATGAAGAAGCCACCCTAACGTCCTCCAGTTCTGCTTCCCTTCGTACCAAGAGTCCATGCTTGTACGTTGCATGCATGTGTGTGTAGGCATCGCACAGGTGTCTGTCTGCAGGACAGGCCAATGGCCTTTGGAGTGGTGGGGGTCACAGCTGACAATGCTGCTTTGGGGGGACAGTGATTGACTGCTCACCTATCTCAGATCACTGCTCGTTACCAGCCTCGGTGCCATGGCACGTCCCAGGGATCAGCGGCCACACCTCACGGCTCCCAGGTTTTCCAGATCTGCATGGCGTCCTTGCTCAGGGGCCATGCAAATTGTCTCTGTATCGTTCTTGGTTTTAGGACTCGTGCTGCCGAAGGGAGCACGTGGCTTCCTGTTTTCGTCCTTCGTGTGTTGGAAGCATTTCTGATCGCCCAGGTGGGAGCAAGACCTCACCTGCCCTGTCCTTCGGGAAGGATTGCTTTTCTCATCCCTTCTTATTCTCATCTGCCTGGTTTTCCTTTGAAAGGATCCGTAATCCCAGAGTGCTTCCTAGATGATGAACCCGCGGCTTTAAGGAATTAAGTTACTTGTCTGAGGTCAAGAAGCACGTCCTGGAAGAACCTGGACTCTTGATGTCCAATCTATTTTCTTTCTACCAGCAGGAATAGAAAAAAACAAACAACACACCACACACACACACACACACACACACAGCCCCTAACAAGTAGGTAACATTTTGCAAAACACTTTGCAGTTTACAAAGAACACGTTCCCCAGTTTATTTGCTCTTCACAGAAATCTCCTGAGACCTTTCTCATTATTATTATCATTCCCTTTTGGGAATGAAGAAATGGGAACTCAGGAAGTTTCTAGACTGGATAATGGGCAGGTCTCACATGCAAATCCTCTGAATCCAAATGCTGGGTTTTGATGAAAAATTCTACCTTGCCCTGGATGGTGTCGCTCAGTGGATTGAGCACCGGCCTGCAAACCAAAGGAAGGGTCACTGGTTCGATTCCCAGTCAGGGCACAGGCCTGGGTTGCAGACCAGGTCCCAGGTTGGGGGTGTATTAGAGGCAACCAATCTCGCACACAACAGTGTCCCCCCTCCCTCCCCCTCTCTCTAAAAATAAATAAATAAAATCTTAAACATGAAAACAACTACACCTTGCTAGAAATTCCCTTTGCTGAAGAGTATCGGTTGCCTGTAACCGGGGAGAACCCCCACTAGGAACGTCCAACTGCAACTTTCAAGTGTCAAACGGAGCGGGTGACAAGCCAGCAACTTCCTGAACGCCTATATTGTACTTTTACCCCCTAACGTTCATCAGCTCATGAAAGATTAAAACACGCCACCCGTTCAACGCAGCGTAATGCACACAGGCAACAGGAGGTGGCCTGTCACGGCACAGCCAAGACCACGGCCCTAAGTCACGACAAAACCGAGAGGGGTCGAGGGTGAGCCGCACGTTGCAGTAAAGATGCAGGAAGGTTTTCATCAGCTGCCTGAAGGCTGGGGTTGAAGGAGACCTGGAGGTCGCCAGAAGAACGTCTAGATTTCTAATGGGGTGGAAGCCCTGGAAATCCAATTTTTTTTTTAAAGATTTTATTTATTTTTAGAGAGAGGGGAAGGGAGAGGGGCAGAGAGGGAGAGAGACACCCATGTATGGTTGCCTTTCACCTGCCTCCAGCTGAGGACCTGACTGGAGACCTGGCTTGCAACCTGGTTATGTGCCCTGGCTGGGAATCGAACCAGTGACCTTTGGGTTCACAGGCCAGTGCCTTATCCACTGAGCCACCAGCCAGAGCTGGAAATCCAATTTTATAGTTCCAGCTCCTTACCTTTGTCTCCCATCCCAAGCAGCAAAATAGTTTCAACTAGGCCGGGAAGTTCGGGGACACAGCCCATTTCTTTGGTTGATTTATTACCTGCTCTTATAAGCTTTCTCTGTACCAGGACTGAACACAGATAGATGGTCGTTTACATCCCTGGGGACTTTCCATGTGCTAGGTCCTGTGCTCAGCACTCTCCACGCACCGTCGCGCCATTGGTAGGCAGGTGCTATTCCCTCCCTCCGTCATAGTTGAGGACCTGGGTGACCTGGGCCCACCTGTACAAAGGGTCGACCTGTCTGCAGCGGCTTCACACTGGCTCCGGCCTGGGTGGCCTGGGCAAGCGCAGCCTCCTCCCTCTGCCCCTGAGCGCGGCCGCATGGCCAAGCAGGCCTCATGAATGGCCTTCTTCACGCTCCAGAGCCCTCTTCTGAAAAGGTAAATTCATGCAGAGCCCTGGCTGGAAATTTCCAGAGCTGTCTCCTTGGGGCCTGGGTGTCTGCGTCCTGAAGGTCAGTTCCACGGTCACCCGGGGCCCGTGGCGGGGAGTGGGACGTGGCCGGGTTACTAACACTGGCAGCTGCTGGAAGTTTTTCCAAGAGAGGACAGCATAATATTTGTCCTGTGCTTTCTCTGTCTCTCCCTCCACTATGCCCCTGTTTCCTCCACAGACAGGAAAAGTGCAGCAGAGAATCGGGGGACGCTGGGCTTCCCTTCAGTCCCCCTGTCCTGCTGTGGCTTTGTCAACTTGAGCACTGGGGCCTGTTGACAGCCCAGGTTGTACGGGGGCCGGGACTGTATCACAGCGGAGCATGTGCTCCAGCAGTGAAACACGTGTACGCACACACTTGCACATGCATACACGGAACACATGCACATACGCATGTACACACTTGTGCACAACACACAGGACCGGATGCCTGAGGCCAGTCCTCCACTTCCTGGAAGCCCTCCTGGCCTCAGCACCCATCACTGTCACCTCTCTCACTCCTGTGGCCTCACCCGCCTGTGTCACCTGTGAAAAAACCTCTGGTGTCCCCGGGTCTCTCCCCCTCCACCTGATCCCCAGCTCCTGTTCGCTCACTCGCCCCTCCGCAGAGCCAGGCCTATGCTGGGTCTAGAGCAGAAAGGCCGTCACTCTGAGCGGCTCGTGCACCAGTGTGGGGACAGGTGACCACAGAAGACGGAGGTGAGCACTAGGCTTCCAGTCCAACTGGGGTGGGCAAGCTGCAGGAGGGGAGGGCTGGGCAGGCAGGCGCAGAGGAGAGCATGGACGGAGCCAGGGAGGGTGGGGTGGAGGTGGGCTGGGGGCAAGATCAAGTGCAGGGTCCCAGAGGTGAACAGCACAGGAGGGAGGGAGCAGGGGATGGTGGGGCCAAGGAACTAGGTGCATGAGGAGCGCCGAGGCCGGGGAGTTGAGGCGGGGCTTCCTTTGGCTCAGGACTCTGAATGGATGCCCAGGAAATTCAAGCTAAGCCTCCTTCTCGCCCTCTCGCCTTCTGCACAAGACCCCTGGGCATACCCAGCGCTTGCACGTTCCTGGCCTCATCACCAGTCACGTGGGTGAGGGGCCTCCAGGGGACCCCAGCGCCAGCCCCATCTCGCTGTGTGAGAGACCCTGGAGGTCCCCCAGCGGAGCCCAGCCATCCTTCAAAACCATGAGCTTGAGCCCTGGCTGGTGTCACAGTGGGTAAGGCGCCGGCCTGCGAACCCAAAGGTCGCTGGTTCGATTCCCAGCCCGGGCACATAACCAGGTTGCAAGCCAGGTCGCCAGCCAGGTCTGTAGCTGGAGCCAGGTGAAAGGCAACCACACATTGATGTCTCTCTCCCTCTGCCTCTTTCCCTTACCCTCTCTCTACAAATAATAAATAAAATATTAAAAAACAAAATAAAACAAAACAAAAAACAAACAAAAAAACCCCCATGAACTTGAGAAAATGATGACTGTTGTCTCAAGCCACTGATTCTGGGGATGGGTTGTCACATACCTAGAGTCTGATGTAAGGGAACAGGAACTCCCCAAAATCTGTGCCTGGCCTGGGACATTAGGTTGCACCTGCCCCTCGAGGGGGTGCCAGAGAGAAAACGGAGCCAGCATGGAGAGGTGGCAGTGCCAGGATGCTGTGCCAGCCACTCTGTGCTCCCAGGGCCACCCTTGGGGTCCACCTGGGAAAACCTTGAAATTTGGAGTCCTGCTTGGGCCAGGCTAGGTCTGTAAGACCCAACCAGAAACCCAGGAAGGCTGGGTATGTACATGTTTCCACGTTACAGCCAGCGGACCCCAGGGTTGGAATTAGGCCGTGAGAGAATATTTTAGCCACCACGAAGCCCGGCCTGCTCTCTCACCTTGCCTGATCCTTTGTTGTATCACCAGCAGAAGTTGTTAAGCTTTGAATGCACATTCTGATCTGAGCAAGATCTCTGACCCTTCACTTGTTTTTTCCGTTTTCCTGTAATTCGAGTGGTTTAGCGTTGATTGACAAGCTCCATGCTTTCAGGTTTACTGTGTTTCAATAAAGGATCTGAAGAAGGATCTGGGCCTTTGGCCTGAGCACGGGTTGGCCTTCTTCCCCTTGCTACAAAGGACGGTTTCATTCCATCCGCAGTACCCAGGGGATCTCTGCAGAGCAAAGGACACCCCCGAAAGGAAGAATTACCCACCCTCCAATATCCCAACAGGGCGCAAGTCAGGAACCCTGCTCTTTCCTGCTACGGCTGAAATCTCGATTGTCCTATATCTCGTCCCTTAGGGCTCTGTTCTTTTGCCTTCTCTGGGGACAGCTAGATAAAGGATAACCAGACCAAGTTATCAATAGATGCTGCTTTGGGCTAACTTTGACCCTTTCTGAGACAGTCTCAGTATTGACAGTCTTGGGCAGACCTGACACTGCCTATATCCCGCAGCCCACGAAGCCCAGGGATGGGGTCGTCAGGGCCACCGGTCTTAGCTTTGGAAGGAAGAGATGGAGCCAATGGAGCCTCCACCCCCGCCAGCCGAGCCTGTGGGGAGGGGCTCCTCTAGAGGAAATGCACACACCCTGTCGGAAGCCCAGGCTTGTGAGATGGTGGCTCATGAGTCACACGGGCCATCCCTTCCTGCACTGCTTCATCTCTGGCAGCAGCCCAAAGAGGGGTACCCCAAACCAGGATCCCTCACGTGCAGTCGCGGGGGATGTGTCGTGGTGCATTTACATCCCCGGCTGCGGAGAGAGGGCAGGTGCCCCATTCACTCCCCGTCCCAGAGACCTTCAGCCTCCTTTGTGAACTGCAGAAGCCAACGATCCAAACCACCTGTCCCCTTTCCCTTCCTGTCCCCTGCTGCTCCTGCAGAAGAGGTCTGGGTGGGGCAGGGGACAGGGAGACCAGGATGCTGAGGTTGACACTCACACGCTCTGAAATTGGGACTCTCAGCCCTGTCCTCAGCCAGAAGGAAGCCCCAAGATGTGGGGTTCATCATTGTGCCCCTGTTCCCAGCAGCCTAGGTCCCCAGAGTCACTGCCTGGCATCAGAGCCTTTATTTGCTCGGACTCCAGCAGACGTGACACCTTCCGGGAAGACAGTCACACCCATTCCCTTGCTCACTCCAAGCCGGGAGCCTCCCAGACGCCCACACGGGAGAGGGGGGAGCCTGGCCCGGGCCGCTGTACCCCTGTGAGATCCCAACTCCCCCTCGGAACTGTCTCCTCGGCAGGAAGGCACCTATGTTCCTGATTTTGCTGCAAAGTGCAGGCAACCACGTTGAGGGTGCACCCACCATGCTGACAGCTTGGGACGATCTGAGCAAGGCCCACAAGCGTGGCGCCCAGCATGGGGGCCTGGGAGAGAGGGGCTGCGGAGCCACAGGGTGTCAGGAGTAGTGGGGGCTCAGGGAGGTCAGGTCCAACCCTTTCATCTCAGCAACAGGGGCCTGAGGCCCCCAGGGACATGGCCTGGTTCCCGCCTCAGGGGCACCGGAATTAGCCAAGTCACAGTCTGACTCATGGGCCCCCGTGGGCAGGTGGAGCCATAGCCCCTACCGGGGGCCTGTGGGGCAGTGCGGGGTGTCTTTTGGGAGGATTGTCACAGCTCCCCCTCTCGGGGGATGGGAGGTCAGGGACAGCTGGGAGGGATCTGCCCGGTGGCCCCGGATGAGCCGGAACCCTGACTGCAGAGAGGCAGCCGGGGCAGGGCAGAGGCCGGGGGCGCCACGCTGGGGTTAACAACTCATCCCTGCGCTGTTTGCATGACTGTCTGTGATCCAGCAGGAAAGGCAACAGGGATGGGATGCCAAGCTGTGGAAGAATGTTTGTAACCAGAAGAATGACAGAGGAAGTGATGACTCATGGCTGCCCGACCAACATCTGCTCCAGGGGGTTGGGAGGGGCCACCGATGTGGGCTAGGTTGGTGGGGAGACGGGGGTGTGGGGAGAGTTCAGTCAACCACGTTTCACAGACTGTAAATGAACCAGAACTCCAGAAGAAAATGCCAAGACAACAAAGGCCCACATGGTGCCCAGGACCTCAGGAATGGCAGACCGGCCCCTGAGAAGCTGCAATAAGGCTGACATATTTGATTCGGTGCCTATCGCGGGGAATTTTATGCAGAAATGCCAGCTCTGATTGTCTTCTCCCCGACTGGCCTGGGAGTATTTAAACAGGACTTAAATCCTGTGTTTGTTAGTGGCAGCCTGGCCCTTCAAGAGGTCATTCAACTTTGAAGGAGCGCTTTAGTCCAGGTGTGGAATCTGGCCCAGGTGTGAAGCTCCCTGGTCAGTCAAAGTCAACCCCAGCTTCTAGCCATCTTAGCTTCTAACTAGGAGCACCCACCCTAGGCACCCACGGACCCCGAGCTTCTGTGGGTTGAAAAGCTGGGAAATGGAGGTTGGTGTTTTCTCAGGTAAATGTGCTCCGGCATCTTAGGAATTTGTTCAGAGGCTCCGACATCTGGGTTTTGCTGGGTCATGGGAGGGGGGTGTCATGGGTCTCCCCAGGAGGCATTTCCCAGGGGGCCCCTAGGGTGCCTGTCCTGGTGACTCACACAGCTGCCCTGGCCTTGCTCAGGACTTGAGACTTTTCCAGCCCCCACCCTGAGCTGTGGAGTCCAGCTCAGGTGTGAACCGCACGGCCCTGTGGCCAGACTGTGCCGGTCACCCAGGTCCCCACTTCAGCTGCGGGAGGACCTTAAATGAGTTACTCCTACGACCCCAGTGCCCTCACCTATAGAACAAGAATACAGTTGCCCCTTGAATGACTCAGGGGTTAGGGTCGCTGAGCCCTGCCGAGTTGAAAATCCATGTATAGATTTGACCACCGCCCCACCAATCAACTTTACTAATAACTTCCTGTGGTCAGGAAGCCTCCCTGATAACCTGAACAGTCGATTGACACGTATTTTGCACGTCATATGCATTATATACTATCTTCTTGACTGAAAAAAGCCATCCGTGCAGAAGTGGCCCTGAGCCGTGCAAACCTCTGCTGTTCAGGGACTGATTGAGAGATTTTCCACTGCAGCTCGGCTCCGACCCTCAGCAATCGGCTGTGATTAACCGGAGTATCAGAACCGCCAGGTGGGCTGGGAAAGGAGGTCCAGTTCAGGATGATCAATTCTGTTACTGATGGACGTTGCAGGAAGGTGGGAAGCGAGGGTTTGATCGATCAGGTCAGAAAGGGTAATCGATCAGAGCAGAGGGGGTGCTTCAGCGGTCGCGGGCCCTCTTAATTGAGTTAAAAAAAAATTGGAGGGTGGATTCTATGAGACACCTAAGTAACGGTCCCAGGGTCTCGTTTAAGACCTCTTCCTAGAAGCCCCCCGGGGTTTCAGCCCCGAGCGGAAACTGCTGGCTCCCATCTCCGCAGGCACCGTGTCCAGCAAGAGATTAGAGCTCAGCTTCCTGGGCAGTTTCAGACCCTTGCGATTCAGCTACTCCCGTGATCCGTACGTAAACGAACGCGCCCACTGCCTTTGTGACGATCAGCACCGCACCCCACTGTCGTGGTGCCACAGTGACCTTTCCTGCAAATACCGCGAACACCAGGTAGGGCCGCGCCCCGTCCACAGCGAGCATTCCTGAGGGTCTCCCCTCCCTTCACACTGAGTCGCCATCCCCTTTCCTGACCCCTGAGAAACGGAGGTGCCCGTGCTGCCATTGGCTGGGGTGTCCTCCCACCTGGCCCTCAGCCCAGAGCCTGTTTCGTGGGCCCCAGGAGGTGCTGAGACCATGGGGTGGCCCCTCCTCCTCCAGGGGACGCATCTTCGTAACCTCAACAGCCAGCCCAGTGCAGGGGGCAGGCGGCCTCCGTGCACATTTGTGCAAACGGGTGTGTCCCCGAGTGCGGAATTCCAGGAAGCTTCTGAAAGTGGAAATGGCCAAACCGCCTGGGGAGGCAGAGGAGCCACCGATAGCCCCTCACCCCTGCCACCTCCAGCCTTGCAGGCAAGACCCCCAGGTCCGCTTTGCAGGTCGCCACTTACCCAGGGCTCCTTGGCAGATGTCTGTGCGGGTGGCCCCTCCAACGATAAACTGGGGATCATCGCAGATCTCCTGGCAACGAGACCCAGAGAGTACTGTCAGCCCACGGGGCTCGAACTTTTGTGGTTATTAGGACGCCTCCGTCCCCAGCAGGGACATCACACCCCTCCGACCCGTCACCCTCCCCTCTAGGGAGAGGTTTGCAGGTGCAGTTCAACTGCTGTGGGGTCCTTTTCTCACCCCTGCTTCGTGGGTCCCCATAGGGGCTGGGTGACGCTCCTGCCTGAGAAGAGTCATTGTCTGGTGGCCAAACAGCCTAGAGCCTGTGTCCACACACCGGAGCTGCCCGACCTGTGCGCCGGCCCCTCGCCTCTGTCCCTGCACGTCAGGTTTTTCGCTTTCCCATGGTCTCCTCTCCTTTTCCACCTCGTGATATTTCAAGGCTCAGGGCCACCTCCTTCATGAAGCCCTCCTTCACAGTCCAGCTGTCACTCAGCCCTTCGATTCTGAGCTCCACAGTCCTCATCCTCGGCACTGCCTGGTGGAGCTGATCTTACGAACACTCACACGCGTCTTGACGGCCGAGGAATGCCTCTAGCTTTCTGGATTCTTCTCTGGGGCTACGGCACTTGGGGCACCCAGGTATCCTGAGCCTGCTCAGTCGATACTGGGTGTGGTGCTCATGAGGCCCTCTCAACACTAGATGAGCATTGTCCCCATGCTACAGGGGAGGACACAGGCTAAAGAGATGAAGCAACGTGTTTAAAGTGATGCGGCTCACAAGTGACAGAGAACACAGGGGTAGGTGTGCACGTCCTGGTGTGAAATGTATCCTCTCTGCTCCACGCAGCCTGGCAGCTGCCACCCTTGAACAGTTCTGGCCCCATGGTGAAGCAGTGCTCTCGGGGTGCGCTTCCTGATTCTGCAGGACCCCACCCAAAACCACAGAGGAAATCAGGGCACCCGTCAGGGCTTCTCCGGGCCTGGGCCATCTCATGGGGCTCCACCCACACCCGGGAGAGCAGCAGCATTTCCTGGGCGAAAGCCGGGTCCAGCCCCCAGCCCTCCTGGAACCACGATGCGCAGTCCAGCACATTCCTGTCCCGCCTCCGCATTGTCTCACCCTGCACAGGGCTGTCTCTTTGGCAGACGAGGCCAGCTTTGCGTGAGGCCTGCCAGCCAGGCACTTAGCCGGCTGATGGAAGGGACCGGGGCTTGGTGCCGGGAGCCCGAGAATCATATTGATAATCCAAAGTGAGCCAAGTCCTGCCCCACAAGGATTTTTCCACTAGGTTTCAGGAACGTTCCTCCATCTTTGGCAGCCTCTCCAAAGAAGGCCCCGTTCAGAGAGGTCAAGGTTGGAGTGACTTCAGAGAACAGAGCTGTGTGTACAGCCTGCAGGCTACCCAGTTAAAGGCAGATGTTCCAGACCAAGGAAAGGGGCCTTGAGCTGTGGATTCAGGCAACCTGACTTTGTGTCTTGGCTTGGCCATTTCGTCTATGGGTTCTATGACCCTGCAAGTTACTTCTCCTCTTTAAGCCTCAGTGTTCTCATCTGTAAAATGGGGATGGTAATGACCAGTGTCCCTACTACCTAGGGTCGTTGTGAGGGCTAAGTGAGGAAACTCTTCAAACACACCTTGGTAAGGTAAACACTCTGTAAAACTGACCGATTATTGTGATCATTACTGAAGAAGTTGATGCTGGTCACTGAACTTGGGGATGGGTGACGCAGGTTTGTGGCTGAGTCAGCGAGCTGAGCATAAGCAAGTCCTAAACCTCTCAGAGGCTTGGTCATTGCAGAGGAAAATGGGGACTGACACCACCTGCCCTTGCTGGGTCCTGACTGGGGCTTTCTCCTCGCTGGTCCCCTGCACTTGAGCTATTTCCCGTCCAGCCCCCTCCCTCTCCCCAGAGCCTTCTGCTACCAGTGTGGGGAAGCCCCTCCGAGAAAGTGCGGCCCCACTTCCCTACCCTCACTTCCTCAGGGACTGCTCTGGGAATCTCCTCCCAGTGACACAACCTATAGAATAGTACCCTTGTTTGCATCTGAAACAACCTACTCTACTGATCCTATTCTACTGCCCAGGCTTCCTCTTCCTCTCCCCAAGGCACCCGCCACCCCTTCTGGGAGGAGTAGACCACATTCTGTATTTCTGGCACCTGAATCTATAATCTGGCTTCCACCCCATTGATGGTGTGTCCCACCACAAGGGTCTGTTAAGTCACCCGTGACTTGCTAATGTCCCAGTCCAGTGGACACCGTCTTGCTTCCCTGGCCTGACACCAACCACAGCCGTGTTTGAGAGGGCAGGGGTGAGGCAGAGAGGGTCACCATGGACTGTGGGCTCTAAACACCCCCAGACTGGGCACCGTCCCCGCTCCACTGAGACAGCTGCTTGAGCAAATATTTAACCTTCCCAAGTCTTGATTTCTTCACCTGCCAAATGATACGTAATAGCTCCGCTCCCCCTTGGTTGTGCAGAGCGCAGCCTGCCCAATATGGAATGGTTCCAGTTCTGCTCCCGCAAGTCCCACAGGCATTTCCAGCTATTGGACGACCTGTCTGTCCCCCTTCACCAGCCCCCCGGGCAACAATTTATATGCACTATGAAAAGGCAGTGCTTATAGGTTAGAGGCAGAAACTCTATGTACTGTGCCCGGCATACAGTAGGCATTCAACAAATGCTTATTGAATGAAGGAAGGGATAAGTGGGTGTACAAATTCACTTTGGAAACTGTAAAGGGCTGTACACATGTAAGGTGACTGCCGTCTTTTACGTATCACTTTCACAACCATAAAGTTATTGGAGCCTTGTTAGGATCCTCCATTCATTCATTCATTCACTCCTCCCACGAACTGCCACTGTATTTTTGTTCACCGGGTCATCCCATGTATTTAGGACAGTGCCGGGCATAGAATAGGTTCTCGATAAATATTGCTGAATGAATGCATGCATACTATGGAAGGGCACTGACCCTGCTAGGCCCTGAGGGTGTATTGGTGACTATATCCTCACTGCACTCTTGTGCAGTTCGGAGGAACTTGAAGCAAATATATGTAATCGTGTTTATAAGTTGTGAAAATGCTGTGAAGGAAATTAGCAGGGTTTGTGATAAAGAATAAAAAGTTAGGGAGGGGGCAGCTACGAATGGTAGGGGAGGCACTGACTGCATCCCCCAGAATGAGAGCAGGTCAGACCCCAGAACGCCAGGAGAGAGTGTCTGTGGCCGGTGACAAGGCGGGAAAGAAGATGCCTTTGAGAAGTGGAACGGCGGCTGGGCCTAGTGAGTAGTGGAGAGAGATCTAAGCCTCAGCTCTCTTGTAGGTGAAGAAACGGAGGCAAGGAGGTTGAAGGTGTCAGGGTGGGTCACCCAGCAGGTTGGCAAGAAGTGAACTCAAGTGCCCATGTCCCAGCCTTGGGCACTTCCTACGCACTTACCCCTGATGGTCTGTGTTTGGGGTAAAGAGGAGGTGACCCGGTGAGGCTCAGAGGAGTGGAAACAGGGCAGGAAAGTTTATGCTCCAACTAGAATCTACAGATTGGTTTTCCCAGGAAGCTGTGTTTAGGTTTGATCCCACAGGAGATGGAGCGAGCGCAGGCCCCGTTGGGAAACCATGGACAACTAGGTTAGGGGGCAAGCCGTCCTAGCCTGCCAGGGTGGGGAAGACAGAGACACCGGGGCGGGGGGTGACACGGGAGCAGTAACTGGTTGTCCACTCCATGACCCCTGGCCTTCGTCACTCCCCTGAACCGGTGTGGGGAGGCCTTCTCGGCTCCATTGGCTAGATCAACAAGAAACCGGCTACAGCTCCCCAGGACTGCAGGAGACGATCCTTAGTCACAGCGGGACCAGGCCGGGGACCGCCCCTCCCCGCAGCCAGGAGTGCCCGCCAGAGACTGACTTTTCCTGGTCAGATGGGGCCTCCTCCCATCCTCCTTTCCTCCAGACCCTACTCCCTGCCTCCCACCGTCCCCCACGGGACGCAATGAAAGTCAGCCTCAGGCTCCTCTGTCGCCCTACTTTTTGTGAAGTCCCTAGAAGAGCTTGTGAATGGGATCTGAGCGCAATGTCCGGTGGCGCGCGGAGGGTGGGAGGGGAGACAGACGCCCTCTATGGAGCGTCCCCGCGCGCCGGCACCGGGGAACGAGGTGCCCCACGGGTGCGCGCGATCACCCGGCTGCCGGCCGCGGCCCCGGGGCGGGGCAGACTGGCTCCCCGCCGCCCCCAAGGGCTCGGGGGCCTAGCACCCTCCCCGCACCCCGCCCCGCACCCCGCCCGCGCTTCCTACCGTGGGCCGCTTCCACTCGATGCCGCGCGTCTTGCTGGAGTGGGGTCCCAGCTCCTTGAAGCCCAGGGAAGACGGGATGGCGGGGAAGGAGGGGTCCTGGAAGAGCACCCCGGCCTCCAGGCACTGGTCCCGCAGCTCCTCGTAGTCCTGGTTGAGGTACTTGACGGCCCTCTCGTGCGAGCCCAGCCCCTCGGCCGCCTCCCGGTCCTTGGCCAGCTTGGCCGCGATGCCCGCCATGGTGCCCGGCTGGCGCGGCGGAGGTGGGGTCTCGCTCGGGGCTGCGCTCGGTGCAGAGGCGCGGCTGGGCCCGGCGCTCGGCAACGGGACTGCGGGCTGCGCTGCGGGCGATGATTCACCAGCGGGCAGCGCCCTGCGCCCCGCGGGGTGTGGCCTCGCTCCCCGCCCGCTGGGCCGCTCGCTCGGGACGCAGCCCGCCTGCGCGGCCCGCTGAGCGCGGCCTCCGGAGCGGAGCTCGTGCTGCCCCCTGCGGCCGGGCGCGGTGTGGCTCGGCCCGCCCGCCCGACGCAGGGGCCCCCCGGCCGAAAAGTTGGGACGCACACCCAAGCCCCACAGCCACCCTCCCACCTCCTGGGGACAAACCCTGGGGCTGGGGCCATGGTGGCTCTCCAGGGGACACCCCGTGAGTCCCTAGACCAGGGAGGGGGTCAGGGCGCCCGCAAAGGGGCCCCAGCTTTGTGCCGCGGTACCAAGGGCTCCGCATAGATGATGAGCTCGTTAAACCTTGCCAGCAACTGGGTAAGAAAGGTGTCCTTCTGCTCTTGTCCCCACGGTACAGATATGGGGACCCTGCAGAGCAAGGACTGAAGTCACCAAAACCTGTCAAAATCGTGATGCCAGATTTGGCAAATAAAAACACATTCTCCTAGTGACGTCTGAACTTCAAATAAACACTAACAATGTTTTAGTATCCGTATGGGGGAAGAAGAACGTGTCCTTTACCTTTCTAGGTTCTTCCACTGGTCTAATACTTACATCGACAGGAGACGGATTAGGAGTAATAGCCAACTGTAACTACATACGACCATGTGGAAACCCCACGCCTGGGACGGGCTCAGGGAAGAGAAGGCATACGTGACATTCTGAGCGCAGGCACCCGGGGCTTCAGAGAGAGGATGCCGGTTCTCTGATGAGCAGAGGTGGTGTAATTATTAGTGGGCCCTGGCCTATAGATAGGTTATCTCTGATCATCTTTTATGATGGGCAAGCCTGCTCATTTAAGTTCTTTGCGGGTGAGATAAAAGTTTCTCCGGGTTTCATTGCCGTAGCTCAAAGTAATGCATGTGCCAAAGGAGCACATCCTGGGAGATTCTGAAGCTGATGAAACGTGGGCTCCAAATGTACCTGAGGAAGGCGAGACCGCCCTGCAGGACGCGTGCAAAGTTCACTATCCTGCAACCCGACCGGGGCCTTGGCCTTGCTTTCTCTCACCTTCCAGTTGTCTTCCTTAAGGTCCCCTCCTTTCATTACAAATGCGTAAAAGGAGCTGCAAAACTGTTCTCTGCAGCATTTGAGCTCTAGCTTTCCCGCCTATGCCGTCAGTTCTGGCTCCAATAAACTCATAGCAATGCTCTGCAGGTTTTGGTGTTTCTTGCATTCACAGGCTGGGGAGTTCTTCCGACTGCAGTCACCTTGCCCTGTGTTTTTATTTGACATCGCCATCCTCAGCTGTCTGGGCGCATTGCCTGATGGACAGGTACCCCTGCCCGCTGCCTGGCTCTGCTTTCTCTGTACCCTTGGGTGACCTGGGGACGCAGACATTCCTTTCTAGCTTTAGGGTTTCTGGTGCAATGATTGTATGAAACCATCGCAATGGAGAAGAGGGGGAAAGAGACAGCCCTTCCTGGAAGCTGTTAATTTGTCTCACTGTGCAGTTTCCTCTGGGCTCACCTGTATTTCTTCCAGGCTCTGGGCTCTTGAGAGAAAGTCCGTCCACCTGCCCAGTGTGGCAGATCTGTTGGGGATGCCCAGACTTCTCCTCCAATCTCCTGGGAGATCTTCATCCCTGGAAGCCTTTGCCTCCTCCCAGGCTTCCAGGAAGGGCTGAGCTTCCTTTCCCCCGGCCTCTGAGCCATGAAGGACTGGGCAGACCCGTTCTATGATTGCAAAGGGGCAGCAACCCCCTGCGGCCCCGGGTGGAAGAGCCCCCTGGCTCACCCTGGGCGGCCTCTCCCGAGCCGGGCCTCTGGGTACCCAGGATTCTGCTCTCCAAGGCCCAGAGCTGGCCTGAGCTACTCAAATGTATTTGCAGCTGCACACAGTGATTATTTCCCCTCTGCCACTGGGCAAGATCCAGTTTTGAAACTGGAATAAACACGCTCTTGCAGCTTTTCAAAAGCCTCTCACACAATGCTATCACAAGGTCAGGCAGCACTCATCTTTCTTTGACCACACAATGCCGGTCCCATCCCCGGGAGACACACTCACCGAGGCCTCGCCCTTCACGGCAGGGAAACTTCCAGGAGTGAGTCCCCAGCCCCGAGGGCAGTGGGTGAGTCAGGAGCAGCTGGAACCATCAGAGCTGCCAGGGTGTGAACCAGCAGTGTGTGTGTGAGTGTGTGTGTGTGTGAGAGAGAGAGAGAGAGGGAGGTGGCTGACTCAGGAGACCCGAGCAAGGCATTCTCTTCTCTTTAGATTATTTCCTCCAACTGAAAAGAAGAGAAAACAACCATCCAGGCTGCCTCTCCTCCTCCTCCACGGCCCTGGATGTTGGTGACATGTCAGAGGCATAATCCGGGGCTCAGGAGATACTGTGCCAAGCTGCCTTTTCCATGGGGCCGGCATGTGGACCCCATGCCTTCTGCACCCTTCCTTGCCGGGGAAACCCGCTTCCCCATTGTACAGATGGGAAAACAGAGGCAGAGCAAGCATGGCCCAGCACCTCAGACACAGTCTTATCCCATTGTCATCCCAGCTTAGGAGGGTGAGGGGGATGAGGCAGCCCCCTTTGTCACTAAGGCCAGTCCTTTCTCCTCCCTCGTTCGGGTCTGAGATCGGAATTCAATGGAATCAGAGAGAATACGAACTGCACGGGGCCACAAGGATTTCTCCTTTTGCAGCCCTTACAGGGCTTCCTTGCAGCTGTGACTTGCGGGGTGGGACAGGCCTACTGGATAAGGGAAGGACTTCCCCTGGAATCCAAGGGCCCGCTAGGAGGTGGAACGGATCCCTGGTGCGAAAGTTGGAAGCCCTGAGAGTGGGAGGAGAGAGGAAAACCCCAGAAAGAAAGCTTCAAAAAGCCCTCGGGCCCTGGCTGGTAGCACAGTGGATAAGGTGCCGGCCTCTGAACCCAAAGGTTGCAGGTTCGATTCCCCAGCCAGGGCACATAACAAGGTTGCAAACCAGGTCTCCAGTCAGGTCTGTGGCTGGAGGCAGGTGAAAAGCAACCATACATGGATGTCTCTCTCCCTCTCTGCCTCTCTCCCTTCCCCTCTTTCTAAAAATAATGAAATAAAATCTTTAAAAAAAAAAAAAAAAAAAAAGCCCTCGGACACTTTCACAGCCAGGCCGCACCCAGGGCACTTCATTCCACCCTTGCCAAGGGTCCCGACCGGCAGAACTCCCTCAATGCCGTCTCAGGGAGGGGTGTTCCTAGCCGATACCCTGAGCCATAACTTCACCAGTAATAAGTGACATCTTGTATTTTATTTGTAGGGTCCTTTGTGATGTTCAAAACCCTAACCATCAGTTCTATCTATTTTTCGGAGTTCGGAGTTGTTCAGCGGGAGGAGGCATCTTAACGTCCATGACATGGCCTGGGAATCCTGCACAGCCTCCGGTGGCATTGTCACCAGCAGTCCCGGGCGTCTTCCAAAGGCACTTCAGGTGCCCTCTTCCCCTCCCTGCCTGCCCAGTGACAGAGCTGCCCGTCGATGCCGCTGGTGCCTGGGAGAGAATAACTGGGATACTTCCTCTGCCTGACTCTTCTTCACCCTCTGGAGGTTGCTTTTGATTTTTATTTGTGTGTTTTTTTCTCTGCTTAATATGCGTATGGAGGAGAGTTTTCTACAGATTTAAATATGTTTATTAGGCTGTTAATTTGGGCTTCCAGGCACAGCTAGCAATGCTTAATGGTCTCCAAGCCATTGTCCAGGTGATTTGTAACTTAAATCTGCGTAGGGTGGACCGTCTGGGACGATGCTGCTTTTGCCGATGAGCTGTCACTGTTTCAGTGTCAGCCGTCATGGTCCCTTCCTTCCAGAGAGAGGCCCTGCCCCGCTGGGTCCAAATAAGGCAACATTACCAAAGGGCCCCTGAGCAGAGTTCGGGGCTGAGTCACCCCTTTGGGCTGTGGCTCTGTGTTAGATCCTGACTCAGGGAGAGTCAGGGAGAGTCCCCCCCTACCCCCCCCCCCCACCCGCCTTGCAGGCAAGAATGAAAGTCACCAAAGCAACAGGCTTCAGGTGGATAGGGAGGGCAGGCCCCTCTCCTCTGCTGAGGCCGGGGGAGGGCAGGGACTGCTGAAGGCCCAGGGCCACAGGGGGAGCCAGAGCCAGCATGGGGGACCTGTCCTGACGCCCAGCCCTCACTTGCTCCGGAGGCCTGAGCTTCCTGACTCATATGCAGAAGGGAGTGTCCGGGAGGAATTTCCTTCCACCTCGGCAGCCTGGGCAGTGAGCAGAAATGCAAGTCACATCAAGGCATAAGTGCCCTCTGATCTATCATGTATGCCGTGCTGGGAATTTGCATATGCATCACAAAGCACAAGGATGAGTAATGAGATTAGCACTTTCTTTTTTTTAACTTAGCACTTTTGATGTGACCTCTGTTACAGGACTTAGAACCAGGGGGAATAAGTGTTTATGTGCCTGATTACCTGCCGGCCTGTTGGTGACTGAAGTGGACGGTGCCTGTCTTACTCATCTGTGGTTCGGGCAGAGGACGTGACACCTGCCAGGTTCCTGGTGACAGTTTACTGAGGGACGGGTCATGGACACAGAGCCTGCCCAGGGCGAAGCGAGTTAATGGCTCCAAGGGTCGCGTGACTGGGAGGGGGTGGGCACGTGCTGCTTGGGGCTCTGTGTCCTGCCAAGGGGGTCCCTGCAAGGAGTTTCTAGGAGTCCAGCTTGAAGGTCGACCAGGATTGCTTCAGCCGGCTGTTTGGAGTGGGGTGGGGTGCGCCATTCCTTTTCACAAGAGAATCAGAGCCAGGGGTGGGGCCCTGGGAAGCTGGACTCTCGGGGAAAGGTGAGAATGTTCTTGGCTAAAAGCCCTGCCCTCACTCTGCGGGGCCCAACTGGTCCACCTCTTAGGTGTAAGTGCTGGGGCCGGTATGGGGGTGTTGGGGGTGGGGTGGGACTCTTCAGGGGGTCTGCCTGCGACCAGACTGGCCATCAACACACAGCCCAGCCATTTTGAGGCCAATCACAGAGTCCTGGAAACTATGCAAACATGGGGACATTCCTGGGAAGCCCGTGCATGGGGCTGGGGGTGGCGGGTAAGGTGGGGTGATGGTGGTGACGTGGTGAGGGCGGCCAAAGGCGAGGCTGGGGGGTGGGGAGGAGTTAGACCCTGCAGGGCTTTGAAAGGGCAGCGAGGGCACCGTGAGGTAGGTTAAGTAAGCGAGGTGACTGCTGGTCCACTGGCCAGGGCAGGGGGATAGGGCCCTGAGCCGCATCACAGGGACTCCCTGGGTGCCCAAGGCCTCCTTCCTGGAGGGAGAACTGACCAGGATGCAGACACCCCAGTTTCCCCTGAGCCTGCTCACCCCTCAGAGGAGGCCCCAGCGGAGAAGACAGTGAACTCCGTTTTCTCCTCTTTGTTCCTCACTCACGGTGAAGCAGCTGACGCTCTGGTTTTTGCGCCAACCGGCCCACGGGCTTCCTCACCAGAGAGGAACCAACCCCCTGCATCCTGCTGTGTGGCTGGGATGGTTCTTTGGATCTTGGGGGCATTGTGAGGACCACAGGGGTTCCTGAAAAACAGCTATAGGTCCTTAGTAATGTCTCAATGCTGCAGCGACAATGTGTGGACAATGGTGGAGGGTGTCACCCTGGCAGACCGAGTGGGAGGAATGGCACCTCCCACGGCCTCACGTGTTGTGTTGGCTCCACCACGTGGAAAAATGCAGCTCTGTCATTTCAAAGCAACAGAGACTCCATTTAGCTGGGGAAAGGAAATCTGGACCTCAAAAGACCAATTCTTCAAGGAGCCTTGGGTCCTTTTAGTGGAGAATGGCATTTATGTATTTATCTTACTTTTATTATACTTAAAAAATTTATTCATTTGAGAGAGAGATTTGTTGTTCTACTTATTAATGCATTCACTGGTTGAGTCTTGTATGTGGCCTGACTGGGGATCGAACCCACAACCCTGGTGACGCAGGATAACATTCTGACCAACTGGGCTACCCGGCCAGGACAGAGAAAGGTATTTAGAAGCTAAGGTGTAGGTGCTTATTGCCATGGAAGTTCCAATGCCCTCATGCCCTCATGTCAGACAGTGTCTGTCCTCTCTCAATACAGAGAACACTGTCCAAGTTCCGCTAATAAGCCCACCCAGGAATTTTATTATGCTTTAGGGGATGGTACCTTTGCTTGATTTGTTATTTACTGTTGCATAGGACCCAGACTCTATAAAAGTCGCAGGTTAACGTGTATGTTTTTGTCTAGTACAGATGCAAATAATTATTTTTTTCAGGTAAAAGAAACAACAAAAGCCAAAACCAAAACCAAAAAACCGAACCAATCAAAAACAAACCCCCATCCTAAATTTACAATTGTATTATTACCCTATATGACATGAACCAGTTTTGTATACAGTCCAGATATTTTCATGTTCTTTATTCAGTGCCTATGATATTTAATCTCTTAAATTCTCTCTGAACCAGAGATAATTTACCACGCTGGCTGGTTCTCTCTTAATTGGGCAAAATAAATCATTGAAACATAGGGAAATAAGTCACTCTCACTTTATGAAAGTGAAAAATTGAAATCAAACGTTAACTTATGAAAAATTATACTTGACTCTCAATTACAAAGTAGTTCTACGTGCTTTGTTTCCAAGTTCCCTCTTTTGGTATTTGTAGTTCCCTTTTCCAGCAATGAGGAAGGTGGCTTCCATCACGCTTAACCTATTTCTTCATTCTTAATTCTATTCCTTGAGTTGCCAACTGTGCCGTTGTGGAGATAAAGACTGCTCACTGGTGTTCAACATTCGTTTGCAGTGTTTTGGGTCTTAAGTGAGTGTATGAGATCCATCCTGAAAGTTTTGAGCCAATGTCAATATAATTAAAAGTTTGCATGGCCAATACTTTGGGGACAGATCTTGTATATACTCGCAATGCTATGGGCAAAATTTCTTGGGTTAGTTCCTCTTTTTTCCCCTTTCTAGGAGGTCCCAAGTCTGAAACTCATTTAGAATAGGGACTGGTTTGGTGTATTCCACTACCCTGCCTAGGGTTTTATTAATAAGCCCCTACTTTTTTGCACAAGATGGCTATGTAAATAGAAATATCAAGTATATAAGTAACAGAATGTTAAAAAAAAAAAAAAAGTTGAGTGTTGATTCCCTCCCAGGACATGTGCATTCAATTTACCAGCAACATAGTTTTACTGGCCTTATGCTGATGTCCTAACAACACATTAGTTCTTTCCACCCTACGTGGAAAATGACAGTATCAGCCCATGTTAATTAACTCCAGATATTTTTCCCTGCTTAGAATGCTGAGAAATTGATATCCCTCTCAAGGACCCCAGATAATAAAAAGCAGTCCTAAGTCTCTGGAGCGGAGCCATTGAAAACCTGTCTTAAACAAGAGGTTGAATGATGTTCCTGACTATCCAATTGTACACATGGTTTTAGTGTACTCCTGGTGGTAAGGGATTTTTTCTTTTCTTTTTTGTTATGACTCAAATAAATGGCATCTCATTTTTAGTTCTTTTTTTTTTTTTAGGTTTTTTTTTTTTTAAAGATTTTATTTATTATTTCCAGAGAGAGAGGAAGGGAGAGAGGCAGAGAGGGAGAAAAGCATCAATGCATGGTTGCCTTTCACCTGCCTCCAGCCACGGACCTGGCTGGAGACCTGGCTTGCAACCTGGTTATGTGCCCTGGCTGGGAATCGAACCAGCGACCTTTGGGTTCGCAGGCCAGCACCTTACCCACTGCACTACCAGCCAGGGCTCATTTTTAGTTCTTAATAGCTGGGCCGTGTGTACTGTATTGTTCAGATTAGCATCAGGAACCAGATGTTAACCAAGTTTAACTCTGGGTAAAACTTGGAGTTTATCTTTAGGCCACTGGTCCCCAAGTTATCATTCTTTCCCTTCTCTTTGTTTTCCATGTATGCAGCACCCCCAGCATCTCTTCTTACACATTTTAAAACCTTATTTCATAAAACGATCTAAAATTCACTCACATTAAGGTATAAATAATAGATATTAAAGTAATCTCTCTTCTAATTCTTACTGGACAACCAAGTTAGTGGTCCATGATCCTACCCTCAGGGTCAGTTGCAGAATTTCAGGGTTCAATGCAAAAGAAAAATGTGGCCACATTAATCAAAACTCAGGAAAAAAGTGCCATGAAGATATAAAGTTGTTTTTTTTTTTTTTAATTAAAAACCCTGTTTTCTCATGCGATACATAAGACACAACATAAACTTTGAATTGCGAACAATGCTGTTTTTAGTGGCATAATTTTATATACTACAGTGAATAATAACATTTATTAAGTTGGTATTATGAACGATGACAAGACTTTTCTGGCTCACTTTTCTGCAAATTCATATGTGAGGCCATCAAAATGCAGCCTTTCACAACAGTAACAGCGGAGCATTGAACGAAGCAAGTGTTGGTCGCTGGGGTCTCCAGCAGCAGAAGCTGAGATGGAGTTTGGTGGGCAGAGATGTGCAGGGCCCAACGTCTGTGATGGAAGCCGAGGAGGTGGTTTTCGTCAGAGGGAGTTTAAAATGCAATGCAGTGATGACAAACTTTTGGCCAGTCCCATGGGGTGCTCTGAACCACCCGTGTCCCATGGGAGATGCTAGGTTGGGTTACAATATCCTCATGGTAACCCATGGAACACGTGTCTCTACCCCAGCGGCATTTAACTGGGGGTGATTCTGCCTCTCAGGGGACACGTGGCAATATCTGGACATTTCTGGTTGTCATGACTACAGGGCATGCTGCTGACATCTGTGGGTGGAGGCTAGAGGAGCTATTAAATACCCTGAACTGCACAGAACCCCTCCTTCCCCCAGCACAGAATTGTCTGGTCCAAAATGTCAAGAGTATAGACGTTGAAAAACCCCCGCTTAACCTTTTATTTATTTTTTTCTGAAAAGACAGTAAGATCTAAACATTTGATTCCATTCAAGGTCATTTTTGGAGATAGGATAGAAGTCCTCACAGATGGACCTGTGTTGTACCTCCCTGTGTTGTACGGGATAGGAAGGCAACAAAGTCCCATTTCTTGCCAGGCACAGATCAGTCAGTGAGTTTAGGTGGTGTTGTGATGAATTCATTATAAAGTTCCCCATTACCCCTTAACCGAATGGCTTTATCATTCAGGGTTGAAAATGGTGACTCCTAATCCATCACTTGTTTTCCTACGAGCTGCAATTCCTCTGCAAAGAAAAGCATTGTTTTATCGACTACTGACCCTGGAATGCCGCCCATGCAGGAAAGTTAGGGTGCCTGCACGGCTCTTTCCCTTTATGCATTTCCAGAATGCCCTAGTCACGAGAAATGTGTTTAAAATATTCTTTACAGGTGTTTCCAGAAAAACCAGCGAGCAACCACCCGCTGAGAAGCAAAACAAGGGAAGTGCGTGGCCACACGGACAAATGTGATTATATCAAACACTTGGCTTGATTCGAGTCCACAAGGCCTGTTGGGACGAAACTGGGCTCTAGGGGGCGACAGAGACCACTAGATGCTGGACCCTGACCCAGCTGGGCTTTGTTACCTGACGGTTCATTGATGGCAGCTGCCTGCAGGGCTGGAATCTCACCTGCGTTCACTGGCAACATCCCGGGTCATGGCCGCAGGAAGAGGCAGGAGCTCTCTCTGGGGCTCCTGACCCTGCTACCCACCCTGGGCTTAATTAGACCCAGCATCTTGCCAATCGAGAATGCGAGAGACAAGTTTGCCTCTCTCTGGCAGGTTTAGCTAGGTGTTCATTCATTCATCAAACGTGAACATCTGCTATGCATCAGGTGTCTGGTGTTGGGCCACAGGAAAGGCGTGTGAGGTTGTGGGGGAGGGGTAGACAGGCAGGGGTGAGAAATGTATTCCTGCATGCAAGAAAAGTCCACTGGAAGGGGTGGGGGTGGGGGGCGTGACCAGGAAGCAAACCAACCACTACATTGTGATGTGGTCCATAGGACGGCCTTCACCTCAGGAGCCTTTCTGGAGGGGTGATCTGTGAAATTAATCTAGCGGGAGGAGTCACGGCCAAGCTAAAGCACAGGGTGACCTGTCATTTCAGTTAGAGAGAGAGCATGGGGGTGTCAAATGACATGGTAGGTTTGGGGGAATTTCCCATAGTTCTGAGCGGAGGAAGCATGAGCAGGTAGGGTTGCTATGGTGATGGGGCTGGGCAGGGGTGACAGAGTGAAGGTCATGGCATTGTGCCATGGAGTGGGAATGCCATCTTTAAGGGGCACTGAAGTACTTCATGTGACAGAATCAGACTGTAGATTGCAAGGAGCTGAGAAATTTGGAAGGCAAGTATGATGACCCAGGCTAGGAGGGATGACGAACTGTACTGATGCCACGGTCTGGGGGTGGACAGGAGAGAAGGAACCTCAGGGATATTTGAGAGAAACACCGGACAGGACATGGGTCCCAACAGTCACCATGGGAAAGCTCTGCCTAAACAATTTGTAATCAGCCTGGAGAAATTGCCACGGTAAGTCCTAGGAGCCAGTTGGCTGTTACAGGTCAGCCTGGGGCATTCCTCTAACGTCTGCAGGAAATTGGAAATCATAAGAACCTGTGAGCAGCTTTTTTCCTTCGCCTGCCCTCTGAAAACCCACGGGAAAATTCAGCGTTCTCGTTATCCTAGTGATGAGGGCAGCTGGGGATGAGAAACTTGCCTGTTTCCCTGTAGTCCACACAGCAGTGATGACAGAAGGACCACGAACACCCTTGTCCCATCCTGTATGACTCCCTGCTCTGCAGTGGCACCACGGTTGTCAGATTCCAGGGACTTTGGACAGGATTCCTAACCCAGAAACATGCTCCCCTCTCTACCTGATGTGGGAATTTTTTTCTCCACGGTTGAAGTTCAAAATGGGATTAATAATAATCCTTGATTCATGACACATTCTCATCATTAGTCCATGCTTGGCTTTCTTTAATTTTCTTAATTTATTATTAATAGTATAATGAGCTCCTTCTATGTATCTACCACCCTACCCAGGAATGAGAACTTGACCTAAAACTTACATCTCTCTGTGCTCTCTCCCACCCTATTCACCCCTCTTCAAGGTGGAAAAAACAACTATTCTGATCTTTGTGTTGATCATTCCTTTTTTGGTGTTTTAAAAATGGATTTCCCTATTTTGGATATTTCCTACAACTGGAACCATACAATGAGGCTTTTTGTAACTGGCTCCTTTCACTTAGCATAATGTTTTTAGGGTTCATCCACATTGTGGCACGTATCAGTACTTGGTTCCTTTTGATGGCAGTATAATATTCCACTGCATGTCCTTCTCCTTTTGGTTTATCCATTCACCCACTGATGCACTTTTGGGTTGTCTCCATGTTTGGGCCATTGTGAATAATGCTTTTAGGAAGCTTCTTAGTTAGGTGCACTGTACTAGCTTTCTGTGCTTGCTGTAACAAGTGTTCACCAACATGGGGGCTTAAAACACCGCAAATATATTCTCACAGTTTTGGAGGCCAGGAATGCAAAAACCAAGGTGTGGGAAATGCCACACACCCTGCAGTGGCTCTAGGGAGGGTCCTTCTCTGCCTCTTCCAGCGTTTGGTGGCTGCTGGCTTTCCTTGGCCTGTGGCCACATCACTCCAGTTCTGCCTCTGTGGACCTGTTGCTTTCACCTTTTTGATCTGTTGTTCAGATCCCTGTGCCTCTGCTTTATGGGGACATTTGCTATGCATTTAGAGCCTTAATTGTATCTCCATTTCAAGAACTTTTTAACTTAATTGTACCTGAAAGGATCCTTTTTCCAAAGAAAGCATTATTTATAGGTTCCCGAGATTGGGACTCAGTACCCCTGGGGAATCCTTTTCCAGCTTGCCATAGGCTAAGGTTAAACAATCACTAATGTGTTGGCCCTGGCCAGGTAGCTCAGTTGGTTGGAGCATCATCCCACTATGCCAAGGTTCTGGGTTTGATCCCTGATCAGGGAACATACAACAATCAAGCAGTGAATGCATAAATAATAGGAACAACAAGTCAAAAAAAAACCAAAAAATCACCAATGTGATCAACATCCTTAGGTAGACCAGGCCTAGGAAGTTGGAGCCACAAAAAAAGGATCAGAAGGGATCAGTACAGGGTCTCATAGCCCATAACTCACTTCTGAGGTGAGAACCCAGGAGCCCTGATCCCCAGGAATAATGACAGCTGACATGTAAAGAGCGCTCCTTATGTGCTAATCTAAGCAAATGACATCGCCTGTCTCATCGCTCTTCCAAACAAGATTAACGAGGCAGGTCCTACTATTATCTTCCATTTGACAGGTGAGCAAATTCAGGGGAAGAGGAGTGAAAGAGCTTGCTGAAGGTGCTCGTGCTAACTGTTGGTGGGGCCGGGATAGAGTCCCAGGCAGCCTGAGCTCAAAACCTCTAGCATGATTGGAGCAGCGCCCAGTAGGGTTTCTCCCATACCTTCGTCTGCCCAGCAGATAGGGAACCAAACTCTTCTGCAAGGAAGGGAGACCCACTGAGCCCCTGGCCCTCACCCTGCTCAGAGCCACAAAGCCTCAGCGAATCTTTGCCTCGGGCTGCAGGCAGCTTCTGATCCTGCCCTCGGGCCCCAGGAGAGGTGAGCAGGTCGGGTGAAGAGGTGGGGACAGGTGAGATCCTAATGAATTTCTTAGGGGGATGGTCTAGGTGGGGCCCTGAAAGTCTCCTGGCCTGCAAATCGCTGGCTGAACGGCCGCTGGGGAGGTGGGGCATGTTCGAGTACACCTTGGGTACATATTCCTCCTGGCCGTGACTCACAGCGCTGTGGAGCAGGGCCTCGGGTGAAATGTTTACCCTCGCCACCTCCCCTCCAGCCTGCCTTATAGCTCCCCTCCCAGCAGGGTAGGCTTTGCAGAGCACTGAGCAGCCCTTCCTCCTGTCCTCCTGTCCTCCTGTCCTCTTGTCCTCCCCACTCACACCCACCTGTGGCCATGGCTGCCCTGGCGGCCCGAGTCTCCAAGCAGCGGGCGGCCGCTGAAGGGCTGGGCTCCAACCGGAAAGCCGTGAAGTACCTGGGCCAGGACTTCGAGACCCTCAGGCAGCAGTGCTTGGACTCGGGGGTCCTGTTTAAGGACCCGGAGTTCCCTGCGTGCCCATCAGCCTTGGGCTACAAGGACCTTGGACACTGCTCCCCCAAAACTCAAGGCATTGTCTGGAAGCGGCCCCCGGTAAGGACATGGCCTTGTTGTCAAGTGTCAGACAGGAGGGTGGGCCCTCGATTCTGGTCTGAAGAGGCTGAGGGGGAAGGCATGGCTCTGGGTCCTGAATCCCTAGATCCCATATTTTGGAACACCTCTCTCCCATTAAAAATCATTCTTAGAGGTGGTTAGGGTGGAGGCAAGGGCATGCCTTTGACAAGTTGGATTTGAATCCTGGCTCTGCCTGTGTGGTCTTGGACAGACAACCTCTGTGAGCCTCAGTTTTCTCATCTGTAGAATGGGGCTGGCTACTGGCACCTTATTCTTCAGGGCTGTAATGAGGACTAGAGATAAATCTCTGAGCGTAGAGCCTGGACCGTCATGGTAGTAATTGTATAGGCCTCTGGACCAGTGAACATAGAGCTAGTCCTAGATGTAAATGGAGACATCGTGTCAGAAAGGTGCAGGGTCGCTTAAGGTCATGAGCTCTGTCGTTGTTCCATCATGGCTGGTGAGTGAAGGGTGGGGGATGTGGGTGTGTGACTGCAGATGGAACTCAGGGGCTCTTGGATGCTGTCACTGGTCCCACCCCACACTCAAGGGCAGAAAATGGAGAACCATCCTCCCAAAACTTATGTTCATGACCTACCCCTATGGGATCCTTGCCAAATGATTGTGAAAATTAAAGTCATCTGATCAGTGTCTGCCCCATAGGAGGTCTCATAAGAAAACACGCTTGGTGGCCTTTGGTCAGGGAGCCTTTGTCTTCTGACCATGATGGGAACATCAAGCCATCGTACCAATCTCCTTGGTTGACAAGGGAGGATAAGAGGATAATTCTCTGGAGGTGGGCCAATCATCATTGAATTCCAACAACCTCTACCCTTTACTTTCATTCTGTCCTTTTGCCCAAACGTTTCTACCTCTGAGTGTCGCTCCTTTGTCTGCCTCCCTCCTGCCCACCCCTGTCCATTGTCCCACCCCCTGTGCCATTCCTCTGGGGCACTGGCAAAATCCAGGTTGGGAGTCATGGTTCTCTATTCTAATCTCAAGAGTTGACAGCAATGTCTTATTTCCGCAGGCAGTGTGTCAGGCCTCTGTCTTGGGTCAGGTTTTGGCTGTGTCCTGCTGGGAAGGTGGTTGGGGTAGGTTAATTACCGCAGATGTTCAAGCTGGGGTTGGTGGAAGAAGAGGCCCATGACAGACCAGGAAGGCACAGTTGTGAGCATAGGCCATGGGCTGGGAAAGTACATTTAGAGCAAGAATATTCAGAGAAAGGCAGTAGTCCATTGTATATAATTAGAGGACAGAGGACAATGTGGGACACAGAGGGATGAGGCTGAAGATGTCAGATGGTGCCAGGTTCCAGGGGGACCGGGGTGCTGGGCTATGCGGTGGCCAGATCAGTAATGATGATGAAGAAGGAGGCAGCGGCACTGGGATTCCTGCATGTGCACAGCCCGGGGTCCTGAAATGCCTAACTTGGATTAATGTCCCTGAGGGGCAATGTTCCTAAGCTGCCATTGTCACTAAGATTATGCAGTTGAAGTCACTTCCTACCTTGGATTCCCCCTGACACCCATGTCGATACAAGCAAGGCTGGAGTCATGTGGGTTGAGATCTTTACTGGAGTCAGAGTCACCATTGCTGCAAAAAGGTCATGATTGCTGTCCAGGAAGAAAAATACAGTATCAGCCCCAAGTCTGCCTCTTTTAAACCTCTTTGGCTGCCAAATTACTTCGTATCTCTGACCTGGACTCCACCAGAAACTCAGCCATGGAGAGGAAACTTTGGGAATGTGCGTCAGGCACAGGTTGAGGCGCCACGTTCTTACAAAGCTGAAGACATCTTTGCTCCTGTTGCCACCATCGCCGGGTAACTTAGGACCTGTGTTTTGTACCCAACTGCTTTCAGGAATTGTGTTCCAGCCCCCAGTTTATCGTTGGTGGAGCCACACGTACAGACATTTGTCAAGGTGATCTGGGTGAGTCATTGGGGACAGTCCTATTTATTCTGGGGCAGGGCGGGTGTGTGTGTGTGTGCAGTGAGTAACGTCAGATTAAGCTCTCAGATGGGACCGGCTGTAGTCACCTTTAAGTGAGCACAATTGACCCTGGGTGATGGCCCTGTCTACAATTAGGGACTGTCATAATAGACGCTTTTATAATTAGGAAGCAAAAAAGGATCCTGTCTTTCTAGCCAAACCTCTTTCACAGGCCCCAGATGTGAGGATTCAGAAGACCCTTTCCTTCTTAGCCTTTCACAGTCCCTCCAAATCGGGTGCAGTTAAGCTGTGCAAATTACTTATTTTGTTTTGTTTTGTAAGCGCCAACCTCAGGTGTCAGAAACCCAGGTGAGCTGGACAATGCTGACATTTTAGGGGACAGCATGGCTCTGAATGGAAGTCCCTGGGACTCCAAACTGCCATCCGGTGGCAGCTGCAAAACATGGAACTGGAAATGAAGGCGGCGAGGAGACAAATCCCATACCTGGTGAAACCCAGTAAAACACAAAAATCTCAGCACCCCCATGGACCCGACGGCCTTGATCTTTCCAGAGGTTTTCCCTGCTTGTTCTGGGTGGAAAAGCCTGTTTTCAACCTGCGGGAGACCTTTCCGGTTTTGAGAAATCACAGGGTGCTTTGTTTCAAATGCCTCCAGTGTTCTCTTCTTTAAAGAGTACAGCAAACAGCCTCTTAGCCAGCGCCCATGGAGGGTGGAGAAAAACTCAGGGTGGCCCAGGCCAACACAGGCGCCCTTCCCCGAAACCTCAGCCCCTGCGCCAGGGCCCGCAGAGGGGGAGCGATGTGACCCTTCCTGTCCTGGGCACGCATGGCCCGTGGTGTGACTTTTCCTTCTCACTTAATGTTGCACCTAATTTCGCATGTGTCTCACGGAGCCGTGACTTCCCATCTATGCTTTTAACAGCTCCTCGTTAGTGATGCTTTCACTTTGGAAAAGGTATTTAATGAGTGACTTTGCATTGATCGAAGTGGCTAGATCTTCCTTTGAATAGTTTTAAGCGAGGAGAAAAGAGGGCTGCGTTACCATGGTGAGTGCGCCCTGCTGATGGACGGAGCTGGCGGCTGGGAGGGTGGGCGGTGAACCCAAGCCAACAGGCAGAATCCAGTTCCCACCCAAGACAGTGGGGCCTCACCATGGGGACCGCCCTGGGTGGACCAAGCTGCTGACGTGGTGGGTTTTTGTTGTTATTGTTTTTAATCTATCATTGTAACCTCTTTTTATTTTTGTTTTATTTTTTAAGAATTTATTATTTCCAGAGAGAGAGGGGAAGAGGGAGAGGCAAAGAGGGAGAGAGACATCAATGCGTGGTTGCCTTTCACCTGCCTCCAGCCACAGACCTGGCTGGAGACCTGGCTTGCAACCTGGTTATGTGCCCTGGCTGGGAATCAAATCCGCGACCTTTGGGTTCCCAGGCCGGCACCTTATCCGCTGTGCCACCAGCCAGGGCTGTAACCTCTTTTTAAATGTCTTGATTGATTGATTTTAATTTTCAATGACAGTTGACATTCAGCATTACGTTAGTTTCAGGGGCACAGCATAGTGGTTAGATATTTGTGTAATTTACAAAGTGACCACCCCATACGCCTAGCACCCACCTGGGACCGTACCTAGTTGTCACCCTATTCTGGACCCTGCCCCCTGTGCTGCCTTCTGGGGCAGCACAGACCCGAAAGGGCCTGTTGACTCCGGCTTCCTGAAGGAGCCAGGCGCTGGGGACAGGTCCCAATGGCCTGTCGACTGGAAGGAGCCTGAAGGAGCAGAAAGTGAGTGTCTCACAGTGCCAGGGTGGGGCCCGTGGCTGAGTTGCCACCACCTGTGTGACCGTGAGGCCCTGAACCACATAGAATGAGGAGGAGAGACGCCTCATACCTGAGTGATGTGGTGGGCCCGTCACTCAGGACACCGCAAGGCGGAGGCATGCGGTGCATGCAGTGAGGGCGTGACGCGGGTTCATGTTTGTCCGGTGCATGACTGGCTTTCCAGATTACAGAGCCGTGCAGTGGGAGCTACTCTAGGTTGAAAAATATTATTGTTATTTTTCAGCCTTGGATCTATCTCATGAAAATGAATTCTCTTTTATAGGGCTTTGGGTTGTATATTTTATTGTTATTCTGAGTACACACAGCTTAAAAATTAAATTAACTGAAAGTTCACAGGGAAAATCTACTCCATTGCTCACTGGCCTGCAACTGCTCAAAAAAATAAATAAATAAAATGGAATTCTTTCTGTGTTGCTTCATGCAAAGTTAAGCCCATCTAATTACATATTTTAATTTTTCCCCTTTCTTGCATTGAAGGCAGTGCACCATAACCACTGTTTGTACCTTGCCACTATTTGCTATTCTTCATTTAAGAAAATATCTTGGAGCCCTGACTGAGTGGGCAAAAAATAAAAAAGGGTTGTGGGTTCGATCCCCACTCAGGGCAAGTATGAGAGGCAACCAATCGATGTTTCTCCCGCACCTCCCTTCCTTCCTCTCTCTCTCAAATCAATAAACATGCCTTCAGATGAGGATTGATAAAAGAAAGAACCTAAAAGATCTGATATCAGTGGATAAGAGCTTCATTCTGTTTCACCCACTCAGAGTCCTGTGCTTCATTGCGTGGGCTGGGCCACAACTGACTCATCCTGTCTACTTCTGGTGGATACCGGGGTGATTTCCTCTGTTGAAAAAAGGTCTCAGAGAATGTCCTTCTCTCTCCACCTGTTGGATATCAGCAGGCCCGAGTGTGGCGGCTAGAATCATGGAGGGTGGTCACTCTGCCTTCCTCCTCACCACTCCCACTCAGTCAGGCCTTTGCCCTGACAGTGGCTGACATGGAGCCCAGGTGCTGGCCTCTTTTGGACACATAATTATAGTACAATAAAGATGGTGAGGCCCATAATACTAAATAAAGATTCAATTGTCCCAGCAATTCTTACAGTAGACTCTGACTTTTTGTTGGCTAGCTCATTCTCTGCAGGAGGCAGGGTGGTTTGGCTTCCATGCAAGTTATTGAATGGGTGTCTTTTTTAATAAATCCTCACCTGGGGACATGCTTGTTGATTTTAGAGAGAGTGGAAGGGAGGGAGGGAGGGAGAGAAACCTGGATCAGTTGCCTTTCATAAGCACTCTGGCTGGGGACCCAACCTGCAACCTAGGACTGTGCCCTGATTGGGGGTTGAACTGGTGACCTGTCACTTTACGGGACAGCGCTCCGAACAACCGAGCCACACCAGCCAGGGCTGAATGCACATCTTTGAGGAAGCAGCCCCCACGCCCAAGCCCTCCTTGGGTCCCCAGGCCTGGCTGTCTTCACGCTGGCTCACGGAGGGAGCGGGTCCCTGGCTACTGAGGCTTTCCACACTCTGCCCTCGTGGGAAGTCCATATTCACCTGGGCTATTCAGGCCACTCACCCAGCGTCCCACTAGAGTGGGAGGAAATCCCAGGGCCACACCACGTGGTGATGGAGTCAACTTGAAGTGAGGGACTCCCTGGAGCGCACACCTGTGGGCGACCATTTCCAGCTCATGGTGGGCATGTCACTCAGGACACTGCAGAGACCTTGCTGGTCCCTTCCCTGCTTCTTCCAGCACATCTGTCTCTCTCTTGCACGTTGACTCTGACAGGTCCCCAAACTTCTGAGGCCTCTATGGCCAGTGAAAGAGACCCTGTCTTGTGCATGAAACGCACATGTCTGGCTTTGTGTCCCCCCCACAGTAAGTCATGCAGATGCTCTCCATCCACCTGCAGGGAAACACAGGAACGGGTATTGGCTCTGCTGATGGTGGTAAAAATGCATCGGGGCCAGAAACTGCTTTAGGTGTACACGGCCTAAAGGATGTTACCCGACCATCATAGAAGACCTTGATCTTTGAAAAATGAGTTTTGACACTAGCTGCTTGCAGGAATAAGAAGCAAATTTTCTTCTGTAGCAAGTGAAGAACAGAGACTTCCAGAATCCAGACAGAAACGAGAGGGCTTTCTGAATAACAAATGCTACCATGGTTATTCAAACTTTTGATCTCGTGGTGGTATATTTTCCTTGCTGTGCAGGATTAGCAGTGAGGTAAGCTTTCCTTTGAAGGGTTTGGTGAACATTGGGGTTTCTCTCCCTTTATCTGGCCCTCCCGGCCCGTTTCCCCCCTCAGCCTGATAATACCAGAGCCTGTTTTGTGCTCCCGTGGGCTTATCTCTTCCACCCTCCTTTCTGTCTTCACCCGATTTTTCTTTTCACCTCTGTAGACTTGATGTCTTTCTCACCTTTGTTGTCTTTATCGAATAGTTTTATATTTTGGAAAGGGAGCTGGAAAGGGAGCAACTGGCCCATTTCACACGTCTCTAAAGACAAGGAACCAACAACGTAACTTAAGTTCAGGTGATTTCTCTGATGCAGCCCTCACGTTGATTTTCCTCTGTGAGTCAGTGCACCGTTCCCCTTGGAGAGAGACCTGCTGTCCAGGAACAGGGGCCAGGCACACGCTGTTCTCAGCGGTGGGGCCTGGCGTCAGAATCTTTCAAAGCACTCTTCCAGAACTTTCTGATCTGTAGCCTCCTTCAAGGACTGATGAGAAGTAAATCAGTTCACTGGGACTGGATGGTTACTTTTAAGAGCAATCAGGGGAAGCTTCAGCGAACTTAAAGGCCAAACCCCCTGTCTGATTCTGGAAAGCACAGGATCAGACCTCCAGGAAGCTGAAAAGCAGCAGGCAACCGTTTCTTACTGCCAAGTCATATCCAACATGGAGCAAGTTTGCTTTTGCTAAAAGGGCCTTAACCTACTTGCAGGGGTCCCCCTTCCTTGTGGCATATATTTTTTCACTCTCTTTATTCTTAGTGCTCAGTGCCCTCCTGTTTGATCCCACTATCACCACTATCCTGACTACCATGAGGAAGACAACCATTTACACTTTAGTATGAATTTGAGCCAGTGGGTTACGAGCTCTGTTTCAAGAAAAGCATGAAAGAATTTTATTATTTCATCTTTTGTTACACCACCCCTCACTTCTTCTTTTGTTTATTTATTGATTGATTGAGAGAGAGAGAGGGAGAGGGGAATGGCAAACTGTTGTTCCATTTATTTATGTCTTCATTGGTTGATTTTTAAAAAAGATTTTATTTATTATTTTTAGAGAGAGGGAAAGGGAGAGAAGCAGAGAGGGAGAGAAACATCCATGTATGGTTGCCTTTCACCTGCCTCCAGCTACAGACCTGGCTGGAGACCTGGCTTGCCACCTGGTTATGTGCCCTGGCTGGGAATCGAACCAGCAACCCTTGGGTTCACAGGCTGGCGCGTTATCCACTGAGCCACCAGCCAGGGCGGTTGATTCTTTTATGTGTCTGACTGGGGATGGAACTCACAACCTTAGCATGTTGCAATGATGCTCTAACCAAATGAGCTACTTGGCCAGGGCTACTCCATCACTGACTTGTTTCTCTTTGGCATAAATGCATAGTAATAGAAACTTGGAAGTATAGTAATAGAGATCACAGATTATTTTCCAATCACATTATAGTTGTTGCAAGTATCTCAGAATACCACTTCTACTGGCTATACCCTCATAATTGCGTTGTTTATTAGGCTCTACTCAAACTATTTTATATAGAATGTTAATGAAGGAGCACAGATCTCACTATACTTCTCAAAACACATTTTGATAACTATTTCAATATAATTGATCTAGGCCTAGTTGTTACTTTAGGCATTTAGAAACAGTCTTCTGCGCTCTGATCTTGACTTCACTGCACTTCCCGAGGGGTCCATGCTCACGGAAGATCAAGAACCCTGCGTCACAGGAAGGTTGGGCTCTGTCTGCAGGGGTCTCTGGAGAAGTTGTGTGGGTTTGTGTTTGTGGATGAACCCCAGTCCCACCTGCGCTGGCTGCGGGCTGGAATTGCTGTCTCTGTGGCTGGCTGCCCCCTAACAGGGCCAGGGTACCCTTGGCCCATTTTGTTTCCTTCCTATCTCCCTGCACCTCTTTACAGAGGGTATTTTACCAGCCTAGTAATACCTTGTTCCCTGCCCTGCACACCCCATGGGCTCCTGGGCATTTTCACATCTGAGTTCATGTCACCTCATCTCTTAACATGTTTGAGGCTGGGAGGCCACCCTCACCTTTCCATGGAGACCCTGCATCATCCGTGTTTCACACGTGATGTCCTTGAAGGGCCCGCATGTACACTGGGGAGCCTCAGGAGCCCAGCTCCCACCTGGGGATGCCAGGCCATTGTCGGTCGGGTCGCCTGCCCCGGCACATACAGAAGGACTGCGCTGTACCTCAGCAGCTGGGTTTCGGCCTTGGCCGGAGCAAACGATGTTTCTCAGCACTCGTCCTTTTCTTTCCTTCTCCGTGAGACCTGGCTTCTAGCGTTTCGTCTTATTTTTGCCTCCAAAGGGCATTAGAACTATAAACTCAGAAAGCACCTCCCCTCCTTGAAACGCGCTGATGCTTTTACATGAGACCCGGATGTATTTACCTGCTGATTTTTCCCTCTCCGGGGAATCAATTCCCTGTTTATCATCCACTGAGAAAATGTCCTCTCTCCATAGTATTATAGGTCTGGACCTGGCTGGGTGGCTCGGTTGGCCAGATCCTTTGTCCCCAGTTTGATTCCAGGTCAGGGCACAGGCCTAGGTTGCGGGTTCGATTCCTCTTTAGGGTGCAGATGGGAGGCAGCTGGCCAGTGTTTCTCTGTCTCAATCAATCAATAAAACATATCCTAGGGTGAGGATGAAAAAATAAATAAGTAAATAGAGGTCCGTTTTGAAGCTAAAGGGGACATAGTAGGCTGTCCAGAAGCCATTGCTCGCCACTGAGCCCTTGTTCCTTCAACAGAAACCAGATCAGAGTCAGCCTGGGGGCTTTCTGTGCCCGGGGAGGAACCTGAAAGTCATGTGAATTGGCTCCCTCAGCTGTGCAGTTTTCTTTCTTTTTTCATCCCCTTGCTCCCCACGTAGAGGGGAAAGCAGGTGGTCTGTGGTTCAGAAGATGAGCAGCCAGCATGTCCTCAGCCCAACGCAACCGGCTGCAAGGTGTTCCAGCAGCCTCAGCCCAGCTGCCCGTCTCTGCTGTCAGGCCTGTGGGCGTCCTAGGAGTAACCATGGGAACCAGAGAGGGAGGATGTGAGCAGGTCTGTGGGGAACCACCTAAGTGGATTATTTAGTGCCCTTTGTTACATGCAGTACAGCTCACAAGCAGTGATTTTGAGGATGTCAAAATTAGAGCTGCCTTCAGGAGCCACACCGCCATGGCTCAGAAAATACCCGTAAGATTTGGGGTTGGCCGTGCTCTCCACCTAAGGAGCCTGCCTGCACCCCTCCCCCCCCAGGGGCACCTTTTTCTCTGTTGAGCTCAAGGGCCCTTCCCTTGCTTCTGTGGCTTGCTTCTTCTAGTTCTAAAGAAGCTTTCTCTTATCATTTGAATAAAAAATAGATGGGGCTAATCTTTGAAACTGTATTGGTAACACTCCTCCTGGGGTGACTCTAATACCTCGTCCCCTGCTGAGACAAAGCCAGGGACCTATGTGCCCTGGGGCCCTACTTCTAGAACAATGAGAGCTTTTTCTGAGGCAACTACACAATGAGGAAGCTGTTCCAGGAAGGTGCGTTGGAGCCTTGAATCTTCATTTATTTATTTACCAATACCACCGCAGGTGGGGATGGCATGGTGGGTTCAGGGGTGGCTTGCGGTGGGCTGCTTACAGGGTGGAAGGGACCTGTGTGGCTCCTCGGAAACGCTAATTTGTCAGAACCAGGAAGACCTTTCATAGCTCATTCATTCATTTTACTAATATTTGTTCAGTGCCTTCTTGGAACACACTGGCCCTGTCTCTCCTCTCTGGGAAGAGAGGGAGAGGGGAAGGTTCCAAGTAGCAGAAGGAATACGCATGAAGGTTCCTTTAGTGAGGAAGGGCAGAGCCCCAGGGAGGACGTGTAAGGAAGTGTCCAGCTGGAGCGCAGACCTGTGTGGAAAGGGGTCACGGGGATCTTGAACCTGGGGAGGAATTCCGGACTTTATTCCCAAGGGCAGTGGGGAAGCATCCATGGGGTCATGTTCCATCAGACCTGCTGCAGGGAGAACCAGGCCGCAGAGATCACAACACAGGAGCCCCCATCCCTGAGGACAGCTGGTGTTGAAAGAAGGGGGCCACTGGAAATAAAACAGGGGCCCAAGTTGCTTAGCAAACAGCCCCTAAAAATGCCTGCTTAGTGCATGTCTTTGGAAAAAGGGTAACAAAAAAGTCCGAAAAAACCTTTTTCTTAGATGTCACGACACTTACATCATGGCTGCTTTGTTCTAAATCTTAGAATGAGCCGTGAATTGGCGGCTGGCTTTCGGATGGGTGCGCTTTTCCTGAAAAAGTTACAGGACGGAAGGATGCGGTGTCTTCCCATTCTCGCTTGACTTTCGAAGCAGAATCGTGAAGAATATTCAAAGACTTTGTTACTTTCCCAGGGTCCTCTTTCCACCCAGACCATTGCCTTTGGAAGCACCAGTCCCACCAGACATGGGCATTTTCTTTCCTTTCCTCCTCTTGTCTCTGTCGCCCAGAAGTGGCTTCCGTTCTCCCTTGGTCTGTATAATACTAGGTGTTCAGACATCAAGCTTTGATTGTAATGTGGAAGGGGAATGTTTGAATTTAGAGCTTTCTTTTCTGTTTTTTTTATTTTAAAGCCTGATTATTATTTCTGGGTTGATCTTAGACTTTCCCTGGCAGAACAGAGCAGTGATGTCATGGTTACCATTCGGGTCTCTGTTTTCCGGAAGTCCTGAAGTCTCCTGATGTGGTGGAGGGGGGTTCTAGGAGGTCATTGTTTGAGTGGAATAAAAAATAGGTTCAATTACTGTTTTAATGAATAGTAAACCCACTGCATGCATAACCTAAATAAGGAGTAGGAAGGACAAAGCTATGGTGGTTTTCTGGCTTCCCCTGAAGTCAGGGACCCAGCAGACCCCAGCTCAAGTCACCAACAGTGTGGGCTGGTCATGGGTTAGAGGCTTGGCCAATGGAGGAGGGACTTGTCCCTCAAGATTATTTCCCATCTTTTTCATCCGCCTTATTTACCACTCAACTTGGATCCAAAACCCTCTTGGCTGCTTTTTTTTTTTCTTTTTTTTTAAAATATGTTTATTGATTTTAGAGAGAAAGAAAGAGAGAGAGGGAAAGAAACGTGGGTATGAGGGGGAAAAACATTGACCAGTTGCCTCCCATTTGTGTCCTGACTGGGGATTTAACGTGCCACCCACGTGCGCCCTGGTTGGAAATCGAACCCCCAACCTTCTGGTTCACGATGACGCTCCAGCCAGCTGAGCCACACCCGACAGCATGCGCTTGGCGGCTGCTGAAGATGAAAACTGTGTTCCCAGATCAAAGCTCTGTCCCCCCCCCCCCCCACCGAGAAGAACCCACATAATGCACCACAGTCTTCAAGGCAGGTCCCCCAGACAAGCTCCTGAAATATTTTAAGCAATAGAATAAGTGTTTATTCTCCCAAGAGGACTCTTTGAAGGGAACACGCTCGCTTGGACACGTTCCTGAGGCAAAAGCATATTTGTCGTGACAAGCCGTTTGCACCTTACACCGTCACGGGCACGAATCCAGGAGCCCACGGACCCGCCACATCTCCTTGGAGCTCTGCACGTGCTGTGAGAGCCAGGTGGGCCCTGGGACACATCAGGGCTGAGGCAGATGAAGAGAAAATTAAACTCTCTTCCAGCTGGGCGGCCCTATTTGATATCAGCCGCTGAGGGACCGTTTGGTTGTGTGCCTGGAATTGTAATGTGGAAGGAGTGTTTCTAGGTGGGCTGTTGGGAGTGGCCCAGGCTGAGAGCAAGAACATCCGTCCTTCTGTCTGTATCAGAAGAGAGGCAGGCTCTGCCCAGGTGGGGGGGCCGTGCGGCTCTCTGGTCTCTGTGGGAGGTCACCTGCGGAGAGAGGGCTGCAGAGCAGTGGTCCTGTGCCTTCCCCAGAGGCTGCTGCCTCTGATTGTCTTTCCTTGTTTTCTCCCTCGGCCCAGATTCTTGGGTGTTGAAGCCTCAGAGTTGGTGTAGCATCAGCCCGTAAACGGTTGTGAGACGTGTTGACATCCGATCGGGGGTGATAGGTCCGCTCAGAGGCACACGTCTGGGAGATCCCACCTTGCCCAGAAAGGGTGTTTCTGTTCTGCCACTTACTTGGATCTCTGAAGTGACCATTATTTAATCCTAGAATATTTTTTTATTGTCACCCAAGCACATGCTTATTGATTTTAGAGAGGGGAAGGGAGGGAGGGAGGGAGAGAGCTCCCTCCCAACCATCGATGGGTTGTTTCCTGCACACGACCCTGTAGCCTAGGCATGTGTTCTGACCGGGAATTGAACCTGTGATCTTTTTTTGGCTTACAAGATGATGTTCCAACCCATTGAGATACACCGGCCACGGTGAAACCCTAGAACTTTTAGCCCCTGGACTGTTATTCCTCCTGCTCTCATATTATACTGATGTCATGCTAATCAATATTTTTGGCTGTCTGGTGAGCTCTGAAACACAGAAAGGCAGTCTTGTACACAAACACAGAGAGCCAGTTTCCTGTCCTCCAACATCATGAGGGGCAAGGAATACACACACATTCCACACTCACACCCACCTACCCTGGACTGTCAGATAAAGCCCATGTTTACCCAATCAAATGGTTTATCAGAGTTGCTCATAAGGGACCAGAAAGACTGACTGGTTTTCTTTCTTTCCACTTTTTCCTGCTGGTTGAGGCTTTGGAGATATGACATGGCCAGCAGACCGGGGTGTGATAGGGGAGACCAGAGAAATTGTGACCCAAGTATGTAACTTCCAATGAGGCATCAGGAGTTTCCTGTGACCTTGGGACATGGGCAGAAGAGCAAGTGTGACTCTTTGACTTAGAAGGGAGTGGTGTGAGGGCATCAGGAAGCAGGGACCCTGCAGACCTGGCCTGATTGGTGTGTGACCCTGTGACCTGGTGCAGGGGACTGCTGGCTTCTGGCGGCCATCGCTTCTCTGACCTTGAATGAAGAGCTACTTTACCGGGTGGTGCCGAGAGACCAGAACTTCCAGAAGAACTATGCGGGGATCTTCCATTTTCAGGTATCATGTGCCGGGCCCCCCACATCTCCTGGGTCAAAGCTCTGGGTGTGGACCCAGTGGCCTATGACTTAACAGTCCCTCCGGGTGGCTCTGGTGCACATTGGCATTTGAGAGCCTCTGCTCTGACCATCCATCCTTTACCCACACGTCCACCCCCTGCCGTCTCCCCCAGGCTCCTGGCCTCCAGGCATGTGCTTGGGGGTGAGCGTCAGGAGACGTGGGCTAAGTCACATACTGTCACCCCTGCATGATGCCGGGTCAGTTTTCTGATCCACCGACTCAGACACTGAACTCGAAGCTTCCCGGCTACTTTGGTGTGTTGTACGTGCCCAGATCAGGAAGACAGCAGGTCCTGCTCTTGAGGAGCTTGGAGTTTACTAAAGGTCCCAGACTCCCACACTGATCCCCGCAGAGGCTCCTTCTGGGGTCCCCTGGAGAAACTCACTCCACCTGCGGGGTAGGCCCTCGTGCAGCTGCTGTGCTTGCGCCCCGCAGTTCTGGCAGTACGGCGAGTGGGTGGACGTGGTGGTGGACGACAGGCTGCCCACCAAGGCCGGGGAGCTGCTCTTCCTGCACTCGGAGGAGGGCAGCGAGTTCTGGAGTGCCCTGCTGGAGAAAGCCTACGCCAAGTAAGCGGGCGGGGATGGCTGGGAGCTAGGGGACCCACAGCCTTCCTGGAGGCTCTTACCTGCTCCTGCCCCGCCCCCCAAACTCAGGGTGTCACCCCCAAGCCTCTCCCGGCACCTGGACGCCATGTACTGTGTCCGTCTGTAACTAAGAGATACAGGAAATTGGGCTGGGAGTTTAAAAGCTCAGCTCTGTCCCACCTGAGTGTGTGAATGAGGACCAAACTACAGTCTGTTGACCCTTTGTTCAGGAGTCATTGTCCTTCTCGCTGGCATTCACGGTGCACCCCTTCTTTTGGGTCCTTTTGGTTAGTTTCACTTGCTGGCACCCCCGTTCCTTCCCGGCCCCATTCCTCCTACAGCAGCCCCACCGGGTGCCTCTCAGCCTTGAGGGAGGGTCCCCCTCATCCCTACTCATGTCCCCCAACCCTCAGAGACTCAAGAAACCAGGGCCAGCTCTGCAAAGGACGTACTTTGCTTTGCCTACGAGTGGGTGGCCTGGTCAGAGGTGGCCTGAGGTCCTTCCTGGCCGAGTGCTGGGTTGGCCATGTGAAAATGTGACCTCAGCACCTTCCTGGGCCACCGCCAAGTCGGCAAAGGCTCCTCCTTCCGCTTATAGATGACACCCCCTTGGAGTAGCTAATGGCTCTGGGTGGCCTTTTTTCTTTTTTACAACAGGCTCAATGGTTCTTACGAGGCGCTCACTGGGGGATCCGCAGTGGAGGGGTTTGAAGATTTCACCGGGGGCATCTCGGAGTTCTTTGACCTGAAGAAGCCGCCGGCCAACCTGTACCAGATCATCCGGAAGGCGCTCCGCGCGGGGTCCCTGCTGGCCTGCTCCATCACTGTGAGCCGGCAGCTTCTCTGTGCCCCCCTCCTGGCGTGTGGCGGGGGCACGGGACGGGGGGCTAGAGGCCCAGGAGGTGCTGGGCCAGAGCAGAGTCTGGGGCTTCATGGGCAAGTCTGGTGCCAAATTGGTCCCTCGCAGGCGGGGCCTGGTGGCTAAGTGGTGGGTGGGAACGGGGGTTGGTCTCATTGTGGAACCCCCACTTCCCCTGACAATAGAGCCCCTTGGGTACTGTGGAAATTGCCCTACGAATGTAGCCTTGATCCCTGGATCCTTGCCTTCCCTTGGCAACGTCTTTTTATGGAGCTATTTTGGGATTTTGGAAAACAAACATGATGACGGACAATACTTGATAGACTGCGGAGCCAGGGGTTCTGAAACCAGGGGTCATACCCTGTCCGGGTCAGGTATGGAGTAGGGAGGGCCAAGGTGGTGGCACTACCAGGCCTGTGGTCCACTGTCACCGGTTCTTTGTCCTTCTTTCGGCCCTTCCCTGCTGACCTCAGGCGTGCAGCTGACACGTCTCTATGGCAATCCTAGCAGGGGGAGTGTGTTTCTGGTGCAGGAACTACGTGGGGCACGGGGCAGGGGCTGTAAAACCAGAAGGAGGTTTGGGAAACGCCATCACGGACCACAGCGGAGAGCCAGAGCTTGCCTTGGGCAGCCGTCACAGATAATCAGCCTCCTTCAGGCGGCATGAGGTCACCCCTGGAGAATAAATGACTTCCCAGTTTCCCGTGACATTTTAAAGGCTGGTAATCACATTCCAGGCTTGGCAGCGCACAGCATCCTGCCTGGAACTGCAGGCCTGATTAAAGACGGGCTGACTGCAGAGGCTCCATTTATTTCCCCGACAATTATTCATTGTCGCATTTGCACCCCCAGCCCCTCCCGGAGACCCCCGGGGCTGTGTAGTGTGTCCTGGGAAGGTATTTTAGGGCCGCCCCCAACAAGGTCAGGGTCAGCCAGCCTGAGTGGACTTTATTCTCAACCCAGGACTCCAGTGCAGCCGGAACAGAAGGCATCACCCGCCAGAAGCTGGTCAAGAGTCACGCATACTCTGTCACTGGAGTTGAGGAGGTAAAATCAGGCAGGGGAGCTCAAGGGGAATAAGTCATGACATGTCCGCAAGTTAGAGACACCGAGGTGGGAGGGGGGGGAGGAAGAGAGAGAGGAAGAGAGGGAGGAGTGCGTTTCCAAGAGTTTCCCTACCTGGCTGAGCTCTCTCTACTGCACAGAGCCTCCGACACCATGCATGTGTGGTCAGCTCTTGCTTGGTACAAGGGTCCCTCTGACCCTTACCCACCCAGAGATGGGGACTGTAACCTCAAATGCAGCTTCTCCTCTGGGATGTGGTGGGAAAGAGGTAGGTAGTCCTCACTCGACAACCCAAGGGGAGAGTGTGGGCTATAATTTTCATGATTTTATTTACTATTTATTTACTAAATAATTTTCATTATTTTTATGTGCTATATGCAACAACTGAGAGATTAATTTTGCTTTGGGTGTCCTGGTGGACAAGGCAAAAAGGAAAATGAGCGGGTGTCTCAGCTCTTGGTATTTATTAACATGGTATGGATATTGATTCCATGGGTTTGTGCTTCATGCATATGTTCTTTAATCAAGTCAATTTCCAAATATGAATATGTGTAAACATTGGACTAGGGTATGATGGAAGGTAATAAAGGGAAGTAAGACACCGAAGACCCCAATAATTCATGGCATTTGTTTGGGGCTCATAGTGACTATTCAGCACATAGTAGGGGAAGGTGGTATGTATAGATTATGGATTTATGAGGACGGGTGTTGAAGACAGACTGCCTGGGTGCCTGGTTACCTCTTATAACTAAGTAATCATGGTAACTTAACCTCTCTGAGGCTCGGATTTTTGATCTATAAAATAAAGATCATAACAGACCCAACTCATAGGATTGCCTGGAGATTTAAAAGAGGAAATAAAGCATTTTTTTTTTTCTTTTGGTACTGAATTGAGAGAGAGAGTGAGAGGAAGGGAAAGAAAGGGAGAGAAAAGTCATCAATTTGTTGTTCTATTCATATATACATTTATTGGTTAATTCCTGTAAGTACCCTGACTGGGGATCGAACCCACAACCTTGGCATATTGGGACAACACCCTAACCAACTGAGCTACCCCATCTGAGCCCTGGGAATGATGCATTTGAAATACTTAACATCATGCATAGTTCATAGTACATGCTCCCTAAATGCTGACTGCTGTGCTATTAGTATTTTGGGGGAAAGCAATTACGATCATTAGGTCTCATATATGAACAACCGAGTCAGCTATAAAATGGAAACCTAAGTCAAAGCAGACATAAACTTGTCTTTGTGCCAAATTCACTATTTATCCAACCAAATTGTGGAGACTAGAGCAGTTGGTCAAGGCTGGAAAACTCACGTTTAAAGCAGATAGAAGTGTGGGGACATTTGACAAACGGAGTGCCAATCTGAGGTGCCAACGTGGACACCAGGTGGCAGGAGGTGACGCCAGCCAGCCATCCCCTCCGTCTGGGCTGACTTTGCAGGTGGATTTCCGGGGCCGCCCAGAGAAGCTGATCAGACTCAGGAATCCGTGGGGCAAAGTGGAGTGGACGGGAGCCTGGAGTGACAGGTAAGTGCTTGTCCCTCTGTCCCTCAGTGCTGGCCTCCCCCGGCGGGAGGGCACCACACAAATATGCAATTGTGACCACCAGGCCAGTGCAGTGAGTTCGGCAGGCAGTTCCTTCTGCCCCCAACTCACACGGCCTGGCCAGAAGAGGGTTGTCAGTGGCTCCAGGAGGGGAGAAGCAAAGCAACACCCACTCAGCTCGCGCTTTGGATTCTGCAAGTGTGGCGGCTCCGTTGGGTTGGGCTCTGAGCTGCAGGGTTTGCCTGTTTCCTACCTGACGCGCCGTGGTGACCCAAAGGTGGGATCGATAAGCCACAATTAAATTCCTTCCACCCCGCAAACCCTGGTCACTCTGACAAAGGCCAGGGACCTCAGCGCCCACAGGAAATGGCCACTCAGAAAGCGGCACTCTGTCCTGGGGGCCAGCTGGCCCCAGCGGGCGGTGATGAGCGGAGTAGCTCCTGGTGGCCAGTATTGACCTTTCCCCGCCGTCACTAATGGCTGAGGGGGCTCTTCCCGGGCAGGCCTCTCTGCGGGGGCTGAAGTCAGCGTGAGGGGGTGACTGGACACCGAGGCCTCCCGTGGTGACCCAGGATGCTGTGTCCCGGATCAAGGTCGCTGAGGGTGTTGAACAGATGGAATGGTTTCCTCCTAGTTACCACTGCTGGCACGGGGGTGGCCGGTGGGCAGCGGGAAAGGGAATAGAATCCACCGGTGTCATCGACGAAGAACCACCAGAAACAGGATGATCATAACAAGACCTGCTCTCAATGTGTCCTTAAACCTTGCGTGTACCCTACGTGCCGTCCCAGAACCCATGGCGCAGCCGGGGCTGTGACGGCGGCTGGTCGCGCATTATCCCATTTCCCTGCTGCGAGGACCTGCCATGCTGCCATCCCTGTTTCTGTCACCAAGAAACGTGGGTCTGCAGGGCCAGGGTTGGTCTCCTGTATGCGAGGGTTTTCATTCGACTGCCGGAGATGGAGCAAAACCCCCAAACTCCAATTTTTCCAAATGAAAATGGCGATTAAAAAAAAACAAAACGTTCGTATCTTGCTGCTGCTCCGTCATTTAGACGTTGCATGCTTATTTCAGGTAAAGGCCAGGGAGCTAGAGGTGGCATTTGGACAAAGTTTGTGGGTATTACCATGGAAAGGCCACCAGCAGGCGGCCTCACAGGGTGACATTACTTGAGGGAAATTGCCGCAAAACCTGGCCTGGCTGTCGTTGTTGTAGGCTCGGGGAGCGGACTACGCCCCTGTGCCCAGAGGTGGTCAGATGCCCCCACAATCCCTTCCCCGAGACCCCCAGAGAAGCCAGATGACAACTTCCTGATTGGTACAGTGGGTGGGCCCACCTTTCCGTGCCAGGCTCCCCCAGGCCTTCATCTCGGCTTCCTCACGTCTGGGCTCAGCAGCCTGGTTCCTAATTAGAAATGGGAAGCTTATCTGGAGAGTGATGGCTACAGCATCATGTTCCTGTCGCAGGTCTGGGGTCACCCTGCCAATGACCATGGAGTCCCTGTCCCTGGCCTGTGCCCTTCCCTTCCCACACTGCCTGTCCTGCTTTTCTTTCCCAGACTATTTTATTTTATTTTATTTTTCCCATGTCCGGCCATTCAGCAGAAGTTGAACAGCAGGGGACAGTTTGTCTTGCAACCAACCCGTCCGCTTCCTTTAAAGTTTTTAAAACTCCGTTTACTTTTCTCCGGCAGGGCACCTGAGTGGAAGCACATTGATCCCAGGCAGAAGGTGGAGCTGGACAGAAGAGCTGAGGATGGAGAGTTCTGGTGAGCCAGTTGTCTCTTGGAGCGTGGGCCCCTCCCTATGGGCTCACTCCCTGTCGGACACGGGGTGGGGGGGCCTGAGGATCGCTGGGTGTCCTGGGAATTCCGGATGGCTCCGTGCCAGGGGGCTCTCATGCTCCTCCCCTCGGCCTCCGGTGTGATCCCACCCCCAGGCCAGGATGCCCAAGCTTTGGGAAGCCGGAGATCTGCCTTTCCCTGTGGATTAGCTGCCACCTGGCTCCCTCACCTTCTGTATCATTCCCACGGGACAGGAGCAGTCCACTCACCTCTCTGATCTAGGATTTAGCTTATCATCCAAATAGGATCACTTTCCTTGCCAGGGCCGGGGCCTGAGGAAGGCGGTAAGGATACCCTTTGATTGTGGCACAGCTCAGAGGCCTCTCTCTGCGGGACATCGGTCAGCAGGGAATAGGAGAAACCTCTTGTAGGCTTAGCTGGAGCCCACCCTGGAGGCAGGGGCTTTGTTGGGATCACCTCCTTGGGTCTCTTTCCGTTTCTGGTTCATTCTCTGTGCTTGGCTGTGCAGCTACGACCTTGGACAGTAGCCCCTGTGCTGTGGGCTATGGAAAAGCTGAGCTCTAGGGCATGTATGGCCTGTCCCCTGTGCCCAGCCTGCGTGCACCCGTTCCCAGGCCAGTGCTCGCGACTGAGCGCCCTCTGCTCTCTCTGCCCCCGCAGGATGTCTTTTTCTGATTTTTTGGGGCAGTTCTCTCGCCTGGAGATCTGCAACCTGTCCCCGGACTCCCTGAGCAGTGAGGAGGTTCACAAGTGGAATCTGGTCCTGTTCCATGGACGCTGGACCCGGGGCTCCACCGCTGGCGGCTGCCAGAACTACCCAGGTGAGGCGACCGGCTGCCTGGGCCCGCCTCTCCGGGCCCGTTCCCCCAGCTGGGTGTCTTTCCACGTTCATCTTTGGGCACCGCATTTGCATTCTGCTCTGGGTTTCCGGGCACCCCTTGACCTGAGGCCTGATCTCAGGGGACACCCTTCTCCAGCATCTGTGTGTTCAAAAGGTCCCTGCTTCACCCACCCTCCTTCTGTCCCCCAAGGATGTGCTTCTTCCTACTAACCATGTCTTGACACCTTGCGCTGAGACCTCTGCTCACTCCCACCTGACCTCGGTGGCTGGCCCCCAGCCCAGTGAGCTCAGGACACAGTGGCGAGTGGCGTGCTGGAGACACACGGGACCCCGTGCTGTGTCAAGTGGCCGCATCCATCACAGCAGCCCTTTCTCTGTGTTCGCGCCTGAGTCCGAGGTGGAGGGACCTGACCTTGTGGGCCACAGGGTGGCCACACCCAGGGCCTGTGAGGGCCGCTCCCCACTGTCACATGAGTCACTGGAGCTCTGTCTCTGACGGGGAGTGTCTGGGGCAAAACCGCCGCTTCTGCTCTAACCCTCATCTTATTAAAAATGCAGAAAGCTCCCTGTTCGCAGATCACTAATACACACCTGTACAGGCCCCTCCTAGGTTGAATCAGCAGAGGCAGCACCTGAGGAAGAAATCCGAAAAAATCAACCCCACCTCTCTGAGGAGAATGAAGGAAGGGAAAATCCACTTTCTCCACTGTCCACCTCCCCGGGCCTGTGCTCCCTCCTGGCCTGTTGGTTGACCTAGACTATTCATGGGCTGGGCCAGCTGCTTTCTGCTTACACGGAGCCCACGGCAGGCCTGCGCTGGTTGTAAAATCACACACGCGTGCAGGCTGGTCTCGACCAGCTATCTCCCTCATCCCACCCAACCCAGAGCGCCCGCCTCTGAGCGGAGAGGAAGCCAGCCAGGTCCTTTTCTGCCACCGTCCCTCCGTTGACCAGCTGGGGAACCCTGGGAGGGTCCCTTGTCCCACCTTCAGGTTCCTAATCCTCGAGATGGAGTGATCACACCCACCGGGAACGCTCCGTAAACAGGGAGGGTTATACGAAGGGCGGGTGTTATTTTTATGGCTCATTCCCGTCCCCCAGTTCTGTTGAAGAGTAAACAAACAAACAAACAAACAGTAGAAATTGCACTCAAGTTGCATGTGGGAGAAATGAAAATATGCTCGCCATGAGTGCGCTCTTGGAAAATGTGTAGGAAGTTCGGATGGCTCGTTTGGGGGGGCTGCAAACTGCAGGGGGGGCCTAAGGGATCGGTGCGTGCCAGCTCCCTATCCTGCTGGCACCGAGAACTGGCTGCTGGGGAGAAATGGGTGGTTGCTGCCCTTCGGTGACGCTGTGAGTATATAGGAGATTACAGAATGTACATCATTTCCCCAGAAAGCTCTGTCTCCTCTGGACTCCGGCCATGTTTGGCTCTGAAATCCACACCTTTGGATCTGAACTAAAAGTTCTGGGAAGTGGAGAATCGGGGAAGGTGAAATGAAATAAGCGATCTGATCGTTAAGAGAAAAACAATAATCGTGGCCCATGGTCACCTAGGAAATAATAGCAGCTATTATTTCATCAAGTTGGACCCTTATTGAGAGGTGTACCCCCCTCTGCCTGCTGCTTTCCGACCCTGGGGCACATCATTATTGAAATTGGTGAGGCCCTAGCATGGTGATGCCTGTCAGGCCGTCTTCCTCAATGACAAGATGTCATTCAACTGTCACAGAGTGGCTGTGTGCCTCCAGGTGCCCTGTTGGACCTCACTGTGCCGTGGCCAGTGTAGTCACTATGTTGAGCGATTATTTTTAAAAATCCCATTGGAACCAAAGCAGTTCCCATAGGTAGTGTGACAGGCCTACTTCTGAATTGCCAATGACTATTTCTCGTGCATTTTAAGTGACTTCTTCTGGAGCGGAGTGTGTCTCATCACTGCACAATCAAGGAAGACCCCTGGGACAGGGGACAGAGGGCCAGCAGTGAGGGCAGCTTCGGGGCTGTGATGTGAGGCTGGGGTCTGTCTAAGGGGGAACACATGGCCGTTGGGTGGCAGTTTCAGAGGACAAGAGTGGTTGTCCTTACAGCCTGGCTGCAGAGGCTCTCCTTCCCTGGGGCACACTGTTTACCTGGACATCTCCCTTCCTCCAGGTGGGTCTGTCTCCACAGACCAGGAGATGAACCAAGATGTACATCATTTCCCCGGAGAGATCTGGAAGTTACTTCTTGGGAGGGGGGTTGCTCAATGTAGCCTGGGACGGTGGGAGACCTTGAATACTCACCCCCAGTCAAGCGCACCTGGGCTCCTAGTAGGTCAAACGGATGTTTGCTAAGCTTCCAAAGCTATGGGATGTGTCGGTGGGTATGTGGGTGGGGTAGGGGGGTGGGAGAAAATGCCTCACTTCCTTGTTCTGAAAACTTGCTGAGGCTGCGTACCAGGTGGAATTGGGCCAGAATTACACTTGCTTTGGCGTGATCAAGATTCCTCTCTTTGATTTTATTCTTCCTGTCTCCCCACTCCCTGTGGTGGGAACCACCCCCTCCTGGTGACTTCTAGCTACTTACTGGACCAATCCTCAGTTCAAAATCCGTTTGGATGAGGTGGATGACACCCAGGAGGAAGGCACGGGTGAACCTCGCTGCACGGTGCTCCTGGGTCTAATGCAGAAGAATCACAGGCGACAGAGGAGGGCTGGCCGGGGCATGCTGAGCATCGGCTACGCTGTGTACAAGGTACCCTGAGCTGGGATCGCCAGCCTTTGTTGCACTCAGTGTCTGGGATGGGATATTTTGGCTGGTAATCGGAGCACATCTTTCTCCCTGCTTGACTATTGCTAACCCGGCATTCTCCTTGCTCACCGAAAAGCCTCTTGCAGTGGCCTTAACTGAGGCCTGAATTCCACAGTTAGACATTCATTCCTATGGCTTGAATGCTGTTAACATGGAAACATGTAATTCATCAAACTTCACCTGCTGTTGGGGGACTCAATGTCGACATGCTTATTAAGTTTTTTGCAAGTATAGGTTTCTCAAGAGACAGGAGCCGAGAACATGGAGCACAAGGCATTTGAGGGGACACAAAGAATCTGAGGGGCATCACAGAATGGGGGAAGGAAGGCTAGGTATAGGAGCTAAGGACAGACACCCCTTTCTCCCTGGACAACGTTAAGATACTTGTTGGAACACACAGGGCATAAAGGCTGAAGGGAGGGAAGCCACATACTTGGCCATTTTTGGCTCGGATGTCCCTGGACGGGGACCACAGCTGACTTTGATCTCTGGCTACAGTTACTACCTGTCTGCCGAGCTCACAGCCTTGTGGGTGCATTACAGCGAGACCTGTGGCTCTTATGGGCCTAGTCAGGAACACAATGGAATCCACTTTTTTACACAGGCAGAGACTCCTTATAACAAATTCTGGAGGGATTCACGGTGGTTGTTTTAGTGCAATTTTGGTAAAAATGAATTTCTTGGGAAACATTCAATTCTAATCAGGAAGCCCCAGCGCTGGCTGGAGGCCCAACCTCTCAGTATAAATTACTGTGGTAATTTGTAGAAAAAGAAGTGTTCTAATAAACCAGCAAGGGAAAGGGCAGTGGCCCAGCTCACACCACCTCTGGCTGCTTTCGTTCTCTTGTTTCAGAGCTTAGGGCTGTAGAGTTTAGGGGGTGTGTATGGGTGCGCATTTCATGTGGGCAAATGCTGCTGGATAGCAGGAAGAAATGATTTCAAATAACCTGAATTCTATGCCAGCTTAGTCCTTCCATCCCCACCTGGAATGTAAATAACACCAAACCAGTCTTTGCTGCTAGGGATGGAATCCTGGGAAGGCACCCGCTGTGCGTCTACCACCTCAGATTGCTTTAGTGAGCACCTACTATGTGCCAGGTGTCATGCAGAGCGCTGAAACACAAAGGAATAGCTCATGGTTTCTGCTGCCAAAATGCTCACAGGGACACAAGCCACCAGGCTGAGGCCACTTGGCTGGTATGGTGTTTGCTCTCATGACTAATATCTATACGCAGCATGTCAACTTTTCAGGTATCAGGTTATAGCTGCTTATAAACTGACCCCATGTAATGGGATCTGTGGACCTTATTCTTGTGGCTGGAAATAGAAACTTATTATTTTTAAAAGATTTTATTTATTTATTTTTAGAGAGAGGAGGGAGAGGAATGTCGGTGTATAGTTGCCTCTCACGTGCCCCCAGCGGGGGACCTGGCCTGCAACCCAGGCACGTGCCCTGACTGGGAATGGACCCAGCGACCCTTTGGTTCACAGGCCGGCGCTCATTCTACTGACTGCACCAGCCAGGGCGGGAAACATAAAGTTAGGGTGTGACATCTGTGAGCACAAGCAGTGTTCACAGGTCGGGGTGTGCATAAGGTTATAAGGAATACGTGGGGTTGTAGGGGGCTCTGTGTTCTGACTCCTGCAACTGTCTCCTTTGGCTTTTACTGACTGCAAAGTGGAGTCTGGTTTGACGCTAAATGAGACGCAGTCAGAAAGGGCCCTGCGTGTCTGATTGCCTCTCTCTCCTCTGTTATTGTCGGTCCTGGGATGCCACCAGGCACGTGCCAGGCGCACCTGTCATTTGCACTCAGGGTCCTGCGTTTCGTGGGTGACTGTCCACTTCCATCCATCCGAGGGCAAGGGCGAAGGCGGGCTGGCTGAGTTCCCGGTGATCCCGGCCGGGCGGCAGCGGGGCTGTTGGAGGGAGGGCAGCAAGGTGGTGGGGAGAGGCCCTGCTGGGGGTGACGGCTCTTAGGCAGGGAAGGGGGGCAGGTTCTGGGAGGACCTCTGCATGGGTGGTTTTGGTTGCAGCTCAAAGCTAGAGGAGCCATGGTGACGCTGGCCTCGAACTTCACCAGCCATATTCCAGTTTCAGAAATGCTGGCCAGTCTCTCACTTTAGCATGAAGCTCCTCTCTGGGGGGCCAGGATCGCTGTCTGAAAGACGTGGGGAGGGGCGCTGATGCATGGAAGGGGAGGACTGTGGTACCCTCAGCTGACCTGCTGTTTCCCCTGCCCTGCAGGTCCCTAGAGAGGTACGTGAGAGCTGACAGCGATGGCCTCCCTTTGGTAAGATGTGGCGTGGGCTGTCTTCACGATGGGCCCCGGGCAGCACGTGCTTCCTCTGACGGCAGTTGCTCCCCCGAAAACACTGCCCCCCGCAGGCCCGGGTGAGCTGGTAACCCTGAGAGCGGGAAAGGCGGCCCTGAGTGCCCCCTGCCAGGCCCTCGTGGAAGGGGACAGCGGTGTCCCCTGTGTGCCTGGTGACCTGATCCGGACAAGATGGTTAGAGCACAGCTCAGGACCCTCTTGATCTAGACAACAGAGCAAACACTCTGAGCTCAGATAAGAAAAGGAAGCTGCCACTTAATCTTTTCGGTGCCTGGCTTTTCCTGCACCTCCTCAGTGATGTGTAAATGGGTGAGGGAGACACGTCATCGCTGTCATGCTTACATCTGGGGTTTCCTGCCACTGTCCCAGGTGTGGCCCAGCTGCCCCATCTGCCTCGTTCCAGAGGAAAGGGGGGGGCCCCAGGCAGCCCTTCTGGGGAGGGGACTGGCATGTCGATGGCCGGCAGCGCAGCGGCACCTCCCAAGTTGTCCGGCTCACTGAGCCTCACCTTCGAGCCACCTAGGAGCTTTAAAGGTGGTCCTCATGTGAGCGAGGTGGGTGTGGGTGTGTGCGCCCAGGTGTCCCGCCTGGCACCCTGAGCTCCCGGGAGAGGGTCCAGCCACCACAGACCCTGAGCTGGAATAAGCCGCGTGGAAAATAATCATCTCACATGTTCTGATTCCTCGTTCTTAAACGTATAGCTCACATTCATTTCAGTGTTTGACACCTGAAGGGATCGGGGTCTTCCTTTAGAAGTTTGGTGGTGTTTTCGTGGCTAGAAACGTGCGGTAGGAACGTCACTCTTGTTTCTATCAATGAGCCCAGGGTAACGTTGGTTCTGTTATTCATTATTTTGCTGCAAGTTGCAGTTTCTGAGAACCTATCCATGACATTACGTGAGGGCTTCCTGCCTCTCATCATCCCTGGGGTGATTCCCACGTGTGGCTGAGGTTAAGAACCACTGTTCTGCCCAGACCCTCCCCCAGCTGGGCACAGGTGCAGTAAGTAGGTAGAAGTAGAGGTATATTTGCCCTGCTGCAGTCTTATCTCTGGTCTCCTGGGTGCCCAAGCTCAGCATGTGGCAGTGATGTCCACATTCCTATGCTCCAGCCTGTGACATGTGTCAAGGCTGCAGACTGCTGGTCTACCTGCCCATTGGCTCACAGGTACGTGCTCCCGGGCAAAGGTGTGTGGATGACCAAGAACGCGCATCTCTTCTCTGCAGGAACATAACTAACTCTAAGCCTGAGTTAAGTCTGGGCCATGGTGGCTCCCCTCAGAAACGTCCCTTTGGTGTGACAGAGGTCATAAGCACACACAGCAAGCTTCCTCCAACAGCGCCTCCCAGGGCTCTCAGTGTGTTACCGTGGAATCTGTACTCACCAAGTTCTGGGGTCTTAAGTGGACGGTTTTCTATTCTGCCTCTGCTTCCTCTGGGGGGCTTGTCAAAGCCCAGCGTGCTGGGCCCCACCCTGGAGTCCCTGGCTCTGGAGCGAGGAGGGGGCCTGGGAACCTGCCTTCCTAACAAGCCCCCGGGATGCTCATGCTGACCCCTGGCCCCCATTTTGACCCTCAGTTAACCCTGCTTGGCCCCCATCAGCCCTAGTAGAGTCATGCCAAGGGAAGATGCGAGGGCCAGGGGCCTGGTGGCACACATCTGGTGGGACAGAAGGGACCCAGCTCTCACTTCCGTGTCCCCCAGTTCCTGCTTGGGCCTCCTGAACAGGACTCCTCTAGCCTGTCCTATGTCTGGGTCTCACTGGAATTCAGCATGCCCCTGTACAGCCCAGCCCCATTTAGAGTTTGCTCCTTACTTCAGCTCCACTGAGACTTCCTTCCACTGGTCACCTGTGGCAAAAATGACTTTTAGCTCCGTGGCATGTAGACCTGGGCTGTGGCCTCAATGGCCACCCCCAGCATTCTCCTGCTGAGTATAAACAATTTCAGGGGAATCCCTGGAACTGTGGCTACCCATGTACCCAGGTTGGCAGCGGCTGGCTGGGGACCCCTGGAGTCCCACCCAGGGCAGAGGGGGCAGGTAGCCTGGCTTCTTCCTTTCCTTAGTGGCCCAGTGACCCAAAGGGTCTGGTGATATGAATGGACACCATCCACCCTGGGGTGGGCATTCTAGCTGTGCGTCACACAGATGGCACAGCCCTGGCACTTATCAGCACCTGCCCTCGGCCACAGGCATCTGGATGAGGATCGGTCATAAAGATCCGGTGCTGTGGGAGGTTTAATTACAGCAATCGCAACGCCCACACTGGTGTTTGAACGATGCTCTGTGGTCACTCGTCAGCCGTGTCAGACACTGACAGCTGCCTTCTCCGTCCAGCAAACAGATGATGGGAATGGGGATGGGGTGGGGGGGGGCATCTTCCCTCCCTGGGGAGAGGTGGCCTGGCCCTGCCCCTTGCCTGCCCCCTTGCCCTCCCTGCCCGCCCACCCTGGTCACCTTGCAGAGCCGTCTTCCCACATGGGCAAACCCTTCTGCTGCTTTTGCCCAGGACCAGTTCAGCTCACTCCTGCAGCCACAGGCCTATGCGAGGGGCGCTCAGTGCCACACCCCAGGCGCAGCCACAGAGTGAGAGTGTTGGGTTCTGTGAGTGGGTGACTCATGAAGGCAAACGTCCAGAGAGAAGCTGAGCGCACACTGCCATCGACCCTACATTTAACCAGGAAGAGGGCTCAGGGTCTGGCCAAGGCTGTTGGCTGACAGGGTCTGCCACCCAGATGCTGCCCTAAATAACCAACACATGGTGTGCCCCCAATAGAACCCTGATTTGTAGCTCAGGGTGAAAGTCACCCATCCCTAAATCAGGGAAGTGAAACCGACCTCTTCGGCCCTGGTCTGCCAGGGTTTCAGTGGAACTGACCTTGACTATGGCTTTCTTCGCAGCTGGAGAGTCACACGGATGTGCACCTGGGCCAGCGCTTTTTCCTGGGCCACCAGCCCGTGGCCCGTTCCAGCACCTATGTCAACCTGCGGGAGGTCTCGGCCCGGGCCCGGCTGCCCCCAGGGGAGTACCTGCTGGTGCCATCCACCTTCCAGCCCTTCCAGGATGGTGACTTCTGCCTGAGGGTGTTCTCAGAGAAGAAGGCTGGGGCCCTGTATGTGTCCTTTCCCGCTGAGGTGTTGGGGGTGGTCTGAGTGCCTGGGTGACTAAGAGACGAGGCCTGTCCCTGCGTGTGACCCACCCACCCTCGGCTCCCAGCTGATGCTTCCCAGAAGAAATATGTAAAAACCCCTGGGTGTCCCTTTCCAGCCCCTGTACTTTGGTCTATAGGACACTGGGGAATTTTCTTTAAACAAACATCCAGGCTAGACAGAAGAGACACCCGTAACAGTCTGGTTAGAGGTTTTCCTCCAAGCAGGGTGGGTGTGTGGAGCCCACAGAGTAGGGTCTGGAGAACACCACCTTCCCTTACACATATACACACACAGGCACACACATGTAGGACACACTACCCTCCCATACCACACCTTCACATACACCGCACATACCGCAAACACACACACACACCGCACCACACTCGGGACACAGGTGCAAGCACACGTGGGGCCATTCCGCAGAGATCACAAAGCTGGGCTCTCAGGAGGGGAGACCAGTCGTAAGTGGGGCAAAGAAGGAGAGAATTCTCTAGAAGAGTGGTCCACCAGGACAAACATTCTAGATTCTAGAACCTTAAGGGCCAATGGAAGATAGCAGCTCTTACCCCTGGTGAAAACAAACAAACAAAACCCTCAATGACTCAGGGGGAGGTGGGGAGGGATGTGAATGTTCAGTGGGTACAGTTTGGTGCATGATGAGGTCTTGGGTGGGAGCCAGTCCCTCAGGGGGGCTGAAGAGTTCCTGCAAGGGCCCAACCATGAGCTCCCTTTTCCCTTATTCATGTTTGCTTTGTGCCCCTCTTTCTATTCCAGGGAAATTGGGGACATGGTCGCTGGAAACCCACAGGAGGTATGCAGCCAAGCTCCAACCCTGGGGCCTCAAGCCATCACTTGGGGCTTCCTGTTGGCTTCCTGTTGATTTTATGTATCAAGGATGATCCTTTGTACATTAAGGACGTTTTATTTTATTCATCAGGGCCACCATCTTTCCCAGGCCCTGGCTCTTCTTGATAAAGACGAGATAGAAGCAGCACTGAAACACATTTCCACCCCCTGAAGTGGGGGAATCTTAGTAACCACCCCCCACTCCCCAGTCAGCTGGAGCCTCCGTTAGAGCACCCCAGCGTGCTTGAGAGGTTTGTACAGGACAGAGAAGGCAAGGGATGAAACAGATCCAGTCCCTATTCTTAGTCTCTCCGGGGAGAAACCATGGAAGCATGTGAGAAAGGCAATGGGATGCTCAGGCAGAAGTGGATCTAAACCTGCATGTGTGTAGTCTAGGGGTGTGGGAGCAAGAGCTCAGTCTAAGAAGGCTCCCTGGAGGCGGTGTCTCAAGTAGCCTTTTGGGGAAGAAGGCACAAGGTCTAAAGTGTAGGCCCACCCACCTCATTCCCTGCACTTCTCCCTTGTGCCCTCCATTTGTTGTCCTTTTCCTCAGATTATGTGCATAGAAGTAGCATGTGGCTGCCCCATGGAGGGCAGTATAGTGGGGCCACACTGGGTGCTGGTCAGGAGCGGGGCACAGGCCCAGGTTTCCCCACTCCATTCTGTCTACCCATGCAGATTGAGGTGTCTACAGAGGCCACGCAGGGCCCCCCACAGCTGGCTGGGCGGTGGGGCAGATGTTGCATTACTTGGCACACATTCAGTTTGTAAGCTCCGTTTCCTCAGAGGCCTGAGCCAATGTTAACTTTGCAATTGTCCTGCTTCTTGCTCTCTTCCCTATTTTCCTTTTGTCCTGCCTCTAAGCCGCATCCCGGGGATGGGGATCAAGAGGAGGGCCAGGTCCTCGCCCTGCTGGAGAAGCTTGTAGGGAAGGTGAGTGGAGGGCAGGTACAGCCTGGCAGAGGGCAGGTGGGAAACTGCCCTTTTCACCCCCGGAGACCCCAGGGGTAGGTTCTAGCATAGGGCTTTGGAGGCGCACAAGCATTCAGTCCTCGACAGAAGGGGGAACATTGCTCTCCACCCTCCAGGGGGGCAAGTCCACTTTCCAGACTTAAGAATGGAGGAGAAGAAACTACAGCCAGAATGCTCTGCGGAAAAGTAAAACCTGGGAACCCAGCTCCTGGGCATAGCCGTTAAAGGGGCCCTGGTACAAATGAGTCGATCTTTGTTTTAGATGGAGCCTCAGCCAGCCCTGTAACGAGCAGAACCTTGTGGCCTTAACTGTCAAGGGGCCACGTTTTATCAAGAACATCACAAACAGCAACAAAAATATATAAAAGCCCCTATTTGTACTCGAATGCGCCACGGACCTTATCTTTTCTCTCCTGAAGCACAGGGCGGTGTGGGTCACTGTCCCTGCTCGGCTGAAGGGACAGGCACAGAGGTGAAGGGGCTGGCTGGGGGCAAGGCCTTGGGAGGGACAGGCCAACCTCCGAACACAGGCCCTTACATCCCATTTCTTTCTGGGCGAGCGAATGGGAGCCACCGTCTCATCCTGAGATTTTTCAGAGGTTCCTTTGGTCTTCTTGCTGGGACTCTCCTGTGCCGCACAAGCCCAGCTGCCTTGTGCAATTCTGTTAAGTATAGAATTAGTGGAATTGCCCGGCCTGGCTGGTGGAGAGGATGGGACCACCCGGGGGATGAAGGGTAAAACCACACTTCAGCAGGGAAGTGACTTGGCTAAGGTCACGTAGCAAGTAAGGGGCAGAGTCATGATTGGAACCCAGAACTCAGCTTGGCATCCCTTCTCTGTACCTCATTTGCTATCCTGCCTATGCCTGTCCTCCCGCTGAGGGATAAGGGACAAATCTTCCCTTTGGTTCAGTGTTTTTCGCAAATGACCATGGGAAATCCTAGTCCCTTGAATCCCCACTCTTGGTGTGACATGAGCTGCCACGCGGAAGGGCAGTGCCTGCAGCTGCAGTGGGAAATGTGGGTGCTTTGGGGTGAGACAGTCTTAGCGTTTGGGTCCTAATTCTGCCACTTGGTAGCTGTGAACCCCCGAGCAGTTATATCCCGTGGAAATGACAGGTGACATCATGTATGTATATGGTGTTCCATAGTTTGCAAAATAGCAGCTTCTTTAACTCTGAAGTGAATGCAGAGTTGTTTTGAAAATTTGAGGATATTCCACATTGGGGGGAGTGGAGCCAGTGCCCTGGGTGGCAGCCTTCCAGCTGGGGTGCACCACGCACATGTCCCCCCAGGCTCTGGGAACCCCAGGGAACAGTCTTTTGAAATGACAGGGTTTGCTGGCTGGGTGCCCGAGTCCCCATTCATTTAGCATCTTGGAGGGACTGTTGGGGTCTGGTGTGACATGCATGTGTGTCCCTATTTCTAGGACTCTGGGGTCAGTGCTGGGGAACTCAAGACCGTTCTGAATGGGGTGTTCTCCCAACGTAAGTTCTTTCTGGGAGCTTGTCAGGAAGTTTGTGGGAGACTAAGAGATGCAGGGTTGGGGTTGAGGGTGGGGGTAGGTACCGGGCCAGGAACACAGCAGAAGGGAAGAAGGGGCCTTCGCCTCTGACCTGACTAGCAGGTAGGAGGGGATGGGCAGTGGTGCTGGGGAGGCCGTGGGGGCAGGGTTGGTGCTGGGTCCTGCAGGAGAGAGTCCTGAGCCCTGGGAGGAAGGAACCTGGGACAAGAGGGAAGTTCTGCAAAACGAATGACGCTGCTACCGTGGAAAACAGATGGGAGGTCTTGCTCTGTAGTGCACCTGCGGGGAGGCAGGCGGGAGAGCTGGCTCTGAGTGTCCTAGCCTGAGGACGCACCTCCTCAGGGGACCCAGCCTCACCCAGGAGGAAAGCCCTGCTCCTCCCGCCTGTACCCAGCCCCATGCAAGCCAGCCCAGAGCTGGCTTCTTGTCCGGCCCAGCGATGGGCTGGGGCTCGTCTTTGGGTGCGCACAGTGGCAGGCATGCCCACCCTCTGCAGCAGGGCGGGTGTGAGAATGCAGGACACAGGGGTGCGGCTGAGCGGCCCACGGAAGTCCTCCCAGGGACGGGAGGCCCCTGGCTCCCCAGGGCTCACCTCCCACGCTCGGCTCCAGTCTGCCTCCTGTCTTTGCTAAGAAAGGTGAGAGGAGAGGAGAGGAAGGACTGCTGCATCTCTGGCACCTTGTGGCCTTGACCCCCAGGTGTGAGCAGGGCGAGGGTGGGGCCAGGGGTGGCAGCTCCCAGGAGAAGCCACAGCTCAGCCAGGAGGGCTAACGGCTGCTGGACAGGCCCTGCGCCCTGGTCCAAAGCACCGCTCCACATCCTGATGGCCTGCATTTCAATCTCAGCTGGGCCCCCTTCCTGGTCAGGAGCTCTTGAGCAATTTAACCTCTCTGGGCCTCAGTTTCCTTCTCTTTCAAATGGGGACAAAGGTAATACATACCACAAGAAGCAGCTGTACCGTGCTTAGGATAATTCCTACCCAATACAAAGCGATCACTTTTATTTTCCCTTGTGTTAGCTAGACTAGGAACCGCTGTGATCGCTTTTATTTTGTTAAGCGCATACCAGGTACGTCCCCAGCCAGTCTTCGGGGGATTCTTAGTCCCACTTGAGAGAAGATACTGGCTTGCAGAAGCTCCATGGCTTCTGAGCCGCAAAGCACGGAACGAACCCTGGCGCTGGCCCCAACCTGTGCCACCTCCCCAGATACGAGGACAATCAGGGAGACCTTCGCCAAGGGCCCTCCACCACCTCGCCCCCTTCTGCAGAGACCACGAGCGGCTCCGTTCTCTGGCTGGAGTCTCCGGTAGCTTCCTGCTATGCCGGTTATTTCCCTCATCTTCAAATGAACCCGATCCCCACCCCCTGGTTCCATTTGCATTTTTAGGAACAGATATCAAGTTCGACGGCTTCGACCTCAACACTTGCAGGGAGATGATCAGCTTGATGGACGTATCCTTGAACGGCACACGATTTTCAGTGTTGCCCTGCTTTGCACAATTCCTGTCTTTCCCAGGGAGGGCGGGGGTGGGAAGGGCAGAAAGAAAGGAAGGAAGGAGGAGGAAACCGGCCTGTACTGAACAGACGCCAGTGTGCTGCTTCAAGAAAATGTCCTCTCATGTTTGCTCCTCAAGAGGCTTGAAGGGATGGCCACTTTATCGGGGAAGAAACTAAGACATGCCAACAGGATGTGTTGTGACCGAGAGGTCCTGCTTAAGCGTGTCTTGAATTTGTTTCCCGCCAATCCTCCCTACCATGACCCCGTAAGGCATGTAGAGAAGTTGGGCTTGATCACGTTGGCCTTTAACATGTTCAGAGCAACGGGACGGGCACCTTGGAACTCGTGGAATTCAAGGTGCTGTGGTTGAAGATTCGGAAATATCTGGTAACTACCCTGTCCCTGTTGGGCATCCTCTGGGCTCTGGTCCCTGTCCCCTGTTCTGCTTCTAGCCCCTCACCCTCCCCGACACTCGCTCCTGGTCTCTTTCAAGCCCTACCCTGACTAGCTTCTTCATCAGGGCCCAGACCAACACAGAGCCTGGCCGCGTTGCTCAGGAAGCACTCAAAAAGCAATGAGAAACCCTCATGCCAAAGCCTCCCATGAGCGCCCCACCGTTCAGGGGGCAAGGGGGTGAGCACTGGCTCAACCCAAGCTCTCATCTTGGTTCTGGAAAATTCTTGGAGGTGTCAGTGAGCTCTCCTCTTGAGGAAGCAATAGGGAAGAGGGAGAGCGTTCTGGAAGGAGCCATGAACAGTGGTTTTCTACCTGAAATTTCTCTCCTGCTTTAGGAGATCTATCTGGAAACTGATTCTAACCACTCAGGGACCATTGATGCCCATGAAATGAGGACAGCCTTCAAGAAGGCAGGTGAGGACGGTATCTGTAGACAAGGCCTTGGGACCTGGATGTGCCCATTGTAGTTACTCATGTGGTGATGGTACTGGTTGTTGGTGATAGTTACTTTATGTTGGACATCCCTATGACAACTAAGATTTGTTGAGCAACTTCCCTATTGAGGGGGGAGGGGGTCTTTCTAGCGAAACACTTTAGACTCCTTCCATGGACTTTACCTGTGACTGGGAAAGTGACAGCAGTCACAGAGGGTGAGGCTGTGATGAATGTGATACCTACCTGGTGAGTGTTGAAGCTACAGGCCTCATCTAGGGACTGGGGAAGAGACTAATCCTTTGAGAATTATCTCAAAGGAGTCCGATTGGATGATCTGACCCTTCTGGTGTCTCCTGGAGGAGGCAGTGGCAGGCCTGGTCCCTGCAAGGCCAGCACCTTGACGTCTCTTGGACGCAGTGCCAAGCCCTTCACTCCACCTGTGACCTGGGCCCCTCTGCCCACAGGCTTCACGCTCAGCGACCAGGTACAGCAGACCATCGCCCTACGGTACGCGTGCAGCAAACTCAGCATCGACTTTGACGGCTTCCTGGCCTGTATGATCCGCCTGGAGACCCTCTTCAGTGAGCCACCCTCTCCTCTGACCCCATCCTATTTCTCTGAGGTGCAGGGACAGGGAGGGGTCAAGAATGACAGGCGTGGCAGCTGTGGCATCCTTGGGTGAGGGGAAGCGGAAGCTGTAGGGGCTGAGGAAGTCCCAGCTGGCCACACCCAAAGTCAGAGGCTGCCCTTCCCTGGAGGCCTACAGAACTGCCATCCAGATTTTCACACACCTACTATGTGCTGTTACTGAGCCATGGGGAATGAGTCTCAGCCATGGTCCTTCAATGGCTTTTTGTGTCTGTGCCTCTGGAGGGGTCACACAGAGAGCAGGTGCCACCTCCCAGGGAGGGGACGCAGGTCCCCCTCTGGAAGGCAGTGGGTGTTGTCCTGCACTGTGGACCTTGGGTTCACGCTAAGCTGTCCGATTTGGGGAGAGGGGTTTCCTCCCACAGAGGGCTGGGGTATGGTCAGTTCTAATGGGAAAAGTTCGGGCAGCCAGAGATAAAGCTAACGGATTGGATTACCCCTGCCCCACTTTGCCCCCCAAAGAATGAAGGTTTCTATAAAAGGAAGGATTGCAAGTTGCTAGAGCTTCTAAGTGTGGAGATGACAAAGGACAGCCGGAAGCCTGTCCATTTAGGCAGAGGAACATTGGATGCTCTAAACACCCCCTGGACACTGGATCAAGGTCCAGCTTTTCAGGGTCCCTGCAGTTCCGTGGGAGCTGGGGGGCCAGCACCAGGTGGGGATGGGGTGTCCAAGAACATCCTATCTAATTTATTCCCTTTCTGGTGTTCTAGAACTGTTCAAGCTTCTGGACAAGGACCAAAGTGGCATTGTGCAGCTCTCTCTGGCTGAAGTGAGTGACTAGAGTTTTGATGAACTGCTTGCTGATGGTGCTTAGAAATTCTTGGCCAGTATAGGAACTGAGTGGGTTTATTCATATTGACCCATGTCATTTCCACGTGGTTAAGGCACACGTTCCATGGCAGGCATTGTGGGGAAGAATGCGATGGTCTGTCATGCCATCTTAAACATGTTTACTTATTTATTATTATGAATAGTAGTAGTATTTTTGTAAAGCTGCACCTATATTTCAGATCACTTCAATGATGCAAGACCTTGTTAATTTGAATGAACGTGTGGGTGGTGGGTACTATTGAAAGTGTGTAACTTTAGGACCATATGTCTTAACTGACATACAGAAAGACATCAGAAAGGAAAAGTAAGTTGCAACAGGACAGGATGAAGATGCAACATAAAGGACGTCTCCCTGTGTACAAGTCACGCAATGTCATAGGCAGACAATAGCGTGGCACCTCCCCTGTGGGCACTGCAGCCTCGAAGAGTGGAGGCCTTTCCCTGACTTCGGGGGTGCAGGGAGGGACTGTCCGAGGATCCAGGCCCAGAGGGAGGCACTGCCCTTGGCCTGCTCTTGAGGCAGAGAAACTAGAGGACCAGCTTCTTCCTGGCCCTGCCAAAGGTCTGGACACAACCACCCTGCTTTCTTCTCTCAAGGACTAGTGCCATGGACTCCTTTCTAGTGATCCAGGAAAGCCCTTCCTAGAAACATACCTGTGATGCCTATAAATACCGGACAATAGAGTTGAACCTGTTGCGTGCAGGCTGGTGCATTTTTAACATTAACATAGGAATACACCCACACACCAGTTCCTTGGTGCCCAAGCTTCTCCTAAGTCACATTTTGACAGTGCTCTGGCTTTAGGGACTGGCGACTTATTTAAAGGCTTCCTATTATTGAGCAAGGGCCAGTAAGTGCACTGGGGGCAAAGAGAGAACCAGCTCACGTTCACGGGGGGCAAAACACCTGGCAAAGTCCCACTAGCTCCTGCAGGAGCAAGAGGCTCACCTGGTGTCCTTCTTTTGCAGTGGCTGTGCTGTGTGTTGGTCTGAGCCAGGAGTTTGGACTTCAGGATGCTCCCTGCCAGCCTGCCCGCCTCCTTCCTCCTCTTCTTTACAATTTGGTGAACATTTATCCTCAAGTGGCATTTGTCGGTCATGCATATCTGCCTTGCCTGTCTTTGTTCCTAGAGACCCCAGACTGTCCCACTGGAGCATTTGGGGAGCTTGGGGTCTCTTTCAGCAGCTTTGAATGAACTGTAGGGCCCAGCAGAGGGACAGAAATCATTGAGAACAAATTCAGGGCCTTGGGAGCTATTCTGTGTTTGAGGAGCAGCTCACTGGCAGAGCCAGGGAGCCTGAGACAAAGGTTGCACTCCAGACCTTTCCAAAAGCACTGGGGTTGTAAGCCACTCACCCAGTCAAACACAGATCACTACCACCCTGCTCCCCTTCAAATACATTTCTACCGATCTCTGAGATGGTCAGTTTGGGCCTCGGCTTCCTCATCTGTAAAATGGGGTAATAATACATACATACTTCATAGGATTGTCATGAGGAAGAATGAGTTTCATGACGGTGCACAGAATAGTACCCACGCCCCAACGAAGGTGCCATAAATATCAGCTGTTTTTATAATTTTGTAGTTGTGATAAGAGGCAGAGGTTGGGGTCTCTTTGATGTATCTGGAGCTTTGCCTCCTGGCCTTCCCTTTGGTCCAGATCAATTTTAGGTCCAGGAAAGAGGATCCTAAGGGTCAGCAGTATTTCTAGCATGGAAACTAATACAAATGGAGCCACTTTAACATGGAGTCAGTGCTGCCCAGAGGAACTGCCTTGTGCATCTTTCTCACCCCTCAAACCTTTACGTGCTAATGTGTTAAAACCAGGTAAATCAGCCTTCGGACTGAGCCTGACGCAGCCTTGTTTCCCAAGCAGTTGTTTGCAAAGTAGCAAGAAAGCAGGCATCATGGCTATTACATATTCTTTAGCATGAGCATCTCTGTGTTAGCGTGTCTGCCCCTACGGCCATGCCTTCCTTCTATTGATGTAATGTTCCTCTTCCCATTCTCATTGATACCTCTTCCCTTCACCTCCTAATCGGAATGCTATTCGGGTTACTATCTGAATCGGTACGTCAGGATAGCTGGTATTTTGGACCTGAAATAAATGTTTGCTGCCTCTCACTTTGGCTTTTTCATGTTAGGTCAACACCAGAGTCATTGTACCAGCCAGTAGGGCGGGCTGGCACCTGCCCTGGTTCTGATGGGGCCAAACTTGGGAAAGCTGATGTCCTCGTGAGCTTGCTTCTGAGTTTCCTCTGAGGGAAAGGGCTCTCTAGGGATCACAGGAATGCCGGTGAGGGTTCCCTGGGATTTAGAAGGTATTGTGGTTCTGTGCATAGTGTAAGACTTCCATTTTGGCTTGTTGAATTGCATTGAATTCAACCAGGAAGAGGAGATTAGGAGATTAGAGACTGAATTTCAAGCCAAAATGATGCTGTGGTCAAAATGACCCTGCTCCAGAATTTCAGGGACCCTCATGTGCACAATGGTCTTACCCGGTGGGCACAGGGGGCTCTTGTTTGGTCTCTAGGTTCCTCCTGGAGACCGGACAGTCCCTTCGCAGGGACCTTTGGCAGGGCCAAAAAGAAGCTGGTCCTCTAGTTTCTCTGCCTCAAGAGCAGGCCAAGGGCAGTGCCTCCCTCTGGGCCTGGATCCATGGGCAGCAGGGTGGGCTGGCAGGGGTTGGAATCACACTCTTCAATTCTACTCAGCAATTCAATCAAGTGTGTCTGAAGCACCAGCTACACGCCAGGCTCAGTGTTGGGGGAGGTACAGGGAGGGGTTGCAAAGATGAATAAGACAGGCTCCTGCCTCCCAGAATCTTAGAAGCTAAAGGGGGAGAGACTCATAAAGAAGTAACAGCAATTTGCAACTGTGGGAAGAGAGATCGGGGGAGTCAGGCCGCAAGAAGAGAGAGGTTATTGATGTCCCAGGGCATGCAACAGGCTTCCTGCGCCTGGGAAGGAATGTGACAGCTGGGAATTCCTTCCTTCCTCCCTCCCTTCCTCACTTCCTTCCTAACCTTCCTTCCTTCCCTCAAAGGAACATGGCTTCCTTGGTTAAGCATCAGCTATATTCTCGGTATTGTGCAGACACCAGAAATGAGAGGGAAAGCTGCTCCAGGTAGAGGAAAGAGCAGGACCAGAGAGGAAAGACCTCAGAGCCCGTCTGGAGAAGCCTGGGCCCTTCTGGAGGACTGGGAGCTGCGCTGTGACTGTGGGGCTGTCCCTGCAGCCCTGCGGGGCAGCCTGGGGAGGAGGCAGCTACCGTCCTCAGTGATTCCTATTGTTATGTCATGAGGCTGCTTAAGGTACTTTTTCTTCCTGTGTCAGAGGGAGATCAGTTGAAGCTCTTCCCCAGGTAGGGCGAGATCCTTGGGCTCCCGAAGTTCAGGTTGCTTGGTCCCACCTACCCCTGCATTCCCTGGGCTGGCAGGACCCCCAGGGCTCTTTGGGCTACTGAGGGGCACCTTCTCTGCCGCTGCCCAGAAGTGAGCCAAAGCACCTTGATGTAGCCAGCTCTGGCCTCTGCAGCTGTCCTTACTCCCCAGGGTAAAGAAGAAAGGGCTGACCCCCAGAGTTGCAGGTGGCCTTTTATGGGGACTGTCGCTGGGGGGGCCCAGAATGTCCCCCTGGAGCTGAGGTGCTGAGGAGCAATCCAGCTCCGTGGTTGATGGAGTGCAGAAGGCCTCCCACTTACACCTGCATTCTTGAAACATTGACTACTAATTAATTTCTGAATTACACAATGCACTTTCTAATTACACGGGGGGAGCTATAAAGGGGTTGCTAGCTGTTGCACAAGTGATTCTAATAGATGCTCTCCCAGACATGAGAGGGGACGGGAGGGGGAGGAGGGGAGGGGAAAGAGATGGCGAGATGGGTAGATTGAGATTAAGAGCGGGGCTCTCCACGTCCAGGAAGCTGGCTGTCACCTGCAGCTCAGCTGTCTGGGGACCTCAGCCACTCTTCTAGGAGATGCGCAGTGACCGGGCTCAGAGAGCAAAGGCTTCCTGGGGGACTCTGCCCGCAGCGCAAACACCAACAGGGAAATGCAAATAATAACATGCAGATGCGATGCAAGTGTAATTATAGCTTGACGATCTGGGGAGAGACACTCACTGGGGACCTGCCACATCTCAAAGTCCCATTTTGCATTGTGGGGATTAAAGCAGAGACTAGTTTCTGTCTCTCTCTTTTTTTTGTTTTGCTTTAACTGCCATGTGATTTTTTTTGGTCTTTTTTTTGTATTTGCAGCACATCAAAATGAAGGGTTTTTGAGTTACGTTGGAATGTTTGGATTATCAAATGTTTATTAGGGTCAGGGCACATTGTTGAGCTCCTACTATGTGCAGGGAAGAGTGCTAGGCAGTGAACTGTAGACTCGGATGATCATGATATGATATGATCCCTGCCTTTGGGAATGTCAGTGTGGCCTGAGGACAGAGGACAGGTGTGAAAACACATGGCCTCCATACGAGGCGATGGGACAGCTGTGGGGACAGGCACAGGGCACCAAGCGGGCCCTCACAGCATCATGGCATCTTGGGGGTACAGGCGAGGCTATATGGAACAGAGGAGAGTATGAAACAGGAACTCCTTCCAACCTTACCTAGAACCTGAGGGCCAGGGTCCCTTCCCCACCCACCATTCTGTGTTTGGGAAAATTATTAGTGTCTAGAAGGAGCAGCTTCTGCCAGGGACCCCTTCAGACTCCTCAGTGGGAGGCCACTTGCCACCAGGAGGCAGGTCTGACGATTGTGGGAATCATTTTCAGGTGGATCAGCCTCCGCCTGTGTCCCCTGTTGGTAAAGCCAGTGTTACAGGTTCACCTGGACGCACCCGGATGGGGCCAGCAGGCTCCACACACACAGATGCAGAGCTTTTGGTCCCAAAACACACTCACCACTCTTCCTGCGCCCGAATCCCAGAGGATCTATCTTCTTGCCTCCCTCGTCAGCATACAGTCTGGTATTGCTGCTCCCTCTCAAAGAAAATGCTCTCCACCCTGCCCATCCTGGTTCCCCAGCGAAACGAGAGCTGGACAGACCTGATTCCAGGACCTGCCTGTGACTTGGCACCCTGTGGGGGCCTGGTGACTGCGACTTCCGCCCCCTTTGTCCACCCACGCCCTGCTGCACGCCAGGGACCGGCACCGGTGCAGTGAGGTTCACCTGGATGGTAACCCAAGGCCGGGGAGTCAGGTGGGGCACAGGGACACAACTTTCCCTGCTTCTCTATGTCCTTCCCTTTGGGTAGAGACCAAGGCCAGTCAACTAAATGGAAAAGTCAGTGTGGCCGGGCCGAGAAACTGAGCACAAAGCCAGACGAACAAGCAAAGCCATTCCTGTAGGCATCTGAGTGCGACTTAGCAGCGGTGCTGGGGCTGGGTGGCGGGCCTGGGGAGTGGGAGGCCCGTCACACACTGTATTCATGGCATGACTTCCACCGTTTCCTTTCAAAGGCATTCTTGGCCGGGTCACTCTCGCAAATGAGAAGTTGCTCCCAAAGGGTCTTATCTGGTGCAATAAATGGAGAGAATTATTGAATTTATTAACATCTAAATTAAGAAGTCTGAAAAATGGAGTTCTAATTAATCAGCTTGCAAACAGCTGCCCCCCGAGGCTAAGATAAGAACCCCTTGCGCAACAGCTGGTGATCGCAGACATTCCGTTTTGAAACAATAATAATATTTTCACAGCAGCGCCCACCGGAGGACTTCAAAGCAGTCCCAGAAATGTTAATTCTTTAAAGACTTTCTGAAAGGGAAGCAGATAATTGCTGTTTTCTTGGGCTTTCTAATGAGGAAAGGGCACTGGGAGGGGTGGGAGGGGACCTTCGCCCAAGGTCGTGCTGCCTGATGTCAGAAAACGTGCATTTCTCAGACCTTGTGGCTTTCTCTGACCCAGTGTGGCTGTGCTCTGACATGTGGTCCCCTGCCCTGTCTTCCTGGGGCCTTCGTCCTCCCTGAAAGCCCAGGGGCACCGGGCTGCCCCCACCCCCTGAGCTTTGCTAGAGGTGGCTCACTTCCCATGGGCAGACTGGAGGTAAGATGTAGAGACCACACTTTCCTCCCTGGTCAAATTATCCTGCTGCACAGACCCTAAATCATTTACACCCCCTGGGGAAGCCAGCCTTGGGGAAGTCCGAGCTGCACTTGTCCCCGTGAGAACAGAGGAGGGGAGAAGCTGTGTGTCACACGGAGAACAGGTCACAGAGCATCTTCATATTTGATATGTCACCTCACTGGCCCCCAGCCCCTTAGGGAGAGAGGCAGGCGGGACTCGTTCTGTTTTATAGACAGGGAAGGAAATGAACGTTTTTCTGAGTGATAGTGTACGGTATGCTAGGACACTGAGTGCGTTTATCTTCTGTTTTAAATAAGAAAAAGGATCCTCAGAGAGGTTAAGAAATGCAGTTGTAGTCACATGGCTAGTAAATGAAAAGGCCAAGATTCCTTTGCACCTGGGCCCTGCCTACTGCCCTCCATGGATGGGGATGGGGACCCTGTGACCTCAGAAAGGCCAGTGAGTCAGAGTACCCAGGCACTGGAATAGGGACAAGAGGCCCAGGGCCTCTACTGACACCCCAACCTTTTCTATATTCTCCTGGGGCCAAGGTCAGGACCCGCAAGAGGACTGTTGACAGTCACCTTGCCATCCAGCCAAGGCAGGGTGGGGGTGGGGTGGGACAGGCACAACCAGGAGGGGGTCTTTTTAACCTCTCTCTGTTCTGGGTGGTGTCTCTGGCTCCTTGGGGAGGAAGAGGCCCCAGTCCTTCTACCAGTGCAGGGGCAGAAGGACAGAACTTTCTGGGGCTGGGCTTAGTCTTAATCACAAGCCATCAACTTCCTGCAGTGGGAGTAATCAGACTCCTGCTCTGTTTGCGAGGAACTAATTAACTCTCCCGCAAGCCAGTCCAGAGACCTCTGTCACCGGAAGATCGAAAGCTTAGTGTGGCTGTGGTTCTGAAGCCAGGCCGGGGGCCCACCTGTGGCCTCTGATCTCTGCTTCAGGAATGGGCTGCGCAAGACTGAGATTGAAGTGATTTCCTGTTTCCGTTGCTTTCTTAATGCCTGTTCATCTCCTTCTCCATTCATTTCCTCGGTGCATCACTTTTCTCTGTCTTGGTTCCCTGATCTCCTGGTAGGGTTGTTGCGGGATTAAACGGGATAATTTAAATGAGTGTTGAGACCGTTTAGACAATGCCTGGCACATGGTCAGCGCTCAATGAGAGTTAACAATCACTGGCATTATTATTCTCATCGGCTCTGTTAATAATGACTTCCATTTCCTAGCGGTCAGATGTGGATGAACACAGGGTTGTTGAGGGAGTGAGAGATAATATGGGTAAGATACTTAGGGTGATGTGTAGCCAAAGTTGAGTTGTTCATTCATTCAGATATAGGAGCATGGTGAGCTTGGGGGAGGAGGGGAAATAAAGGGAGTTCAAGTTCCTTTCGTTCATTCATTCATTCAAAAACTAATTGTTGAGAACCAACATGTTTCAAGATGTCTAGAGTCCCCTGGGCCAGCCAGAGTCTCACACGAAGTTCCAGGCATAAGAAATAAACCTCGATCCTGATCTTGCCAGCAGGAAGGACAAGGCAGGCAGAAGTTCAAATTCAGGGCCTTAAAAATATATCTATTCTCCTCTTGAGGGACATGGATCCCCCACCCTCCTTGACTTACTTTCTGTGAAAAAGCAGGCTTTTCATGTAAAACAGAGTAATATAATGGCTCATTATCCCCGCCCCCCACCCCAGGTATCAAATGTGGGTTAAGACGGAGTGAAGGGGGCAGGGTGATGTGACAGGGGGCCATCTGGGAACACAGGCAATGTGGAGAGGATTGTGATCTGCTCCAACGTCCTTCCTCCTTGCCTCCTGAATTTTCCATACCCTCCCTTCCACTCTGACCTCCCTCTTGGTGACTTCTTGGACTATCTTGCCCACACTTGATCTTTCCTTGCTTTGAAATTCCATTCCAGTTGGACTTTGGGCTACATTCTCTAAGGCGATTGCTTTCCAAGGGGTCAGTGTCGGCTGATCTTCCTCCCCCAGTTTGGTTATGAGCTGCATGTGGGCAGGGCCCTGTCCTGAACCGTGTGGGCCACTCATGGCTTGGAGTGCCAGCCACAGTCCCTGGGATCCCATCAATGCTCCCAGGCCCCTGCCCTAACTCAAGTTCTCCCTGGACCCCAGCAACAGCGGTTCCCCGCTGGGCCCTCTGTCCCTGCCAACCTCTCACCTTCACACCACTTCACTGCCACCTCACCAGACCAGACCTCCCAAGCGCACCTCTGTTCACCACCCCACCCCCACTTCACCGAGCCTCCCAGCTGCTCTGTCCCTGTGGACTGACGTTCAAGGCTCCCCTGGCCCTGACCGCTGCCTGCACCAGCCACCTGGTTCTTCAGCCCCATGAGCCCAAACGAACTGGGACATCGGTGTCCCTCTGCTCCAGCTCCTTCCTGTTCTCCCTCCCATCTGCTTGGAGAAATCCCACCCATCCCTCAGGGCCCAGCAGAAGCATCCCATGGTCACTTCAGAGGGGACACCTGGGGCAGAGTGAACCCCTCCCTTCAAGTTGATCCCATAGCACACCTTGTTTTCACAGCCCATTTCCAGGTTGCTGGAGGGGCTGGTGGGGCAGCTGAGGCCCTGTCTTCCTGTACATGGCTCAGGGGGTCTTCGGTGGCCTCCCTCCCTCAGACCCCCAGCACCCCCTGCCCAGGCACATCCGTTCTTTTATTGCGCTCACCTCTTGTTTTATGATTTCTGTCAAGTCTCCACCTTACAGAGATGCTGCGAAGATAAATGAGATAATATCTAAAAGTACCTTAAGCTCCAGAAGATGGACTGTATCATTACAGCTGTAAAAAGCTCTCCGTTGAGGAATTAAACTTGATGATGGTGACTAGGGAAGGGGGAGAGGGAGGGGGATACAGAGGGAGGGGCAGGAGAGACAGAGAGAGAGAGAGAGAGAGCAGGACTGAGGTTGGCCAAGTCAACTCTATCTCAGACTCACTGACAGCTTCTTCCCGGGTGAGGGGCGGAGCAGGGGCTGGGACGGGCGTGGTCTAGCTGGGCAGGAGGCTTCAGAAGGGCCCACTGCTTGCTACCCTTTGGTTGTCATGGCCAGAGCATCACTTAACATCTCCCGTGAGACACAGTTGTGACAGATATAAGTGGTTGAGGCCCATCATTTGCAGAACCACATGGAGGTGAGATCCTGTCCTTGGGTGGTGTGGGCAGGTGTTGACCTGTTCCCTCTGGGAATCCTGGCTGGTAGAGACCAAGGGACACAGGCACACGTCATTCAGGGCCACCCTCCGTCCCTCCGCCTCCGTGCCGCAGTGCCAAGGACAGGCTCCTCATTGCCTAGGTCACTTGTTTCCCTTCAAGGGATCGTTTGTAGTTTCTCCGGGTCGGTCTTAGTAATGACTTATTGGGTAAACTCTGAAGTGGACAACTGAGTGAACAGTCCAGGTCTTGGTAGATGAGGGTCTTCCTTGGAGCTCGTAGTCTGTCGCCAGGACCCCAGAAAAATGAGGAGGGGGATGGCAAGGATAAGAGAGACCCTCATGGATTTTCCTGACCTGAGACCCTTTCCTCAGCCCCCAGTCTCTTCTAAGGCTCCCTCAAGTCCTTCCACACCCAGCAAAGGCACTGCTTCCTTGGGTTAGCTCTCCCAGATAATCCTGCTACCCTCCCACCCTGAATGGGTCCCTCACCCGAATTCCCACACATAGGACTGTCACCTGTCAGTCTTCCTTTCGGGATCCATGGGAAGGCAGGTGCTCTCTCTCATCTTTGCATCCCCAGCACCCTGGTGCTGACCTGGAAATGTTTGTTGATTGACTGTCAGACTCACATGCAGACAATGGGCTCAGTGTCCTGGTTGAAAGCCAGGAAGCCCAGCCCCAGGCCTCCTTCTTTGCACTCTGCCACGTACTGGCTTGGTTTGTTCTGGGGATCCATTCCTTCTGGAAATGTGGGAGGTGCGGAAGGGCTTCCCCACCCTGTCCAGGCACGGGGGCCTGGTCCTTCCCTTCCCACTTCTTTCCCTTTCCCCACCTGCCTGCCTCGGCCTTGCCCCTCGGGGAGGCCGGCCTGGCCCAGCCCCTGTTTCAAAGGCTGCAGCATCAGGAGGGCATTGTCCCTTTTCAGCCCTGTAAGCCATCAAAGACACCCTTGTCTTGGACTGTGTGTTGCTTCTTATTCCGTAACAAAACATTTGCCATCTTAACCACTTTTGAAATGCACAGGCCAGTGGCATTAAGTACATTCATATTGTACAACCACCACTGCCATCTATTTGCAGAGCTCTTACCATTTTCCCAAACTGAAACTCTGTCTCCATTAAACACGAACCTCCTTCTCCTCGTTCCAGTCCCTGCACGCCCCCATTCTACTTCCTGTCTCCATGAATCTGGCAGCTGGTGGCACTAAAGGATTAAGTGCGGGGCGTGCCAGGAACCAGCGCAGACCACCTGGACTGGAGCTCCACTTTGACCCTTCCTTCTCTTGCGGGTGACAGAGCCCAAAGGAGGACTCAAGTCCGTTCGTCTCTAAACCTCAAAACCCCAAGGACGGCATCTTGAACGAGGGGTGTCAGGAACCTTGGTAGGGGAGCGCAGGGGATGTGAGTTCATAGAAAGTGGAGAGTTGGAGTCTATTAACTCACCCTTGGTGGCTTAGTCCTGAGACCAGTGTTGTCCAGGGACATCAGGGTGTCCACCTTTTCGTTTCCCCTGGCGGAGGGCTTACTTATTGATTGGAACAATCAGAGCACCTGGCACATCATACCATGGACAGTATTTCACAGACCCCCAGTACTTGGCCTTGAACTCCGCATGCTCTGTGTCCCTGCCGGGAGGGGTGCCCAGCCAGGGGTGATGCATGTTAATGCACTCATAGCCGGAGGCCATAGCTGGTCCAAGCAGGCATCAGCTCTGGCAGGGGTAAAATCACCCTCGCTCCCTGTTCTTACTTTTATTACTTATTTATTTATCAAGATTTTATTATTTTTAGACAGAGGGGTAGGGAGAGAGGCAGAGAGACATCTATGTGTGGTTGCCTTTCACCTGCCTCCAGCCACGGACCTGGCTGGAGACCTGGCTTGCAACCCGGTTATGTGCTCTGGCTGGGGAATCGAACCAGCGACCTTTGGGTTCGCAGGCTGGCACCTTATCCACTGTGCTACCAGCCAGGGCTCGCTCCCTTTTTTTTAAAGGCCTGTTCGTTCATCAGGCACTGTTGGGCCCGCATAACTGCATTTAATCCTCAGCACAACTGTGTGAAATGACAGCGACACCCGCCTCCAGGGAACTGTGAAGACTGAGTGAACTAGGCTTTGAAAGCCACAGGGCGTTTTGCCAACACAAGGAGTTAATTCAAGGAGAGGCGGCCTTCAGGAGAGACCACACAGCCGACCTGGCAAGAAGTGGCTGGGGACCCTGGGCACGGGGGGCCGTCTGGAACTCTTGAGCAAGTTCTGTTCTCAGAGGCGCCCACAGACCTTCTGCCCGCTGAGGCCGGCGCTCAGAGGCCCAGCTGGGTGCGGACCACCAGCACTGTTCCGCTGTGGCGGTCACGTCCTGCTGGGTGCTTCTGGGTGGGATGACCCTTTTCTCTGACAGCCTCTGTGACCTTCATGAGCTGCCTGGAGAGCCTCCCAGGGCTCCGCCAGGGCCATGGACCACAGACCCCCTGCCTGTCCCATTTCCTTGGGAACGGTCCTCCCTCGCCCATGGGAAGTGGCTGTTCTTGGAGGCCCGTGGAGCCGTTTCCTTTGCTCTGCAAAATATGTGAAGCATTCACTTGAGGATTAAGGGTGTTAGAGTGATGAGAATCAACATTGAGGAATACCAGCTACATGGAACATAAACGCTTAAATATAGAGGAAAGGAAAAGTCGATGGAAATCCCAGCTTGTACCAAGCTGCTCGTTGGGGCAAGGGCCTCCTGGTGACTTGCTGGCGTGGGAAGGAAGGGCAGAGATCGAGGCTTCCTTAAACTTCCAAGTTCAGGCTCCTGCTCCCAGACCGAGGTCTGCAGATGCCTCCCAAGTGCCAAGTGTTTTCAGATCTAATGAGAACTTCCTCCTCCTTCATTCTTAAAAATGCAGAACAGATGGGATGCTGAGACCAGAGAGGACCCAATCAGATGGGCTCTCACCTGGGCCAGGCTGCTCCTCTGAGGAAGGGATGAGGGGAGAAGCCAAGGGAAAGGAGACCAGATCACCCCAGGGACAGCCTCAGAGACAACCGCAAAATGGAAACTGAGCTGAGGTCAAGGGCTGTGCATGGGGTACGGATGCTCTCAGCCCTCCCTGGACACCCGACTCGCACCTACCCCGCTGGCCCGGCACATCCTGAGCCTAAAAGAAGGACCTGATCTGAGCACCGGTCTGCTGGAGCATTTGGTGTTCCTCTGAGAGTTGACGCCTCTGCTCTGTGACAGCTAGGGCCAAATCCTGGTAGGCTGCCGGTCCGTGCTACTTCTCTGACTCTTGGGTTTCTTACCTGTAAAATGGGGTGATGGTTAGGGTGTCATCCTGTACACCAAAGGATTGAGTGTTCGATTCCCCGTCAGGGCACATACATGGGTTGTGGATTTGATCCTTGATTTGGGTGCCTATGGGAGGCAACTGGTCAATGTCCCTCTCTCTCACATTGATGTTTCTCTCCTGCTCTCTCTCTCTCAAATCTCAAATCCTTGGGTGAGGATTTAAAAAGAAAAGCTGCAAGGTTCCCAGCTCTAATGACCAAATCTCCCCCTAAAGATGCTGACGGCTTCTCCATCAGGAGAGCTTTGTGCTAGAGAAACAAAGAGCCAAGAAAGACCATGAAAGAACACTGCTCCCCCACCTTGCTGGTTTGCCAACAGAGTCACCTCCAATGCTGTGACACTTAGGGTCCCCAAAAGAGAACCCAACCGGGCGGCCTGGAGGCTCCACACCTGGGCTGGGTGGGGGGCAGCTGGGTGGGCTTTGAGAGCTGCATGTGACCAGAGCACACTGACTGGCACTTGAGCCTGGAGCCACACCCATGCAGTGAGGCCTGTCAGCCTTCCAGGTGCTCTTCAGCGACAAGGCTCATGGGGTAAGGAACCCTAGCTTTTTGGGGGTGGGCATGGGGGCTTTTTATGAATCACGCTGGCCCTGTAAGTCTTGGGTAGCTCATTGGAGGAGAAGGATATCAAGAAGCAAGGGCGGAGAAAGGTCAGCTTTCTGTTTCACCTCCCACCAGCTTCCCTCTAGGCTTTGTGTGTGTGTGTGTGATGATTAAATCTCCGACTTGGAACTCCCACAGCATTTGGTGTGCGTCTCTTTCAGGCCATGTGTAGTTGTCAAGTCATCTAGCTGTAAACCGAAGGCAGGAACTGGGCGGGCTGGGCAATCTTTGCATTCCCCTGCCATGGCCAAGCGAATAGCGAAGGAATTTATTCACTCTTGGTTGATTGGAAAGCGTGTAATATTAACCCACACTTATGGAAGCTCTTGTACGTGGCAGGCACTTTGAACAGGCAGTTTCATGTTGCCCTTACCATGCAGGTCATGGGCCAGCGCTCCCGTTTGCTCCTGTGACACCCCAGAGAAGTAACTCCCTGTTGTCGAGGTCCCCTGATTTATCTGTTTTTATTCGTCATGGTAAAGTGACCATAACATCTATCATTTTAACCCTTCTTAAGTGCCCAGTTCAATGGCATTAAGGACGTTCACCTTGATGTGCCACCATCGACACCATCCATCTCCAGAAAACTTCCTCATCTTTCCAAACTGAAGCTTTGCCCCCAGGAAACAATGACTTCCCCGTTCCCCACCGCCCCAGCCCCTGGCAACCCCCATTCTAATTTTTGCCCCTGTAAAGTTGATTATTCTAGGAACCTCCCTCTGAGTGGAATACGATAGTGTTTCTCTTTGTGACTGGCTTATTTCACTTAGCACAATGCCCTGAAGGTTCATCTATGTTGTAGCAGGAGTCAGAATTGCATTCTTTTTTAAGACTGAATAATATTCCATCCTATGTTATTAAAGGAAAGGAATGGTTTGCGACACTTGTCAAAGACAGCAAGGCAGAGTTTATTCAATCAGGACAGTGCTCCTTGGATCAGTCAGGGACCAGGGCAGGAACGGGGTAAAAGCAGGCCTTCCCTTTTGTGTCGGTGGCCGAGAGCACTTTTGGGTTCCATCAGCAGGTTTGCAAAGCATCACCCGGATCAAGTCTCTCCTTTCACTGCACCCCAGAATCGGGGCTTGCTGATACTAGTTGGTGGTAGTGCACTTTTGCTGACAAGCCCTAGCAAAAGAATCCAGCCAGGAACGTCTGCAAGGTGGGGTATTTGAGAAAAGAATCCAGTGAAAAGGGGAGGTGTGAACTATCCAGCCTTTCTGAGTGGCATCCTTCCCTGTTCAAACCAAAGTGGAAACATTCAGCAGGTACCTGCTGTGGGCTGCCTCCCGGGCAGGGGTGCGGGGTGCAGCATGCAGGGTGCGGGGTGCAGGGTACAGCTGAGGTTCGTTCATCAGCTGCTCCTACAATGAGAGCGCGAAGTAGGAAAAGCCCAGGGAGCTCCAAGCAGGAGGAGGTGAGGGGAGCCGTCTCATTACCATCACTGCCATTTGTCCTCATCAAAAAATATTGATCAAGCACCTAATTGAGCCTGATCCTGCGCTTGTTTTTATTTTGCTTTTTAGAGCTCAAAAGGACCAAGTGATGCGCACACAAGCAAAAAACAAATATCCATATTCAGACAAGTGATTTGTATTATTAGTTTCCTTTTCTCTCTCCTCTTCTTTCTCTTCCAGCAGTTTCTGACTCACAACCCTGACTCTAATTACAGGGACTGGCTAGCACTGAGTTGGTGCTGACCTGCCTGTCATGACCACCTCATACCGGTCCTTATCCCCCCAACACACGCAACCTCATAAACACATGCCACACACCTGTGTTCACACACACATGGACACTCCAAGCCAACATGCCTACTGCACATACACATTATGCAAAATGCGGCCGTCCAGGGCATTGTGGGGACACCCAATGGGCTCAGAACCAGAGTTAAAGGAGCAGCTGTGAGAAGCAGAATAGCATAGAGCAACTAAGGGGCTGCCTCTCGCTCTGGGGGACCTCCCCAGGCCCCCAGATGGGTGCTCACCACCTCTTCTCTCTCTTCACTGCACCCCCAAAGAAGGGCTGGCCTGCTTGGCTTGATCTGGTGGGACCAAAGCCCCAGATTAGAGGATTTTGGCAGAGGATCCGGGTGTGTGGGCGGCGGTGCTGTCCTCCGGCCTCTCCACTTTCAGATCAAATTTGCTCATTTTCCTTCTGGATTCACAATTTTATCTCCATAAATTCCTCAAGTGGGAACATCACACTGCATTAGGGCCTTGCTTTCACCGCGTTACCACGCTAATTCATCACGCTGCTTCCAATGGCGGCTGCTCGGGGCCCCGTACGTCACCCGCCCTCCCCAGCTCCAGGCCTAATGAACATGAGCTTGGGAAGAGTCCCGTGATTCTCCCTACTTCTCTTGGCATCGTCTTCTTTAGGAAGGTTCAGTGGGACCAAACTCGGAGGAGGATGAAGCCAGGTGGGTGCAGCCTGGGGGTGGGAGGGGAGAATTAGATTCCAAATCCCCTCCCTCACTCCCTTTCTTTTTAGCAACTAGTTATTGAACACACCCTGCATGGCACTATAAGTGCCCCTGAGATTCCGGTGTCAAATACTTGACATTCAAAGTCACTAGTCAGTGCTGTCTTAACCCCTGTTCACCTTGAACTCCTCAGCCCAGCATGACTTGGTTGACTTGAGTAACCCTGGGACACACAGAGCTCCCAAGGGACTGGGACGTTCGATGGAGCTTGGTGACTGGGAGGACCATGGGTGGCTCAGGCTCAGGAGGGGCAACACAGAGCAGGGGTCTCTGGTCAGTGGGGAATGAAGGTTTTCGCTCCTGGGAGAACATACATTGCACCCTTTCCTGTACTGCTAAGAGCTACCTGGTTAATGAGCAGGCACGTGACCTCTGTGAGCCCGTTTCACAGCCATGAGATGAGAACGTTCCCTATTATTCTGCCTAAGGAATCTATCACAAGAGAAAGTGGAAGCCATGTACATGAGGCTCTGCTATGAGGATGCATCGCAGCATTGCCTATAATGTCACAATATTGAAAACATCGTCAACAACACTGGGAACCTAGCAAATTACATGATGTTGCTTCACATAATGGCCCATCCATAGAATAAATTCAAATGCAGTCTTGGCAATCATGTAGCAGAATCTCTATTGATATAAGTTTGCCTGCCTATCATCTATCTACCAGTCTGCCTACCTACCCACCTATCTATCTATCTAGAGAGGGACAGAGACGTGCAAATATAATGATAAAATAATACAGATAAGTTCAAACATTGAATCAACTTATATATATAGTGTATTTGCCTCTTGTTTACAAATACATCTAGAAGGACAAGTAACCTGAAGAGGCATGAGAGAGAATGTTTGGAAGGATAAACACTGAATGTTCATAGGGTTTTCCCTCAGGGAGGAGGTTTCGGACTATTTTTGGTTTGCTTCTTAATTTATTCGTACTTTCTAATCTTCCTACAATGAGTGGAGGTTACCTATGTAATACAACATTAAATTAAAAATGATGAACTCATAAACCAATGTTAATAGCAGCATTCCTCTCAATAGCAAAAGGTGGAAACAACCCAAATACCTACCCGCAGACTAATGGAAAACAAAAGGTGGTATGTTCGTACAATGGAACGCTATTCAGCCTGAAAAGAAATGGAATCCTGGCACATGCTACAACGCAGACACACCTGGAAAGCAACGTGCAACGTGAAATAATTCAGACACAAAAGGACAACCATTACAGGACCTCACTTACAGGAGGCACCTAGAACAGGCACGTTCATAGAGACAGAAAGCGGCAGGGTGGCTGCCAGGGGCTGGGGGACTTTTCTTTAACGGGTGTCAAGCTTCTGTTTGAGATGATGGGAGACCTTTGGAGGCAGATGTTGGTGATGGTTGCACTGCAATGAGAACTTATTTAAAACGGTAGCTTTTGTTGACGTGTATTTTGCCACTTGACAAAACAAACAACGGAAGTGATGAAAGGAGGGTCTCTGACACCTGCTTCCTAATGGCCCTTCCAGGTCCACCCCCAGGACCATCCCCACCTCTGACAGTGACCCTGGAGAGGGTGGAAAGGAGCAGCCAGCTCACAACCTCTTGCAGGACGACGTGACCCCCCAGTGCCTGGTCCCCAGCCCACTGTCATTATCAGAGACAGGGCCATGACTCTCTCTAGGAAGCTGCAGCTCTGGCTGCTGAGGGAAGAGGCCTGGAAGCTGGAGGGAAGGAGGGAACGCTGTTTCCATGAGGCTAATTAACCAAATGTGTTTTCCTCGCACGTATCTGTGTTTTCACATGAGGTTTTGCAGCAAGGAGGATATCACAGCTAATTAGATTTACAGCTTTGGACAGATCTCTGAATAACCAATAAGTTATTTCTTACGGAAGTGAACTAGTTAGCACTGCTACTCCCTCTTCCCTCTGAACCTCCTGTCTCCGCAGCCCACCTGACACCACGTCTCCAAGGTAAGACTTGCAGAGCCGACTGTGGATGCTATTCTAGAAACATGCTGGATCAGGCTGGTGTGCACAGAACAGCAGCAATGCCTGAGAGAGAAACAGCCAAGTTCAGGGGAAAGAAAGTTCTAGCAGAGGAAAGGGAGTTTTACAAACGTTGCTGTCAAAGGCAAGCAGCGGCTGACCATTCCACTGGTCTCAACCCACACAGCAAGGCCAGGGAAGGTCAGGGAGGAGGCAGAGTATATGTTCTGAGCTCGAATCCCTGCAATATCAATAAGGAGTCAATCTCCGGGTCTCCGAGCTGCAATGCCATGGAGGAAGGGAGTTGGGGAGCAGCTACTATTTTTAGTAATAGCCCCCCACCCCCACCCCTCTGGAATGGATTTGATGGATGTTCTACTAATCCTTTAAAAGGACCCATTGGACCTGAACGCAGTAAGGGTTTTGCTGGCTATGTAATCTTTCTTATCCGAAAAAGGATGTCTCACAAAGCAAAACTAGAAGCCAGAATTTGTGCCTTTATTTAGTCATTCATCCAGCACACGCTAACAGAATTCCCAGCCAGGAAGCGTAGAGGAAACACCCACCTTCAATAAGTGGCATCCCTTTGTTCCTGCACTCAAGTTCTGAACTAACTGAAAAGTAAGACGGGGAAGAAGGCAGGGGGAGGCCAGACTATCACAATTAGTACTGACTGGTTGCACGAGCAAACGGGCTTGTTAACTGAATCTTCAAATGAGACCAATTGACCCAGTTCCGGGGGTGCTGGACACCGCAGGCCTCCATCCTGGGCTGGGCTGGTGCTGGTGGTCGTGAGACAAAGGAGGAAGCTGAGTCAAGCCCAGTACGGCCCAGTATGGCCAGTTTATTCCGTCAGAAACCTCTAATCAGGTAAAGTCACATAAGTCAGGGGAAGAAAGGACAGGGCCAGAAGCCTCACACCTCCATGTGGGGAAACCTTCAGGAATATAGGTAATAGCTGTTTCCCCATAGACATTCCAGGGGATGGAAATAACATTAAAAAAGGGAGAAAATGTGCAGGGATTCAAAAGCCTAATTGGCAGGTACAAAATAGACAGAGGGGTGTTCAGAATAGTATAGGAAACGAAGAAGCCAAGGTACTTATATCCATGAGCCAGGGGCATGAACTAAGGCGGGGAATTGCTGGAAGGAAGGGATCACAGGCAGAGGGAGGCAAAGGCGGGAAACTGGGACAATTGTTGCAGCATAATCAATACAAATATGCTTTAAAAAAAAGGTTAGCATTTATTGAGTAATGAACTCACGATGGGCATTATTTTAAGCACATTCATGACTATTAAATAATTTTGTCTTCAGAACAGTTTCAAAGGGTACACACGTTGATCTGTCCCCATTTTACAGATGAGGAATGGAGGTGGGCAAAAGGCCGGGAACCATCCAAGGTCACAAGGTCATACCGCCGAAAGGAGGTGCAGCTGAGATTTCATTGTAGGCAGCAGCCCTGAGCTCAGGATGGAGCTGGCTGCAGACGAGAAGTTCAAACAATTTGTTTTTAAAAAGCTGATATTAGGGATGATGGCCACTGAATTACAATGCACACCAGTATCACAAAACCTGGATGTCAAAATTGCCTGTGTGCAAGCCTTGGCTAATTACGTGCTACTCACGTGTTTGTTAGAAACAAAAGACTATCCCCTTTCTTGTGGTGGGATTTGAGTTTCATGTTGTAAATTGTTCTTTTCAGAAGGGACCTTGGTACGTATATTAGAGAGAGAGAAGCAATTTGTTTGAGCTAAGACTTAAATGGAATTCAGCCACTAGATCCCAATGTGCTTTTTGAGGCTGTGACTATGCAGCGTGGACATCTGACCTCTCTGAGGATGAGAAACGCAGCACGTGGGACTTGCTTCCGGCTCTAATGGAAACCATTCGTATTCCAAACATCAGTCCCTATTGATCTTTCTGCAACAGCAACCAGATAGCAGCTCCGTGTTTTGCTTGGGCTCTCATGGGCCTGGGTGTGCGTGTAGTCGCCCACAGGCATTTTGAAGAATCAGACGGACCAGCCATGCTCAGGAGAGAGCCAGGTCTTGCTAGGGAAAAGCAGGAGCTCCCAGAACTCCCCAAAGCAGACAGACAGAAAGACACAGGACTGCTGAACTGCATTGGAGTACTTACCCTGGGGAAACCACCTCATGTTTCCATTTCTTCATCTCTAATCGTGATCATGAAAGACCTGCAGACTCTCTTTTGGATAACAAACTAAAACTTCTAATACATGCCAGAAACACACACACACACACACACACACACACATTTGAAATACGAAATAGGCCGTGCAAGTACCCCCGATGGTGACTTTTCAGGTGGGGAAGATGGAATAAAAAACAATAAATGTTAATTAGTTTACATGAATCAAAATTATATCCTGCTTCTCTTTTTTCCCTTCCCACGGCTCCTAAAGTATTCAGAAACAGGTTATTCCAATTTCACCCCTGTTTTTCAAAAATTAATAAGGGTCATACATTAGTGTACCGTTCTGCCTTCTTCATAGAATATATTAGTAAAGGTTTTAATTACTGAAATTATACAGTCATAAAAAGATGATTTAATGAAAGCAATCATATCATTTGCATTCTGGCTCTGCCTGCCTGCAGTCACCACAAGAAACGCTCAATTACTCTGAAGTGCAGACAAATAATTATTGCATTGTCATTCTGTCTGAGGACCCTGGGCTCCAGTGGCTGCAAGTTCCCATTCCAGTAAGTACCTGCTCCAGGGATAAAAACCCAGCTCCGCGTGAGAGGGGAGGATTACAGATGATCGGTTTCCTTTCCCCATTCTAAGCAGAGCTGTCTTTTCCGGAGGAACCCACTTGGACCTCTCCTCAGATAAGGGAAGATTAATTGGGGTGCTTTTTTGTGGCAGAAGGTTTGGTGGTGGTTAAAATAACTAGACTCTAGTCTGGAAGTGATAGCCTAGGTATAAAAAAGATGATTTTTATCACATTTGGCAGGACAACAGGTAGGCATGTGAAATCATGCACAGGGAAGGGTGTGCCCATGTGCTTGCAAAGCCAGAATCTGAGTGGGCAGGTGGCTCTAGACCTGCCCCCCAGGTCCTCCTGGGCCCTCCCCACAAAGGAAGGGGCAAGCATGGTCACAAGTGAAACACGTGGGTGAATGCTGTTGAGTTCCCACTGAGGGATGATGTAGAAGTGGTTGACTTAGTTAGGGTCTAGCGGTGGCACCTAGGGGAAAGGGTGGGGTTCCAGAATGGTCTATTCTACTTAGATTTACTACCAACCCCTGAGATTGGGAAACTCTGGTTTCCCAAGTTCATGGGGCAAAGCCTCCTGCTACACCCTCCTAATAAACCGTCCCTGCTCTGTGAACCCCAGGGCCCCTCTTTTGAGGTGCCCATGATGGCAGGACTGCAGAGGTGAGGGGATGCACAAGCTTTTGTTTCTTTTCTACTGATCAAGTCAACTGATATTCATGGGGGACCTACTATGTGGAAGACCCTGCACTGGGGTCTTAGCATAGGGCAAAGGGTTGATGTTGCCCCATAACAATGCTTTTTTTCCCCCATAACGATGCTTTTTAAAAATATCCTCATCTGAAGATATGTTTATTGGCGAGAGGGAGAAAGAGAATCATCAATGTGAGAGAAGCATTGATTCATTGCTTCCCAAATGTGCCCTGACCAGGGATCAAACCCGCAACCTTTTGGTGCATGGGATGGTACCTCACTCAACGGAGCCACCCGGCCATGGCCCCATAAAATGCTTTTGACACAAGGTGCACATCATTTGTACGCTCCGAAAATAGAAACTCAGTGCTACATTGACTTAACTTCAGGGGAAAACCACTTTTCTGTGAGCTGAGGGATGAATTCTTGAAGGACAAGAGATGGGGTCAGAGCCTCATTAATACTAAGCTGGGACTGTCATCTGTTCTTTGAAGATGCCAAAGCCAAGACTTAGAGAGATTGCTAGAGACCACGTGGCGAGAGCGGGGTGCTGCTGGGGTGCCTGCACCTCTGCTCTTCCTTCTCCCCAGGGAGAGAGCCACAGATGTCATCCGTCTGTGCTCTCATCAGCTGGCTGGGTCCAGAAAAAGGAAGTGACTTGGCCAAAGTTAGCTGGGGGCAGAACCAGGGCTGAATTTGGACAAGAAGATGGGAGTTGAGAACAGCGCACAGAGACCTGATTGTGTGGTGGAGGGGACACAGGGCCCCACGGATTCTTGATAATCTCAGCCAGGGGGAGGAGGCAGGCGTGTGCACTAGGTCAGAGAGGCCAAGGGTGGTTAGAGACCCAGTGCCCTGGAGCGTCCGGGCACAAAACAAGCTAACTAGATCCATTCATAAGTGCCACGAGGAACAGGGTCCCAGCTGGGGCCTGCCCTGGGCCCATCACCAGGGTCTGCGTGGCGAGGCGGAGAGGGGGGACAATCGGAAACCTGCTTATGGACCTGGGGTGTTCCTGGAGAGCGGTCCTAAGGGAAGAAAGACGGTTAGCCAAGTGTGGGCTAGTGCTGGGGAGGTGGGGTGGGGTGGGGCAATTGTAAAGAGAAATGATGTTACTGAGTTACTCTGCTGCTCCCAGTTCTGAGCCCATTCCATATGCCAATTTTTTAAATTCTCCCATCAACCCTCCGAAGTAGGAAGTAACAAAGCTCCACAGACTGGATAGGAGCACTGAGACCGTTTCAGTCACCTGAGCACGTGGCAAGTGACTGAACTAACAGAGCCTGTGCTGTTAGTTCCCGGGCACAGTGCAGTGGCTGTCACTTGGAAATGTCCCCCAGCCACGTCCGCAGGGACTTCAGCCTGAGCCCACGCTGGAGCAGGATGGCAGGAGGCTTCAATTGAGGACTGAAGGTTGTTTCCTTAGGCATTTCCTAGACTCGGGGAAGAGGTCAGCTGCCACGGGCCCACTGGGGACAAGTGGCAGAGAGTACAATAGAAACCAGTCCTAGGAATTAATCGTAGACCTTGAGGGCACAAGCCAAGGCCCAGGCAGGAAACTGTAGGATTAATGCCACTCTAGTTCCTATGAGGCTGAAGTGGAAATGATGACAGTTCATCATTCAGAAAAAAGCAGTGAAGAACTCTTTATGAGTTTACCCAAATCCTGCTTTGAATGCCTCCCTGGGGCAGCCAGATCAAAGAGCAAATGATTTGGAAGTTGAGTTGTGGGCTGTTCCATAACCTTGGGCTGTTTGCCGACCCTCCTGGGCTGTCATCTGTGTGAGAGACACTTGATGGCACGGGCTTCTCCGTGCCCGTCCCGTGAGACACCAGCATCCCATTAGACCTTAGCCATATGAAAGAAAAGTTCTGGGACTAACTTTGGGGAAAGCTGCATACTGAAGTGCCCTTTTGTGTATCCATGGCCCATATATGGAAGCGCAGCTTCCCAGCATTTTTGACATTGTCACACACGTAAAAAATGATGATTCTGTATTTACATGCATTACATTTTTCTTGATAGTATATGCCTGGGATCAGAAAATAAAATACAAAGTCTTATTTTTAAAGAAACAATCTTTAACGAGAACCTGAAGCGGGCTCACGTGAACTTACTTTTCAAAATCCGCTTTTATATTTGAAATGGCAGCACATAAATTCTAATCAAGATTTCAATAGTTACCCTTGGAACACATATGTTGTAGCAAATGGCGACTAGTCGCTCTTATCTCAACTGGCAGCAATTTCTTCCTCACCATTCGTCAGAATTTCTATAACTGGATCCCTTTCAAGTGTACTTTACAGGGACTATGAGTCTTTAAATTCAGCAGTTTTCCCTTTTCTTTCCTTGACAAATATAATATCTTCTGATAATGTGGCTGGATTGAGAATGCAATCAAACGTGATCAGATTATTTATAGATAATAAGGAAGCTTTTCCTTAAGCCCACACAGATGTTCCTGTATTGGCTTTTAATCAACTTTAGGGTTCCTATATTAGTCCTAATTCATATCACTGGTAACTCACAGTAACCTTATTTATCTTATCCAAAGTTAGATTTTTGCTTTGAATTCATAAACTTTGTCCATACCCATTTGTATGTTTTCTTACTGTTCTTATCATTTTAATTCATTTTTATGGGATGCTCAAAAATGATTAACTAAACCGTTTAAAAGGTCACTCACTGATCTGTAGTACATCTCCATGGTGTGAATGGTTTATAAATGAATTTTGAAGTTTTCCTTTTGTTCATAAATTTCTGGCACAATTCTTTCCCTGGCTAGCCGTGGACATCAGTTTGAAACATCCCAAATGGGTATCATGATACCATTTATTTAGAGAAAGCTTAGAACAGATGGGTCCAGGCGGCTTGCATTTCATAAGATTCACCATTCTTATGGTATCATCCAACATAACATCTGTAGGCAAACTTGCTTGTGCACCCGAGGGCTTCTCTGTGACTGAAGACCACAGCACTGGCGTCTCATGATTTTCAGGGTGAAATCTTGGAGTGCGGCAGCCTTGGCTTTCCCTGGTCCTCGCAGTTGTACCAACAGAGAGCAGACACACACTGTATTTCCATGATATTTGTTCCAGTGGTTTGTTCTGGTACTTCTTTGCGATCAACACACAGAAATCAGTTGCATTTCTAAACCTTAATGATGAACTATTGGGAACAGAAATCACGAAAAGTCCATTTACAGAGGCTCCATGTGAGTGATGGTCTCCGTCGGCAGGCCCAGGACACCGAGAAATGAACCTTTGGTGTCTACACATGGGAAGCTCTGTCTCCTTCCCCTTTTGGGAAAGAAAGCCCTTTAGAGTCTCAATGGAAACACCCTTTGCCTAATCCTTGAATGTGCCAAGAAACCTCTCCAGGGAAAAGATGAGCCCAGGCCTCCAACATCCCAGACCTCACCCTCCCTGGAAGTGCACCCATATCTCCAGGGTTAGGTAAACCTTTCTGGGATTCTCCCTCACCATCTAAGCTGTTGTAAACTGCTTTCCAGGGTTTGCATCTAGCCCAGGAAGCACATTGCCGTGAAATATGTTTAGAAGGCTCTAACTGTGCAGAACATAAAAGAGTTTCTCTACAATCAAACACTTAGCTTGGAAAGATGATTTGTGATTTCTTGTGACCTTGCACGTCGGTTGGGGGTTTTGCTGACCGGGGCTGCGCTGGGCACATCTCAGTGGAGGTCAGATGTGTGTCTGTGGTCGCTCGGTGGGCTGGCTGGCCGGTGGGCCGTGGGCTCAGCTGGGACTGCCTAGGCTCTGCTCTGTGTGGCCTGTCGCACTCCCCTGGCAGTCCAGCGCAGCCTCATCGTCATAGCAAAAGCAGGGATCTGAGAGGGTGGAAACGCAGAGAGCTTCTCCAGGCCTGGGCCCGGACTGGGCGCGCTCCCCTCTACCTCACCCTCTAATCACGGGGCTCGAGGCAGGCGTCCGCCCTACCTGGTCTTCAGGTGGTTCCTGTGGGCCAGCTAGTGAGCTTGGTTTTTAGAGTTAATAAAAAAAAAATGTCTCTCCAGCTTTTGCTCACTCCCTCCCCTTCATCCTCCGGGCACTTTCTGCGGTGCCTTGCCATCCCCAGAGGGCCTGGGTGGATGCCATTCTGTGTAACTAACCCATGTGGCCCGCTGTGAGGGCAGAGGCAAGGCCTGTGTGACCTCCGGACAGTCAGCCTTCCTCCTGGACCTCAAGTCTGTCCTCACCTCTTTGTCTCAGCAACAGCTTTGTCCCACCAGGGTTAGGTGATATTTTCCCCTCTGGCAGAAGCCCCCGCTTGGCATGTGTTTATCTTTCTGACTGTTCCTGGCTTCTTTTGCTCGGAAATGAACACCAGCCTGGATCAAAGACGAAAACATCTCGAGTTGGCAGCCGAAAGCATCTGCCATCCAAATCGGCACCTCAGCTCCGTTTCTTGTTGCAAACAGGAAAAGGAATCTCTGGTCCCTCAAATGACACCTGGTCATGTAGAGATAATGGCGAATTGTACGCTTCCAGAAAAGCCATCCTTTAAAGAGGGCACGCGTGTTTTATGGTCTTTGTCAAGATTTGAATGCCGCAGGGAGTGCATATGTGGCACTTTATCATAAACAACAGGATGCAGTCTTATTCATCACCCAGAAGATACCGAAGAGAGAGAAGGAGAGAGAAAGAGATAAGATGGCTAGGTTGCTTTGTTGTATTTCTGAATCACGCCATGCATAGCCACCCGTTATCCACCTCCCTTACCGAAAGGGTACGTTTGCTCTCATGAACGAACATATGCTGACACTTCATCGTTACCCAAAGTCCCTAGTTTACCGGAGGGCTCAGTTTCAGTATTGTCCCTTCTGTGAGTTTAGAGGCTTGTTGTTTTCATCCTTGAACTGTCATTTCAAATGCCACCTCCTTGGTCCAAGTGTTCACCCAACGGATGACTAGGTAAATGAAATATGCTACGCGCATGCAAGGGGATATTAGTCAGCCTTGAGAGGATGGGAATTATGGTACATGATACAGCATGGATGAGCCTTAAGGATACCTCAAAAATCAGACAAATATTGTGTGATTGCACTTATGGGAGGTATCCTGAGTTGTCGAATTCATAGGCAGGAAGTACCATGGTGGTTGGTGGGGGCGGGGGTGGGGAAAGGAATGGGTGGTTAGTGTTTAATGGGTATGAATTTAAGCTGGGGTTGGTGAAAACCTGGAGATGGGTGGTGGTGATGGCTGCACAACCATGTCAATGTGCTTAAGGCCACTGAACTGTACAATTGAAAATGGTTAGGCCCTGGCTGGGGTGGCTCCGTGGATTGAGCGCTGGCCTGTGAACCAAAAGGTCACTGGTTCGAGTCCCAGTCAGGGCGCATGGCTGGTTGTGGGCCAGGTCCACAACCTGGTGCAGGGCATGCCAGAGACAGTCAACTGATGTTTCTCACATCGATGTTTCTATCCCTCTTTTTCTCCTTCCCTTCCCTTTTCCCTAGAGAGTAAAAATCTCTTAAAATGATTAAAATGGTAGTTTACGTTGTGGACATTTTTCTACCATAAAAATAAAGAAATGAAAGTTCCAACTGAAAAAAAGCCACAGCTCAGAGAAGCCTTCCGTGGTCATCTAGCCCAAAGGCCACCCCTGTGCCCAGTCACTTGGTTACCATCTTACTGGTTTCCTGCCATCAGGACGCTTCTCATCAGATGTGGGGAGACAGTCTACAAGCACATTATTTAAAGCTAACTTCGTGTACTGATATGCACTGGAGAAGATGGAATGATAGGCTGGAGAGCACTGGGCCAGTGGCTACTTGAGCTAGGCCATCAGGGAACCTTTCTGAGACAGGAAGAGATCTGAATCACGTGAAGGGAAAAGCCCGAAGGAAGATCTCGGGGAAGCATATTCCAGCTACGTGCAAATTCTCTGAGGCGTAAATGAGATTAACGTGCGTAAGCGATGTCACGTCAGCCTCCACTGTGGGAGTGTGGAGGGCGACGGGGAGAGCCGTGGAGATGAAGCACAAAGCCCTGCAGGCCTAGTTGGTCACATGATGGCTTTAGCAGGAAGGCTGACACGGTCACATTTACGCTGTCAGAAGATTACTGCACAATAATCTGAGGAGCCTGTACTGTGTGGAGGGAAGGCAGGGGTGGTAAGAGGGAAGGCAGGGTTGGATGACTGTCGTTGTCAACGAGGACAGAGATGACAGGCTGGTCCGGAGCTTTGTCTGTGCCGACGGTAAGAAGCAGCTGGGTCCAAGGCCTGCTTGGGAGGTAGAGCTCGAACGCCTTGTGAGTGACTTGCCAAAGGCCAGGTGTGCAGGAGGGAGGGGGGCCAATTGGCTCTTTGGCCCAAGCAACGGTGACATCACTAACTGGGCGCAGAAGATGGGGAGGAGGGGAGGGGATCTGGTGGCGGAGGTAAAAATCCGGACTTGTGCTTTGGACATGCTCGGTCACATGGGCGGATTAGCCATCTAAGTGCAGACAAAAGTAGGTAGCTCGGTGGAGTCCAGGACACAGAGCCGGGACAGGCACTGGGCACGATCTGCGTGTGGATGCCATTTTGAATCTGGATGGGCTCACTTAGGAAGAGATTGTAACGGAGAAGAGAAGGGGCCCTGGACTCATGAGGTGTGTGATTTGAGCATGTTATTCGGTTTTTCTGAGTTCAACTTTGGATATGACCATCAAATGAGTTTGATAACATCTTCCTTGCAGAGTTGTTATAAGAATTAAGTGAGCTGAATGCATGCAAAGGCATCTGGTACAAGGCTTGATAGATTCTAAAGATATGCAACTTTCTTCACTCTGAGTGTCCTTGTCCCAATCTGTTAGTAATAAAGGTATTTATGTGAGCAATTAAAATTGGACCTAGGCAAAGTGAGTGTCTAGGACTTGATGTTCCTTTTTCTGATTGATCAACTTCCAAAAAATGATTCTTGGCTACTAGGGGATGGATAAAAGAGAATATATATCATCCTTCTCTGTCAAGAGAGTTCAGATTCCTCTGGGCAGGAGGGGGTCAGATGTGAGGAGTAGTGCCGGGATGCGAGGAGAAGGAAAATAAGAGAAAAATACTTCAGGCAGCATGGACTGGCATCCAGTTGGAGAGGCTTGAGATTTCAAACCTCCATCCTTTGAGAATGGTGGCAGTGGCCAGAAACAGAGACCCTGGCGTGGAGTTTGCTTGGGATGGTCAGGAAAGTGGCAAGGAGGTTGGCTTTCGCCAGGCTGAGTGTGACAGGAGATCCCAGGCAGATAGCTAAAATTTAGGGGGTCTGTGTAGCTCAGGAGAGGGGCTGGATCAAGAGCTAGAGATTTAGGGAGCCCTGCAAAGAGCTGATTGAAGTTCTGGATGGCAGGGGGCGTGTAGAGGAACTGTCTTGAATTAGAAACTGTGGGTCTGAACCTATGAACAGCAGGTGTGTGTATGTCCCAGTGACAGAGCAGGACTCCCGATGGGGGACAGGGGCATTCACTCAACATATTCTGGGCTGCAGTGGCTGCATAGGGGGACAGGAACACTGCCAGACACTCTCAGGTGGCTTTCTGAAAGAGCAGGACAGTGGCAGACCACACCTCTGGGTCTTCTAGAGGCAACTGCGCAGGGATCTGACACCTTATGCAAGCAGGTGAAGAGAAAAACCAGTTCGGATGGAGGACTAGCTCATACTTAAGGCTGGCGAGCTCATGGACCACTGGAGTTCCAATCGCCTTTCCTGGCGACAAGTCCCTGGAAATCACACTCATTGCAGTAGGTGGGACTTTGTTCTGACTCAGAGCCCGGTGCCAAGTTGGGGAGCTGCTCCATCTGCCGGCCTCCCAAGCTTGTCAACACGATTTGGTCGCCTCCTGCTTGCTCATCGGTGCTTCCTGTGGATGTTGAACAGCACAGTGACAATCGTCTCCTTAGGTAGCGCCTGAAGGATCCAGCTCTGAATTAGGCACATGCGAAGAGGGCGCCAGAAGGTTCGCTTTCAGGAGAAGGCCAAGGGAAGAGAGAAAAGGAGGCATGGTTTCCAGCAAAAAGCTTCTTTACCAAATCTACCAGGTGGCTTCCTGGGAAATAGTCTCTCCCACCCTGCACTTCATGGGAGACCCAGCCGTTATTCTGCCGGGCACTGAAGAAGTTATTCTACAGGAAGTTTACAACAGTATTCATGTGTCATCGACTCGGAAATGATGTGGGCTCCCTCGCACATCAGTTGTATGTAAGCATCACATCTAACGGTGCACCTGTCTTTGGGATGGAGAAATAGGGACTGGGTGAGGAGGCCGTCACTTTAAATGCTGGGTGCATTGCCGACTGCTGGTGCTTTGGTAGTTTTTATCTGGAAGCTGCTGGCGGTGCAGGGTTTTCTACAATAGTACAGCCTTCAAGGCGAGCTTTGGAAAACATGCCAAGATTTACAATGCAGAAGAACCATGCAGTCTTGAACATTACATCTCAAGTGATTTCTTGGGAAGCTTTGAGACCAGCCAAACTACACTCCTGTGGCAGGGCTGGGTGGGGCCCTATGGGGCCCCCAGGGCCTCAGACACCTGTCCGGACACCCAGAGAGCACACCTGAGTCCCTCTTTACAGGGTGGGGATGGGCACAGCTGGGTGATCTGCTGCCCTTGGAAGCTACATCTGTACAGCATCTGAGCCCTGCTGGGTAGGGGACATCCCACCTGGGCTGAGGACTCACATGGAGCCCACAAAACAGCTGTCAGAACCCTGAGCTGACCAGCAGGGACCTTCCCATAGAGCTGTGACCATTCAATGTTGGTAAATATTTATTGGCAGCTGCCACAAGAACAGATGCTCTGGCATGAGCATTCAGGACATACGACACAGTACCTGCCTCCCCAAAATGGACAACCTACTAGGGCTCCAACCAACACTTGGGGAGGAAAAATGATTGAGAGTAAACAGAGCCTGGGGCTGGGGTCACCTGTCTGGGCCTGTGGCATGTCACTTGACCTTGGAGTCCCTTAGAGGTTCCGTGTCTTCATCATAAACGAAGATGAAGAATTGTTAACACCTAGGCACCCTATGCAGACTGTTGGGAGACTGGACACAACCACAGCATGGTGTCTGGCCCTAATTAAGACTCAGTGAACAAGAGCTGTGTTTGTTTTGTTTTTTAAACCCTCACCTGAGGATATGTTTGTTGATTTTAGAGAGAAAGGGAGAGAGAGAAAGAAAGAGAAACATTGATGTGAGAGAGAAAACGGGTTTCCTCCCAGGGATCAAACCCACCACCTTTTGGTGTACGGGATGAGGCTCCACCCCACTGAGTCGCCCAGCCAGGGCAACGATAGCTGGTTTTGAGGGCCTCCAGCACCCTGGGCCCTTTCATCTGCGTGGCCTCCCACCAACCCTATGAGCAGGGTGTCATTGCCCCTGTTTACAGAGGCAGAAACTCAAGGCCAGAGGCAAGGGGGTCGCTGGTAGTTGGCCATGAATCAGACCTGCACTTGATCCTGTCTTCATCCTGAGGTGGCTGGTCCTTGCGATGTCCAGACCATGGGTGGAGAAGAAATATCTAGCACCTTCTTAGCGAATGTACTGCTGATAACAGTGGTCCTTCCTCTTTGCCCAATACCTGCAGCTTTCTCATCTCTTACCCCGAGAGGGTCCTTTTTTGTTCAACCTGCACAAACCACTTCCTGCAGGACTTTCTCTGCCTGGAAGACGAACCATGGCAGGGTGAATGCTCTGGACAATGTCTTTTCCAGCCAGGGCTGTCTTCTGGTTTTATTTCAGGCTTCATGCAGCACAGCCCACTTCCAGCTCCTTCCTGCTTTATGTCATGAACTAGGAGTGTGTTTCCTAGTTTTCTTACTACTTTAAATGCTTGTTGCTCTAGTGATGGAAGCCCCGAGAACACTGACTGGTAGGCTCTGTGGAAGTCCAGCTGTTCATATTCACAGCTCGCCCCTGGAGGCCCAAATGTCGATCCTCCCCACGCCCCCTCTCCATCTCCTTCACTCTGGCTCCAGGGTGCTCCCATTTATATAAGCTATATTAAATAGGCACATTATAGTCCTTCTCTTGGAGCAAGGTTATTCTTTCAAACCCTGAGCACAACTAATTATTCAAGGAACACTTTGCAAAAACAGCATTGTATGAAGGCTGTGCAATTCAAAATCTATTTGAGAGGCTTTCACGGAAAGCAGGAGATTCAGGTGGGGGGCTGTATTCTTCTCGTGATAAATGCCTGTGTGCCCACAGGACTGGGGTGGTATGGAGGGCTCCCTAAGTGGTATGAGGCGGCTTTCCAAACACAACCACTTTCAGAAGTGCCCGTAGACACCAGCAGCTCTGATCCTGAAGGCGAGAATGAAAGGCCCGTTCTGCTGGTTGAGATTGCAGGGACACAGTCAAGCAAGCAGTTGGATGAGTATCTTAGGCCCTTCCCTTGCAGAATTTACCATCTGACAATTGGTGCGTGTGACCTTAGCAGGAGATTCAATGATGAAACAGTACCCGTGAAGGCTGAACAGGACATACCAGTTTTGGAGGAAATGTCTTGAAATCTAAAGCCATCTACTGGGTGAAAACACTACTTGTTTCTTGTATGTTAACCATCGGGAATGACAAGGCTCTTGGTGGAAGGACTAGGAAGAAGAGGAGCACTAATATAACCACCAGAGCTCCCATTTTCTGGAACTTTCTGAGCCACAGATGTCACATACACGAGCTCATCTGCTTTGCAGCAGTCCAGTGAGGTGGGGAGCATTACTGTGCCCAGTTTCCAGTGGCAGAGCTAGTTTAAACTCGACCCTGATGGACTCTGCTCCCCATGTTCACCCCATAAGTGCATGCTGCACCCCTGTAGCCCCTCCAGCCATGCACCCACCACTGAAGGAAAGTGTCCGGCTTTCTGTCACAGAGATCAGGCGTGTCGGTATTTGCATTTCGTATAAATGGAATCCTACAGTGTGTGCGTTCTGGTGTGGGCAAGCTGGTGAGATTCACCTGTTTTGTTAGGATAACTATTGACCATCTGTCTGCTCTTTGCTGCGTAGAATTCTACTGTGTGACTGTGTCTTGACTTACTTATCCACTTTTTAAAACCCTCATCCGAGGATATGCCTATTGTTGAGAGAGAGACAGAGACAGAGATAGAGACAGAGAGACAGAGACACAGAGAGAGACAGAGAGGGAGAATTAGCAACGTGAGAGAAATATTGGCGGATTATTTATACCCTCCTGTATACACCCTGACTGGTGATTAACTCCACAACCTAGGTATGTGCTCTGACCAGGACTTGAACCTGCAACCTTTTGGTACAGGGGAGGATGCTCCAACCAACTGAGCTGTTTCTTCATTTTGCCATTGATGGACATTAGGTTGTTTCTAGTTCTTGGCCATTACTAAAACTTCTCTATTGTGAATACATACACTTAGAAGGTTGTAGATAAAAATACTCTGTGGAGACAATCACATCACCTGTGAATAATGAGAGTTTTGAGGGTTTTTCCCCCTTTCAAACCTTGTACCTTTTCCTTTTGTTTTCTTTTCTGATTTTAAAAGCCTTTGCTGTTTCATTATTAAAAATAATGCTTGCTGTAGGTTTTGGTAGACTCCCCTTATCAGATTAAGGAAATCCCTTTAAATTCTGAGGGAGTTGAATTTCTTAAAAATTATAAATAGGTATTTTGCATTTCATCAAATGTTTTACTCATCTGCCGAAATAACCATATTGTTTTGTTCTTTTAATATGCTAATGTAGCTAATGATAATCACAGATTTTCAGAAGTTAAGCCTTATCTTCTTGGAATAAACCTAGCTCAGTCATGATGGGTTATCTTTTTCATAAAGTGCAGGATTCATTTTGCTAATATTTGTGTCGGACTACTGCCTTTATGTTCATGGATGAGGCTTCACTATGATTTTTCTTTATTACATTTTCAGAGTTTTAGTATCCAAAGTATAGTAGTAGACTCAGAATAAGTTGGGAAGAATTCTTTTTCTTTCTTTTTCCCTTAACTGATTTGCATAAGATTAGAATACATTCTTGAATGTTTGGTAGACCTTAACTATAAAATCATCTGGCCTGGTGATTTTTTGTAGGAAAATTAAATAATTGATTCATTTATTTTAAGGGTTATGAGTTAGTTAGGCTTTTAATTGTTTTTTGAGTTGGTTATTTTTAAGGAAATATGTTCATTTCTTCTAAGTTAATACATCTTTATGCATTATTTGGCTTGTAGTTTTTTTATAGTACACTCTTATCTTTTTAGTCTCTGCTGCATCTCTCATTTTATCCCCTTATTTTCAATATTGTTTGTGTGTTTCTCTTGACTCTGCTAGAAGCTTGCCAAGTTTATTCATGCTTTCAACGAAGCAACTTTAATTTTTTGTTAATCATGTTAATTAAATCTTTATTTGATTAATTTTGGCACTTCCAGTTATCTTTAAATTTATTTTGTTGTTCTTTCTAATTTCTTAAGTTGTGTGACTAGCTCATTAAGTTTCATCTTTTTTCTCATATTAATAAGCATTTAAGTCTACATTTCTGTCATGTTATCTTTCTCAATGCATGCTATAAGCCTTGGTGTATTGTATTTTCATTGTTGTCTAGTTTCAAACATATTTAAAAATTTCCACAAAAATCCACAAAGATTTTAAAAGCATAGAGCTTGATCTTCTAGTAGCTGCTATGACTCCGAAGCCAGCAATTCCCTTCCCCCACCTTTTCCCCCTTCCCTCCTCCCTTTCCCCTTGATCTCTAATAAATCCTTCTTTTCCTGTCAAAAAGAAAAAAAAAGCATGCCCTTATATGAACAGAGCTAGAGGTATCTGATTACCTGAGCTCAAATTATACTACAGAGCAATAATAATCAAAACAGCATGGTATTGGCAGACACACATGCACACACACCAGTGGAATAAAATTGAGAGCCCAGAAATAAACCTACATGTACATGGGCAAATAAATTTTGACAAAGGAACCAAAACACACCATGGAGAAAAGAAAGTCTCTTCAATAAATGGTGCTGGGAAAATTGGAAAGCCACATGCAAAAGAATGGAACTAGACTACAGTTTATCCCATGTACAAAAATTAATTCTAACTATAAGATCTGAAACAATAAATTACATAAAGGAAAACATAGATACTAGACTTATGGACATTGGACTTAGACAAGATTTTATAAATTTGACCCCAAGGGCAAAGGAAGTAAAGCCAAAAATAAATGAATGGGACTGTATCAAACTAAAGCTTCTATACAGCAAAGGAAACTGCCACCAAAACAAAAAAGGAACCAATCAAATGGGAGATGAAATTTGCAAATGAAACCTCTGACAAGGGATTAACGTCCAAAATATACAAAGAACTCATACAACTCAACACCAGACAACAAACAATCCCATTAAGAAATGGGCAGAGGGTCTGAACAGACATTTCTCCCAAGAAGACATACAAATGGCCAACAGATGTCTGCAAAGATGCTCAAGTTCACAGCTATTAGGGAAAATCTAACGAGCTACCATCTCACATCTGTTAGAATGTCTATTTCTAACATGACAAGTAATAACAAGTGTTGGAGAGGCTATGGAGGAAAAGAAACCCTCATTCACCACTGTTGGGAGTATAAAGTGGTACAGCCACTATGGAAAGCAGTATGGAGGTTCCTCAAAAAATTAAGAACAGAGTTAGCGACCATAGGGCCCAGCAATCCCACTTCTGGGTATCTGGGTATCTACCTGAAAATCTTGAAAACATTTCTTCACAAAGATATATGCACCCCTATGTTCATTGTAGCCCTTTTTATGGTGGCTAAGTCATGGAGACAACAAAAGTGTCCTTGATAAATGACTGGATAAAGAAGGTGTGGTGCATAGATACTACGGAATACTACTGAGCCTTAAGAAACAATGAAGTGCTGCCATTGTGACAACGTGGATGGACCTTGAGAAAATTATGCTCAAACAAAACAAGTCAGAAAAAGCTAAGAACCTACGATTTCACTCGTATGTGGAATATAAAACTGAGACTCATAGACACAGACAACAGTATCGTGATTACCAGAGGACAGGGTGTGGGGGGAGGTGGGGGGGGCAGCTAAATACACAGTGACTGAAGATGACTTGACTTTAGGTGGTGAGTATACAATGCAAGATCGTGTAGCATGGAAATCTATACTTGCAACCTATCTAATCGTACTAACCAACGTTACCCTACTAAATGTAATAAATAAAAGATAAGAATGGGACTCTCACAGTGACCTCTGAACAAAATCCCTTGCCAGGTTACCTTTCATGGCGTTCCAAAAATACTACTATGACACAAATCTTCCAGTGGGGCTTAGTCCATTTCTCTCTTTTTTAAAAAGGTAAATGTTACCATAGGGGCTCTATGACAAAACTTTCAGAATTTTTTGGTAGGGATTTCAAGATGTGGTGGGTTAAATTCTACTTGGCTTCCGGCTCCTTATTCTAAAGCATCATGGTTCTGAATCGTGCATGCTTACTAGTCCATGCAGAGCCTGGTTAGATTAATTAGACACAAGTGGGCAGAGAGAATGACAGCATACACCTGGAGCAAAAGAAACCGAGGAGAAGAGGGGGCAGCTAGACGGATTCTAGTCGATTTTTGTTGCAGAAAGACTGGATAATACTGACCAAAAGGGGAAACAAAATCAGAACAAAAGACTGCAGTAGGCTCTTAGTAAAGTGGCTGTGAGGCAGCCGTCCAGCGGTGGTGCTAAAGGGACTGCAAACATTTTGTCTGCGTGGGGGGTGGGGGTGGGGGGAGACCCCAGAAGCTCACAATCTGGAAGGAACTATAGAGCACTGGTTCTAAACATATTTCATTAATTCCATAGCATGATCTGGGTTTCATGTGTGAAAAACAGTAGCTTAAACGAATTTGTTTCTTTACTGCAGGCCTTTTCAGAGCCTTTAACATTTTCATGGGCACTATAAATTCCCAAGGGGGTGGGAGGATGCGATATGTAACGTTCCCAGATCTGCTTATTTATAGATGCTCCCCTTCCCCTGCAATATACATTTTTGTTTTTTGTTTTTGTTTTTGTTCTTTTCCCTTGCTTGGGGGTTTCTCATACCTGGCACCTCACACTTCACCCTTTCCTAAGCTCTGGGAGAGGAAATCATGTGACCCAGGAGTAGTTTTCCTGTAGATTTTTCTCTGGTGCCTCCAAGATGTGCCGGATGTGTGTGTCTAATGTTCCTTGACAGCTAAACGGACACGAGTATATTCTATTTAAATCCAAATTTATCAAGGCAAGTGATTTTCTTAAAATCCCCAAACTTCTATTCCCAAGCGTCTCCGCTATCCAAATGAATCAATGAACTTTAGTTCCTGAGAGGAAATTGCAGCTCTTTTATATATATTTAAAAATCAATGCTCGCTTATCAGATTATAAAATGAATCGCAGCCGCCCCGTCACCTCGACGTCTGGGCTGGACACTAGTTGCCCTCAGGTTCTCTGTCCTCTGAGCTGACCACTACGGAGCTGGCCTCCCACGACGCCGCATCCCATCAAAGATGCTGTTTTCCCTCCCGGAGGCCCTGGAGGTCTTTTGGAATTCCTTGAAGGCGGCCTCTTTCTCCCGGGAGATCTGCGCCATCCTCTCCTCCTTTTTCCTAATGGCCTCCTTGATGCCCTCGATGTGGCACTTCTCCTCCTTCTCGGCTTTCAGCTTCAGGATTTGATGGTTCTTCTCCTGCAGGATGTTGAGCTCGCGGAGGTGCTGCGCTCTGTCCCTGACGCTCTGCTGCACGTGGTTCCTGGCCTGCTGGCTCCTCTGGTCCGCCAGCTCCAACAGCAGCCGCTTGCGCACTCGCCTCTGCTCTTCCAGCTCTTCCGCGCGCAGCCTGACCTGCTGGTACTGCTCCCCGTCCTTCCGGGCCTTGTCCCTCAGCTCCCGGTGACGCTCCTTAACCAGGCCATGGTGGATCTCTTGGGACCGCTGCGAACTCTGCTCCAGGGACAGCTTCCGCAGGAGCTCCTCCGCCTTGGCCTGGCAGTCCAGCAGCACCTTCCGCGCTTGGTAATTGACCAGGGAGCTGAGATGGGCTTCGCGAACCTTCTTCTGGCCGTCGGTGGTGTGCAGCCGCTTCTTAGGACAGGCCTGCTCCAGCGACTTCTGCACCTCGCGGCCGCCTGGCCCCGGGTGGTCCTGGGGTGGCTCCGCCTGCTCCCGCTTGCCCTGCGCGCGGCCCTGCGTCCAGAGCTGGGCCTCAGGGCGGGCCCCGTCTAGCCTGTCCTGGCGCTGGGTCTCCCGGTCCTCCGGGGGCGCCTGGTTCTCTGCCTGGACTTGGCAGTCCCGCTGCCCTGCGACGCGCTGCTCCTTTTCCCGCTTCCACTGGGCCCGGCTCTGCCGCAGCAGCAGCTTGCGCTCCCTCTCCAGGGTCCTCTGGACCTTCTGGTCCGAGAGCTTGAGCTCCTCCCAGGCCACCGCCGCCTGCCGCTGCAGCTCCCGCATCCTCTGCGCCTTCTTGAGCCGGATCAGCACCAGGGCCACGATCTTCTGGTCCCTGGAGGACAGGACCGCCTCCTCCAGCTTGTTCTGGAGGATGTGCGTCTGCTGGCTCCTCATCTCCTTGCTGGAGACGGAGGGCTGGGAGTGCAGGCTGGCGAACGACGCCACCTGAGCGCCGCTGTCCCTCCTCCGGCTGCATACACAGGCGGACAGCGTCCTGCACTCTCGGGACGGCGCTGACGACCTCTCCGAGGGAACCGAGGAAACGGACCAGCGGTCTAGACCTCCGCAGACCCGCACTGGCCACGGATCGCCTCTCAGCCCCCTTTCTGCCCCGAAAGTTCCACTCGGGAGCGCGCCCTCGGGGAACGGTGGGGGTGAGTCTCCCTGGGCCGGAGGGTGGTGCTGGCAGAGGCGGGGCTGATGCGGCCACGCCGGGCTGTACTGGCTGCACCGCGACGGTTGGGGCTGGGTCCTTGGCTCCCCCCAGGCCTCTTGAACGCGCCCGTGGCGGGGCCTGTGCTTCCTGGCGCGGTCCAGGGGCCTCCGGGTCACATCGCTTAGGCTGCGACTTTCCCTCGATGAGTCAAGGGACCGGTGCTGGCGAGGCCGTGGGCTGGTCGAGCAGCGTGGGGTGGGCCAGGGAGCCGCGGGCTCGCTCCCCTCGTCCGGGGACGTGGTCCAGGAGCCCCGCGCCAGCTGGACCTGGTGCCCGGGCCGGCGCAGCCGTGCGGAGGACACGCGCGCTCCGCTTGGCTGCGGGGGCTCCCAGGGGTCCGGGTAGGGCGGCGCGGAGAAGGGGCCGAAGCCCTCCATGCTCGCTGCCGCGCGCCCCGCGTGCGAGCCGGGATCCGGGGCCTGCAGGGGTCGCTGCCAGCCCCGCTCGGCGCTCTGACCGTTGCGGCTGCACTTGTGACGCAGGGCCACTTCACAATGCTGCTGGCCCGCCACCCGCCCACCCCGCCTCCCTAAGAACCCCTGGGGAGGAGGGGGCGGGAGCCTGAAAAAGAGCTCAGGGGTTAGAGGTGTCCGTGTGTGCAGGAAACCAGGGGTGAACCGTAAGTCTGAGAGTCAACGAACCACCCCCAGTATTTCAGGCAGAAACTTGAGCTTGCCCCTGGAAACAGCAGGCTTCTAAAAGGATCGGGCGAAGGCATCACGTCCAGAAAAGGCCAGGTGCACTGGCAGGGAGGGGGCGGGGTGAGGAATTCTCCAAGTCCTTAGATGACCGTAGTGTCACCCACCCTACCCCGCTGTACCTCCACAGAGCCAGCAAGTAAAGCGACTGTGCACGCTCACGAACGCGATGCACCGTGCTTTCAACGTTTTTCAGTACCTATTATGTTTTGTTTACCTTTTTAAACGTTAGAACAGAAACTAAATTAGTGTCCACGCCCCACCCGCCACCCCATGGCAATTGCTGGTTATAGAACAGCAAACAGGACATCTGAAAGAGACCCTTTTCCTCCAAGGGACCAGCTGAGCAGGACAGGTCCTCCTCACCTGCAACGTTAGCATCTGATGAAGACCCCCAGGAGGCCACCCTCAGCTCTTCTGGGAGGGAGAGGAAAGAAAAGAATAAGTTTCCAACCAGTCCCTTGATACTGAGAACAATCAGCCTGCTTTTATTTTATTATTTTATTTTGTTTGATGATTTTATTTGGCAGAAAAACCCTCAATGTACTTCACTGGAGGCCTCAGAATTTGGGCCTTCTGCCAAAGGAAGCCCTGAGCCTCTTTCCTTCCCCTGGAAAATATGATGAAATGTGCCCCGCTTCCTCAGTTGGAATTGACCTGCGGAGCAGACATGCGCCCTTAGCCCTTGCTCAGAATAACTGCAGTGGCTTCCGTGTCTGTGTCTTAGCAAAGATCCCAGCTCTGGGATGGGTCAGAGAGCTGCTTTGTCCAGTCACAGCATCCAGCGGCCACACGGGGATGAGCCCCGGCCTGTATGTCCAAAAGACATTTACTGTAAGTATAAAATACACGCTGGGTTTCAAAAATGTATGATGGGGAAAACAGGTACATATTTCAACATGTTTTATATTGGTTAGTTGTTGAGATGGTATTTTGAACACAAAGGATTAAATAAAAATAAATTGATGTCACATGTTGCTTGTTTTAATGGGGTTACCAGTAAACTTCAAGTTGCATGTGCATGTTACATACGTCATGGTGTCTTTCCATCGGATAGCACTGCTACAGATCATTGTTTCCGGTACTCACGTGGTAGGGACAGCTTTCTGCATCTAGGTAATTTTTATTTCATGTAAATGCATTGCTTTGAAATCAGCCTTTTCTAAGAAGATAACACTTGGGTCACAGGACTTTTTTTTTTCCCCCCTTCTCTCTCTCAATGGCTGGATGGTAGGGTAAATTATCGATTTTTTGAATTCAGCTTTGCAGTAGTTTCATAGGAATTCAATTTTTTCACTCCCCACCTTTACTTTTTCCTTCCTACACAGGAAAGTGGGTGCCCCCAAGTAACAGTGTCTGAGGAGATGGAACAGGGCCCTGCTCTGTGTGCCTATGAAAGGTAGGGGCTCATCAAAAATAGCATGCCCACAAAACAGTAAAAAAAACTTACATAAACACCCAGGGCAGTAAATGAAAAACTTGTGTTACAACAGCACTAAGGATGGAAATGGTAGATTATAAACTTCTTTTTTAGAAAAAGCAGAAACCAGGGGGATAAGAGCCTGGGAAATAGGAAAGTTAAGTTCCCATGGAAACAATCATTTACCCACAATGCAAAGATTCCATGTGCCCAAGAGCCTGTGTGTGTAAAATGGTAGCTGACACATAGTAAGCGCGTGTAGGAGCATCGTTCTAAGTGCTTAATATGTAAACCCCACAACAAGAAGGCAAAGTGAGGACCGTCCTTTCCCAAGGGTCAGAGAGAGGATCCCCAGCGCAGACAGGCAGTGGGGTCAGGATCAAATCCTGCCTCCCCCCAGCCTCTGCATGCATGGTCTTCTGAGCTGGCATGACAGAATTATAGCCGGACAAAACCATGTGTGCACCAGGGGAGCAGGACAGGATTTGAAACAGTTTTAGTTTGGTTGCCTCTTAAGACTTTGGTGTTTTTCCACCTTGACAACTTTAATGCCATTAAAATCTGGAGATGGTAATGAACCCATTCTTATGAAGAAGCAAGGACCCCAAACAAGCGCTTTCAGAGCGGAAAATGAGTTAGTTCTCTTCTACCGGGAGATAAGAGAATGCAATTACAGAATCACCCCCACAGTCACACAGAGACACCAAACTGCGCAAGGAAGGGACTGATTTTTGAAATTTCATCATAAACACTTTGGAACGTTAAACATAGGAAGAGGTTTCCCAATGGAAACTTGCACTGAATCTTATTTATCTTATTTGGATTTATTCCTCATCCTCAACATAATGTAGGTATTATATTAGATTTTTTAAAATGTGTTTGGCTCGAAGCTTTAAAACATGTGGGTTTTTAAAAACAGTTCCGTGTTTTGTTTTATTTATTCTGTTCGGCTAAAATTGAGGCTGGAGTTGTTCATTCCCAAGGAAATGTGGTTTTAGATGTGTCAGCGAGGGAGGATAGCTTGGTGACTGACAGTCTGAGGTTGGACGGTCTGCTGTGAAATGAGCACTGGGGCTCCATGCTTGATGTGATCAGTGGGGTGAGCACCTCAGCCCCCTCAAATTTCAGCCCCTGCAGGCTTAGTGCACCGTGGAAAGATCTTCAGCGGGCATCTCAGAGTGTTTCTGTCACTCAAAGACCCCCCACTCAGGGCCGGAGTAGGAGCTTGGCAACCGTGGGTGGCTGTGTCTGTGACCTGCGTGAAATGGTGCTCTTTCTTCAAGTCTCAGCTCAAGGGGAGACCTCTCTGACCTCCCTGACCTCCCTGACCAGGTGGAGTCCTCCTTGGCCCACCCAAAGTCCCCTTAGGGCACCAGGCTCTCTCCTGGGTGGTAGGGGCCCCCATGGGAGGCTATGTGAAGACTTGAAATGAACATTCTATAGGCATCGTATGAATGCATTGTAGACCCAGTGGTGAAGTAAAATGTATTTCATACCGGAAGTTGCATTAAAAAGTTGTGTTTCTCTACAAGAGTTCCTTAATAGTTAAGGAGACCAAGACTGATACTGCAGAAGCAGGATCTATTGGCCTTTTCTCAGCTTCGTCTGGATTTCCCTGTCCTCTTTGGCATTGAGGTCCACCTTTCATTTGGATTTATTTTCTCTCTTCTTTTTTTAAAAAAATTATATTTTATTAATTTTGCTATTACAGGTGTCCTGATTTTTTTCCCTTTGCCCCCCACCCCTCACCCAGCACCCTCTGCTCCCTCAAGCAATCCCTTCACCACAGTTTCTGTCCATGGGTCATGTGTATACATGTTCTGGCAACTTCATTTCCTATATTGCACTTTACATCCCCATGGCTATTCTGTAACTGCCTATTTGTACTTAATCCCCTCACCTCGTCACCCATTTCCTCTAGCAACCATCAAAATATTCTCACATCCATGATTCTGTCTCTGTTTTTCTTGTTTACTTCATTTGATTTTTAGATGTAACTGTGGACAGATATGTATTTATTGCCATTTTATTGTTCATAGTGTTGATCTTCCTTTTCTTAACTAAGTCCCTTTAACATTTTACATAATAAAGGTTGGGTGATGATGAACTCTTAGTTTTTCTTGTCTGGGAAGCTCTTTATGTGTCCTTTGATTCCAAATGACAGCTTTGCTGGATAGAGCAATCTTGGCTGTAGGTCCCTGCTTTTCATCACTTTAAATGTTCCTTGCCAATCCCTTCTAGCCTGCAAAGTTTCTTTTGAGAAATCAGCTGACAATCTTATGGGAACTCTCCTGTAGGTAACGAAGTATTTTTGTGTTGCTGCTTTTAAGACTCTCTCTTTATTTTTAACCCTTGGCATTTTAATTATGATGTGCTTTGGAGTGGGCCTCTTGGCATCTATCTTGTTTGGGACTCTGTGCTTTCTGGACTTGCATGTCTATTTCCTTCACCAAATCAGGGGAGTTTCCTTTCACTATTTTTTCAGCTATATTTCCAATTTCTTGCTCTTTCTCTTCATCTTCTGGCACCCCTAGGATGCAAATGTTGGACCTCTTGAAGTTGTCCCAGAGGTTGTTTAGACTACTTTTTTAATTTTTTTTTCTTCTTTTTGTTCTGATTGCTTGTTTTTGTTTTTTTTTTTTTTTTGCTTCCTTATGTTCCAACTCATTGATTTGATTCTTAGTTTCATCCACTCTGCTGTTGTTTCCCTGTAAGTTGGTCTTTATTTCAATTAGTATATCCTTCATTTCTGACTGGATCTGTTTTAGGCTGTTGAGGTCCTCACTAAGTTCCTTCACCCTTATAACTGGCATTTTGAATTCTGCATGATAGGCTGCTTATCTCCACCTTGTTTAGCTCTTTTTCTGGAGTTTTGATCCGTTCTTTCATTTGGGCCACGTTTCTTTGTCTCATCACTTTGGCAGCCTCCCTGTGTTTGTTTCTCTGTATGAGGTAAAGCTGCTGTGACTCCATGTCTTAGTAGTGTGGCCTCATGTAGTAGGTGTCCTATAGGGCCCAGTGGCACAACCTCCCCTGTCACCCAAGCTGGGTACTTGAGGTGTCCCCTTTATGTGGGCTAAGAACACCTTCCTCTTGTAGTTGAGCCTTGCTTGCTGTTGGCAGATCAATGGGAGGGATTTACCCAGACCAGTCAGCTGCAAGGACTGGCTGTGAACACCAACCTCCCCCCTCCATGGAGATTCGACTGTACAGGGGCAGGGTGGGAGTGCTCTGACATGGTCTGTAGCTGTCCACTGGGTTTCTGGGCTGGCGCAGGCCAAGGTCAGCCCCCACCTGTGTTTTGCCTGGGGTACCCTGCCTGAGCTATAAAGCAATCAGAGATGGTTGTTACTTGTGCTGGCCTTGGAGGTTCCCAGGTGACGCCAAGCTGTGAATCTAGGCTGGCTGCTGCCAGCGCTGGGCCTGAGGCTCACTGAGGCCAGTTGTTGCATGTTTGACAGGACTTTGAAGATTGTGAAGCCTAAGCCAAAAGCGGCTATTCATATGGAAAAGCAGTCCAAGCATTCCCTGGTCTGTGTGGCTCAGTTGGTTAGGGTGCCATCCTGTGCACCACAAGGTTGGGGGCTTGATGCCCAGTCAGGGCACATGCTGGGCTGTGGGTTCAGTCTCCAGTCTGGGAGTATGTGGGAGGCAGCCAATTGTTGTTTCTCTCACACTGATGTTTTTCTCTCTCTAGTTCTTCCTCCCCTCTCTCTAAATAGAATCAATAAATATTAAAATATATATGTACCTATTTAAAATAAAGAACTCCAGCTATTCAAAGTTGACATCAAATTCATAACTATCCTCATAAAACCTCCTTTTCAATGGAATTTTCTATTTTTATTAGCAAGTTACAGCTTGGTCTCTTCAACTCTAAATCTTGACATCATCTCTGTATCTTCTTTTGTTCCGCTCCCTCAAGCCATCGTGGTCCCTTAGATCTGACCACCCCCTCTTCAGAGCCTCCCACGGTCACGGTCATGGCCCTTACCTCTCTTAGGAATGGAAAACCATGTGCATGACCAACAGATATTTTTGTGCTCCACTGATGTGATGGCTATCAGCAAAGCTTTACAAAATTTACTGAGGGGAAAAATGAAATCAATCTCCAAACGATAGTGGTCAGTCACAGGACCCTGGACACTTGGGAAGACACCCAGCTACGCTTCCGGAGCCCCAAGGACATACAGGCTTTCAGCAGGAATGGACTTGTGCTAGTCAACATCTTAAAGTGATTCTGTGCAAAGCTGCCACCTCTAATTTTACAAAGCAAAAATAAACATATAAATAAAGATGCTGAGTTTCATTTAGCTACTGGAAGTTAATCTGTCCTGAAAGAATTTGTCAGAATTCCTTTGTAAGAGTGGACTCAAGTAAAAGCTGCAACTTCCAGACTACCGTCAGTAGCTGAGATTTGGGGACAGCCGGCAGAGGCAAGCGATGATTCAGTGGCTGTAACAGAAACATGGCATTAATAGCCACAAACTGCTGCAGAATAATGGAGTGCTTCTGGTTCCGAAGGGCCGCCTGCCTGCATCACCTCCTTGGAGCACATCCCTTAACTACCCTGGAACTTCGGCCTGCAGAGCCAAGCCGGCTGAGAAAGCTCTGTCTTGGGGGGCGGAGAGGTTGGAGGTTCAGGGGACAAACAACCTAGATCCCCTTGGGTTCCCATTCACGTCCCCAGAGAGGCCCAGTGTCTACACCCGAATTTCTGCAGCGCTGCGAACCACTCTTGCCCAGACCACGGGAGAGCGCCGCCCGGCGGAGGTTCAGAGGGACCAGTGCGTCCCCACGATGGGCTTCAAGAGTCCTCGCGCCGGACGCCTGGGGTTCGCACAAAATCAAATAGGTAGGGACTCCGGGAGGGGAACGAGTGTCCTTCGGCATCCAAGGGGACGCGCAGAACCTTGGCGCTGGGCAGGACAGAGGGCTACGGGGCACACGGGGAAGTAGCCCGTGGCATCGCCGCAGCGCGCCCCGCCAGGTTAACCGCGTTGGCGGTGAGGGGCAGGGCACAGGGGCCTGCCCGGCCGCCCACGCCAGTCCCACGGCTCGGCGCCACGGCCGCGGCGCAGCCCAAGAGCACAGCGCTCCCCCACGCTGCGCGGGCGCTGGGGGCACTAGAGTCCGCGTGGAGGCCGCAGCGGGCACTGGGCGCCGGCTCGGCCGGGGCGGGACCGCGGCCCGGCCCTGGGGAGGGGGCGACCGGGCCGGCGCGCGTGTGGGAGGGCGGTCGCCAGCACTTCGCGCCCCCGACAGGTGCAAGCGCGCGGGCTTCCCATTGGTCGCGGAGGCGGCGGCGGCCCCTTCCCACCCCCGCCCGCGCCGGCCCCCTCCCTCGCGGCCGCCGCGCGCCTCTGCTCCGCCCCTGCCGCCTCCCTCCCTCCGCGCCGCCGCCGTGCGCTCCCGAGCGCAGGTAGCGGGCGCGCGGGCGCCTCCTCGGGGCGCGCGGCCGCTGTGCGCTCCCCAGCTCAGGTGGCGGGCGCGCGGGCGCCTCCGCGGGGACGCGCGGCCGGGCTGCGGTCCTCCCCCAACACCCCGCACCCAGCGGCTCGGGGAGCCAGGGGAGGGAGAGCGCGGGCGGGGGGAGCCCGAGCCCGGCGCCGCCGCCGCCGCCGCGGCTTCCAGTCTCTCCGGCTCGCGCAGCGGCGGCAGCAGAGGTCGCGCACAGATGCGGGAGAGGCTGGCGGGGGGAGGCGGAGGCGGGAAGGAAGCTGCGGGCAAGAGACCCACAGGTAAGCCCCGGAGCCCCGGAAGGGGCTCAGCATCCCGGGGCGGCGCGCGCAGGCCCCGCACGGAGAGTTGGGACCCGGTCTGCCCCCCAGGGAAGGACATTTTTTGACGGCCAGGGCAGTTGCCCTGGGGACCCGGCAGTAGGACCCATCCTCCTCTTGGGGAGAACCAGAGAAGTATCCCGGGGGATCTGGTGCCACATGTGAGATTCCCGAGTGACCTGTCTGGGCGCAGAAAAAAAGTGGCTTTTTGGCCCCGAGACACTGGAAGGCTTTAGACTTTCGTGTCATGGTCACAGCCGCCGGATCCGGGGACGGCGCAAAGCCAGCGCGCGCTACTCCCTCCGCTCCCCTCCTCCATCCCTCCCAGCATCCCGCCGCGGCCGGTGCTCGGTGTACCCGCGCTGGAGGGGGGTCTCGCTGAGGCAAAGGGGGTGGGGGAGCCCCGGGGGTATAGCCTGGAGCCGGGGAAGCCGAGCCCCCCGCCCCCATCCTCGGGTCCCATGGCTGAGGAGCGGAAGCTTGGCCCCGGAGGCCAGGCTGCCCAGGGGTATTGTCGCCTTCGTTCCTGGTTGCAGACTCTTGCAAGCCGGATGCCCTCTGTGGATGAAAGATGTATTATGGAATGCAACCGAGCCATGGAGATGGATCTCTAGAACAGCAGCCGCCGCCGCAGCAGCCTCAGGCCCCCCAGAGACTCCTGGCCGTGATCCTGTGGTTTCAGCTGGCCTTGTGCTTCGGCCCTGCACAGCTCACGGGCGGTGAGTGACTCCCCTGGGACCAGGGGCCCCCCCGGGCGGCAGGGACGGGCCGCCTGGCTGGCAGGACCGCCCTGCCACTCCCCCCTCCACCCAGACTTCTGGGGTACCCAGGAACCTGAGGAGCCTTTGCGTCCCAGCCCAAGACCATCCTTTTTCTAAACCGCTGGAGTTGCCCCCAAATTCCGTGCCAGCCAGTGCAGCTTCACACCCACATTCTGTCTGGAGCTTCCCATCAGCTGCCCAGCCTGGCGAGTCTGCAGGAAAGACAATAAGGCTGGCCTGTTCTCTCACTTTGGCAGGGAGAGAGGGAAGGAGGGAGGGAAGGAAATGTATTTGTGGACACCGCCTGCTTGCGGACCCCTGGTCTGCGCCCTCAGCAGACACAGCAGGTTTCTGTCGCAAGAGCCCCCTTTGGGAATGTGGAGGGTCTGAGAACAAGGCCTGGCGGGCTGCAGGACGGGTTTGCTTGAAAGTTAACTTCCTCTTTCCTTGGGAGGTGGTGCACTCAGGCCTGCCTGTGCCTGTCGGGGGTGGGGAGGGGATGCAGAGGTTTCTTCCAGATGTGCTCCTGGCGCGGTGCTTGGCTTCTTTCTCCAGGCCTGATTTATAGGGGGAGTCAAGTCCAGTGCTTTTCTGTGAAGTGGAAGTTGCTGAGATAAAGGTTAGCCTCAGACCCCATAGGTGGCTAACTTATAACATTTGGCGTTCGGGGAACAAGAGAGATGGAGGTGCTGTCTGGATTTCTGAGCCTAAGCATCTCTCTGCCTCCCCGGTGCGTCACTGCTCGTCACTGCTCGTCACTGCTGGCCGGTCCCTATTTTCTATGAGAGCTTGCTGATGTGTTCATATCAAAAGAACAGAACCCTGTTCCAGGGTCGAGGCATTGTTCATATATCGGTAAATGATAATTGGTGGAAAAACAGGTATAAATTGATATGCATGCACATTGTAGTGCTGTAAAACATTGCTGTTTTGGAGAATTCCAAGGGGGAGATGGAAAAAAGATGAGTGAAAAATTAGCAAAAGTGGGGAAGGGTAGTAACAGGTGGGACTTGGACTCAGGTGATCAATAACGCAGGCCTCCCACCTAGAGATGGGAAAGGGACCTTCTGTGAGGCACCCGCTGGGATTAGTGAAGCCCCTGCTTTGGAGGGGGGTTCTCGGGGGTTTGGTTTCATTTCTTCCCCAGAGGTAACTTCTTTGGTGCTTTTAAAACATTTTATTTTTACTAAATTCATTTTTTTAGAGAGAGGAGAAGAGAGAGAGAGAAAGTAAGGGAGAGAAACCTCAATGTGTGGCTGCCTCTTTCGCACCCCCAGCTGGGAAACTGGCCCCACAACCCCGGCATGTGCCCTGACTGGGAATCGAACTGGTGACCCTTTGATTCGCAGGCTGGTGCTCAGTCAATCCACTGAGCCACCCCAGCCAGGCTTGGTGCGCTTCCTTTTATGGAACTGCCTCTGAGGCAGGTTTCCTCTTCAGAGAGGGTAAAGTCTAATACAGTGCCCAGGTGGCACCTGTGGGTGGGGGCTCTGGGCAGAGCCTCTGTTGGGACCTGGTCATTAACTGTGCAGCAATGTCTCATTTCCTTCCCTCTTCTCCTCTTGCCTCCCATCTAGCTTTCATTCCCCCAAACCAGGTCCCCGCAGTTCCCCATCCTCTTTCCTGTAAATGACAGATGAATAGGGCTCTATCTGTATACATTTGGAGGGTTGTTATTGGAGGTGTGAGGTCTGAACCTTGAAGGCTGTGTTCTTGGTTCTGCTATTTGTCCCGGGGATCTCAGGGCGCAGTACACTACATGGTCCCCTCTGTCTCACATGAATCACCACCCAGTTGTACAGTGTGTCTTTGATGCCTCTCTTCCGAGGGGAGGAGGTGTCAAGCAAAAAGATCTGGAGCCTGGAAGGGAGAGCTGGGAAGAAGGTCACCTGACACCTCTCCGTTTTAGAGATCTCCCTCCTTAGATACTTGTACTGGTTCATCCTGAGCTCCTGCACACCCACACTGTGGTTTCTTTAAGAATGGTTATTATTTCAGAATTCCTCCGTGAACATGAACAGTCCGGGTGGGAAAGGCTGGGAGGAATGTTCTATGGAGTTCACTATTCCGAGATGCCTTTCTTAGGAAGGATAACCCACAAGGGGGTGGGGGGTAGTCATACAAGGAAATTCACCTTCATTCTAGATGTGTGCCTCTAAAATCTGAAAGTGCATACGAATCACCCGGGGATGTTGTTAAAAGACAAGTGCTGGGCCGGGGCCTGAGAATCTGCATTTCCAACTAGCTTCTGGTCCAAGGGCCACACTTCGATTAGCAATGCTTTAGACTGAAGCCAAGGCATTCCCTAAAGCAAGTCAGGCTGACTAGAGTTTCAGAGCCAGCCATCTCGGTCCCCTAAATGCAGGTGGCCTGGGAGAGAGCAGGTGTCCCCCAGTGTGGAATCTTCAGGTGAAGATCAGCCCTCAGTGAGGGCTTTCTTTTCCTTTCCCCACCAAAAGGTGCATTTTTAATTGACACGGTTCTGAAATGCGGATTTTCATTTTTGATTGCTTTCAATGGGAAAGGAGCAGCACAATAGCCAGCTATAAAAGACTCAGCTGGGAGGCAAAAGCCTGTGTCCAACACAAGGACAACACAAAACGCCCAAACTAGAAAGGGAGACATTGAGAAAATAGAAGAGGAGAAAGGACTCTTGGCAAAACCGAAATGCTTTGTCCTCCAACATCAGAGATTCCGTTCTGTTCTTTGAGACCTGGGGGAACTTTCATTCACCTGAATTGGCCTTGAGTGACTTGTGGGTGGCCCTTCCATGTTGTCTTTTGTGAATTAGGCAAAATAACCCTCCTTTGAGGCCACTAAGACCAAATAACCTGAGAGGCCTAACGTCAGGTTGATAGGGAGACGCAGAATCTGCATGGAGCCTGGCACGGCTGCACCTCTCTTCCTCCAACCCAGGCCCTGGGATTTGGGGACTGCCCCGGGCGGTCCACCTTGGTGCAGGGAAAGAGAGCTAAGAGTTTGCGCCACACATCGCTCCTTGATTAGCACGTGTCCCTGAGTATGGGCTTGTTAGCACACCCCAACATTATCAGGAGCCCAGACCAAGCTGCTACTTGATAACGTCCAGGCCTTGAAAGCCCCGTCACTGAGGATGGTACCACCTCGCCTGCAGGGTGGGGAGGATAGGTGGGATGGGTATCGTGCAGATGCTCCGTAAATGCAGAGAGGGGTAGAAAGGGCCTGGGGCAGTGCGGTAATCACCTGGGCCTTTGCTTCATTCACCGAAGGCATCCTGAGTGCCTGTCCCCACTCTGTGCCAAACACATTTGGATACACTGTTCTTTTTACCTGCAAGAACCTTCCTTTGTATTTTTGTCCAATGAGCAGACTTCTCTTCAGGACCCAACACAAATGCCCTAGTCTGTTTAATAATTTCTCCGGCCATGGAATTCTCCCCTCCCCGAGCTCTCGCTGTGCTGGGGTAACCTCCTGGCTAGTGCCATCTCATCTACTAAAACCTTGTGCCCGCCGAAGGCTGAACCTTGACGTCATTCATTTTGGTGTCCCAGGTACCCAGCGCAGCATTGGACACATAGAAGATGCTCAGTGTTGGTTGACAATAAGACAAGGGAGATTCCCAAGTTACGGCCACACCATTTGGAAAAGAATTGGCATGGTGGTGACAAAATGCAAGGGTTTCATGACATCGGAGGTCACTTCCATTTGGTGGTGGTCTCAGCAGCTAGAGGAAAAAATTAGGAAAAGGCCCTGAGAAGAGGGGGTGCTTCGGATGGGCTCTGAGGGAGGGGGTGGTTGGAGCACCTCAGAAAGTTTAACTTAAAAAAGAATTTTATTTACTTTTCCATTACAGATGCCATACAATATTATACGTATTAGTTTCAGGTGTACAACGTAGTAGTGAAACATTCACATACCTTACAAAGTGATCAGTCTGATAAGTCAGACCCTGCTCTGACACTATGCTTAGTTATTATAATATAATTGACTGTATTTCCTAAGTTCTACTCGACATCCCCATCGTTATTTTTATAAGTGGCGATTTATACTGCTCAATCCCTTTACCTTTTCCATCCAGCCTTCCCAGCACCTCCCAACCCCAGTTCCATCTGGCGACCACCAATTTGTTCTCCATACCTATGAGTCTGTTTCTGTCTTGTTTGTTTATTTTGTTTTTTAGATTCCACGTCTAAGTGAAACCAGGTGTTATTTGTCTTTCTCTGTGTGACTTCATTTAGCAGCCTACCCTCAAAGCCCATCAAAAAGGCTAGTTTTGGAGTAAGAATCGGAGAAGATGGTTTGGGAAAGTTGCTTACTCTGCTCTCTAGGTTTGATGGTATGAGCTTCACGTGCTAAGTTTTAGGGGAAGATTTGGCTCAGTATTTCCTCTTCTGTAAGAAAACGAATCCTGTGGTACTCTGAGACAGAAGAAATTAGCCAAGCAAGAAGAAAAACAAATAGAAATAATTGCGTTTCTCATAAACTAGAGTTAAAAGGGCGTTTAAAATAGCTTTTACTTGAGAAGATTGTAATTACTTTATTAATTTTAAACCAGGTAAACTGGGGACATGAGGGAAGTGCACGAAAATAATTCTTGATGTTAGTTGAAAGCAACAGTGAACGTGGGAGCCCTGTGGTGCTAAGTTTCCATCTCCCCTGTCACCCCCTCCAGAGGGAAGGCACATTCAGGCCCCAGGAGGACAAGTGTGAACCTGCAGAATGAATGCCTAGTCTCCAGACTTTTATCCTTAGACCCGAGAGGGGCCGCAGAGCTCCGTAAACTTGATCGATAATCATTTCATCATCATCCCATTAACACTGAGCTCTTCAAGAGAGGATGAGTAAAGTTCATTTTGGGGACTAAAGGTTCGACCTGACAATCTCATGTCGCTGTTTGAAATTGGTGGCTTTAATCTCCTGGAGTTACCAGCGTGAGAGCCAGGTGACACAATGAGGGTCACTCATGTGCTATCTTCCCTTTTCTCAATATAACAAAACCCAGAAAGACCCTATTTCTTTGGTCTGATTGGATTTATCAGAGATAGAGGTGGTTGAATCAGGTGAACCTGGAAGATGGAGGTTCTTTTAAGAAAGAGATGAAATCTATTCTTGCAGTGAATTCTATGAAGTCTGTGCATGTATGGCTTTGTTACAGCCCAGTTGGTTTCCAAATTCAGATTCTTAGTTAATGTAAGAAGCCTTAGGCCCTGACTGGTGGCTCAGTTAATTGGTGCTGGCCTGTGAACCCAAAGGTCGCTGGTTCGATTCCCAGCCAGGGCACATAACCAGGTTACAAGCCAGGGCCCCAGCCAGGTCCCCAGCTGGAGACAGGTGAAAGGCAACTATACATTGATGTTTCTCTCCCTTTCTGCCTCTCTTCCTTCCCCTCTCTCTAAAAATAATAAATAAAATCTAAAAAATAAATAAATAAATAAAGAAGCCTTAGGACCTGGCTGAACACTTAACCTCAAAAGATTCTGATTCTCTCCACACAAGAAACAACAGGACCTGCTTGTCCTGTGGACGTTTGATAGGTTTAAAGAATCAATCCTGAGAGGCTCTCGGTGATTCTATTAGATTGCTTCTGTTAACTAACTCTGAGTCTCAGCATTAGAATCCAATCCAAGGATGCATTTTAACAACTTCTTTTGGGGGACGCATCTGCAAATTTAAGCCATAGTATGACAGCATATACTCGATGGCTGATTGGGGCCACTTCTATGTTTAAATCTTACATAAACGAAATGGAGAAATAATCTGTTAGAGACTTGTAGTTCCTTTTGTATAGAACAATCCGGTTCTGAATTGCTACATGGCTTTGCAAGGGCATGCCCAGACTTTCCCTTTGGAAATGGGGACACCTTTTTTTTTTTTTTCTGTCACCCATCTGTTTATATCATTGTTTCGTAGATGGGAGATGCTCTTTGCTTGTCATAATGACTTAGAGGAAGATATATGTTAGTTTCTTGAAGCAAAGAGCTGGAGAGGTATAATAATGTCCCGCAGAAAGGACATGTGGCCACGTGCTACTGTCCCCAATTGGCAAGTGGCAGTAACCTAACTTCTGCCTCAGTTTATCATCATCATCTGTGAAGTGGGAATAATACTTGCACCACCTGCCTCCCATGGTGGTTTCAAGGATCAAATGCATTAATAGGGAAAAATGTAGTGATTTGAGGTACCAACATCATCACCCAGAAACCAGGAATGCTTGCTATTTTCACTGTGCTAATGGTTACCAAGAGCTTCCTTTGCCCTGAAAGAATATAATGTGACAAATGCATTGAAATACTCAACGGAGCAGGCCGAGATGTATGTGTGGTATGGAGGCCATTAGGTGGTCACTGAGCCTTGGTCCCCAGTAGTCCCATAGACTGTCTATCATGACATGGTATCATAGGTCCTATAGTGGCCTAAGAGGATGACATTTGAGCTAAGTCCTTTTTTTTCCCCGTTTTTCAAGTGTTCTTATTTTTCAATTATAGTTGACATGTTGATACATTATTGTATTAGTTTCAGGTGTGCACCCCAGTGATTCGATGTTACATAACTTTCTGCGTGATTGCCAGTAAGTCTCGCCCTCTCTGACACCATACGCAGTTCCTAGCATGTTATTGGCTAGATTCCCCAAGTTGTACTTTATATCCACCTCCCTGACTATTCTGTAACAACCAGTTTGTAATTCTTAATCACTTCACCTTCCTCACCCGGCCTCCCAACTGCCCTTCCCGAAAGTCTTGTGTGATAAGATAATATTCCAGGCAGAGCAGGTGTTGAGAGGTACTTTTTTTTTTTCCCCAGGAGAGAGGATAGCATAAGCTGAGGCTCAGAAGGAGCAAGGATGTGTACTGGGGACAGGAACTAGCTCAGGGCAGCCATCGTGAAGGGCAGAGTGTGAGAAGACACCGGCCAGGCTGGCGGGACCCACATGGCAGCTCAACTACCAGGCTCAGGCATTTGAGTATTGCATGTACTCAGCCGGGAACCTTCAGGACAGTCTGCGGTGGTCTGGCCTGGTGGGGGTCTTCATTTTAGAAAAGAACTTTTAAAAATAATATTTTATTTTTTAATTTTGATTATTTAGTGGTTTTTAGAAAAGATTTTATTCATTATCTTAGAGAAGGGCAGGGAGGGAGAAAGAAAGGGAGAGAAGCATCAATGTATAGTTAGTTGCCTTTCATCTGCCTCCAGCTGGGGACCTGGCTTGCAACCTGGGTATGTGCCCTGACTGGGAATCAAACCAGTGACCTTTGGGTTCGCAGGCCGGCGCCTATCCACTGAGCCACCAGCCAGGGCTTACAAAAGAATTTTTTAAGAATAGGAAGATGGAAGAGAGAGAGAGGGGGGCCCTTACTCATGAACTATTTTATTGGGCATCCACTGGTGACTAAGAGAAGAAGACAGGGACAAAAACCAAATCCCTACCCTTGGGGAACTTAGATGCTCGTGGGGGCCACTTAGGGAAACTTGCATTGGCCCAGAAGGACATGACAGGGCTTTCACCGGGAAGGAGAAAATGCAAGTTAGAAAGAGGCCAGACAGCTGGCGGGGTGTGGGGTGGAGGGGGAAGCCGATGGCGGAGCCCAGCGGTGGTCATTTGGAGAAAGGCTAATCAGTTCATTTTGGATGAGGACACTCCGGTTGCCTGCAGGACACCCATTCGTGCGCCATCTGTCCATCAGGCAGTTGAAGGCTCGCTCTGGTGCTGTGGAGGCACATCTGCGTGCCCTCTGTGTCGAGTGGGCTGTGGATGGGGCCGGGCTTTCCCGGGAAGAAGGTGCAGTGAGCCAAGAAGAGCATCTGAGGGTGAAGCCCAGGGAACAGGCCCATTCAAGCATCCAGAGGAGAAGCCCACGCGGAGGACCAGCCGCTGGACTGATGATCAGTATCGGGAATAATACAACACAGCGGAACTCGATCCTGGTTGTCCTTCCTGCTCTGATTTGGGGGCAGAAGATCCGTGATGTTACTATTAGGACCGTGTGAACACTCTTGAGTGCAGCGTGCCTGTACTGAGTGGACTGAGAAGAGTGCAGGGCCCGGAGGAGGGAGGCCTGTGGCCAGAGGGTCAAGCATCAGCAGAGAGTTTTGCGAGTTGGCTGCACAAGAGGCAGAATATCTCGCAGTCTCTGCTGGGAGAGCTAGAGCTCAACTAGGTGGCCATGGGAGGCTTCGGGTACTATTTCCCTTCTGGGGATGCTGAGCAGAGGGGCCCCTGTGCAGGGTCAGTCACAGCGGCTGGAGGACCTCCCCCTGCTGTCTCCCCTTCCGCACTTCTGGGGTGCTGGGACTTCTTAGGTGCTCACTGCTTTCCCTGCATGTCCTTCCTGCCCAGGCCTTCGTCAGCCCTGCCCCCAGCCCTTCAAAGATTCATCTTCTTCAGGTGTCAGTGATTCTTCAAAGGCGCGACCGTCAGAGAGTGAGCCCCCTGTCAACCCCCTGCCCCCCACCCCGGGACTAGCTTTGTCACCTCTGCAGCAAGTCGCTTCACCTCTCCCTGCTTTGGTTTCTTCCTCTGGGAACCAGGAGTAGCAGGCCTGCTCCCCGACACTTCCCAGGGGCGGGATGTGCGCGGATGGAGGCAGCAGGGTCCGGAGATGGGCGCTTCCGTAGATACAGCAGCTGTGACTGCCCGGCTGGAAGGCCAGCTCTCTCCGCTGCGCCTGGGCCAGTTTTGCTTTCGGCACCCCTAGGCCAGCAGGGAGGGTCAGGACTGCTCTCGCGCAGCGTGGGCGCCACCCCACCTGTAGGTCCTGACCCCGGTGAAAGCCTGTTTTGTGAGGACATTCTGTCAGGCCGCTGGAGGAGCTCTTCTGCTGCCAACGGGATGTGCCAGTCTGTGCACCGTCCCTGCACGTTCAGTGAATTGTCACGTCTGGAGATGGAGGAGGTCCCTGTGCCGTGGAGAGGAACGTCTCAGTAGCTGTTGACCAAGCCCAGTTGGTTCCTTTTGTGGGCTCACAGAAGCCCGGGGCGGGGGAGGAAACGGGCCATGTGAGGCTGCGAACGATTCATTCCAGGTGCATCAGAGGTTCGGTGAGAGAGGCAGGTGCTCCGTGTCCCTCTGTGCGACTCCCTCACCCTGCATGGCACCTTTGCTGCTGGAGTATCTGGGCGCAGCTGGCCAGCATGTTCAGGCCCAGGTAGGGCGGGGGAATGAATGGGGAGCTGCACTTAGGTCTGGAGAACCACCGTGTGCTTTATGCAGGTTGAATGCCTCCCTTCCCCTCCAGCTGCCGACTGCCTCTAATTCTTGGAAATCTCATTACAGCTCTGCAGGTGGGATGCCACTGTCGGGTGTTTGTGGGCTGGAGATCTTGGGATTCCTCATCTTTGGGGGGATGCCTGGCAACCCTCTGTCTGTGTTCTGGCCTCAGAGCCCTTCGGGAAAGCAGCCTGTCAGCCCGCGGAAAGCACCCTGTTGCAGACATTTTTGGGCTCCTGACTGTCTTCATTCCTTGCATGTGTGGGCTCCTGGAATGTCGGGGTCTGGTTTAGGGAAGGCACCCTTAAAATAAGACCTGATCAACAGGCTTTGAGTGAACAGAAGAGACTCCTACATGCTTATATAACATAGCTGGGCACTCCTCCCACCCCGGAGTGGCTTTCCTGAATGAAGGTCTGCCCTTGCAGATTTCATTTACATGGTAATGAGCGTGCAGAGATTCTGCCCTTCGTCTCCCGATGAAGGAAGACCCAATTCTTCAGGGGCTCCCCAAACACACAGAGGATCTAAATCTGCGGGTGAACCTGCCCTGTGGCCGTCACCTTTGTGCCTTGGGTGGATCAGAGCCCTATTGAAGGGCAGATTCCCACAAGTCTGCTGTTGCCATTGCTGTTTTAATTGTTCTTTTTCAGTTTCCTTCTTGTCCCGCAGTTACCAGGGGCCTTTCATCAGCAGTGGGGCTGGTGACGGGTCTCTACCTCCACTTTGCTACATGGTTTGTGTTCATCTCACCTCCTACGTGCCTTGGCCTTCTAATAGTTGGCATTTTCTCTAGTACCTGCTGTGTTGATGTTGCTGCTAAATTGGGTCATGTTCTCGATGGTGTGGGAGAAGCCAGTTTCCACAGAAATGCAAGATTGTACCGGGCGCATTTCTCGCTGGGCCTCCAATTTACATGTAAGCTCTGTTTTCCCAGCACTGTCTCTGGATCGTGATAGACACCCACAGTTGTTCTCCTAAAGTTGAAGGGTAACACAGCCGCATATTCTCTTAAAGCTCTGAAAGATGTTGCACTAAGGATGGTCCAGTGACCTAGAAAAATAAAGGCAGGGGGAGAATTTTAACTCAGCCGTGCCGAACCTGTTCAGTGTCTTTGCCCTAAGGTGCCGGGCTGGCCCTCCGGCTGGCCGCCACACAGCCGGTCCCAGGCTGACATTCTCCCTGTCCCCTTTCTACCTTCACAGAGCCATCCTGTCCCTTAAGAGACAGCATACATCTCACTTCCACGCTTCCTCTGACCTAGCCGATGGTCCTGGCTTCTCTGGCTCTGAAAAGTCTCAGCGCGCTGTACAGTTGACCTGGGGAGGACCTCAGGGACAGTGTGGTCCAGGAAGTTGATGAGAAGCCCCTTAGCTTCTTCACAGAATCTGTCCGAACAGAATGGGGACTAAGGGGACCTGACTGAGCAAGCCGGCCCTGAGTATGCATCTGCTTTCCATGCGGTGCCTTTTCCTAACCTTTCACCAACCCATGCCAACTCTGTCATTCTAAAGAGGAGGAAGGAAGGTCTCTGTCACCCACATGGCACATTAGGGTGGTCACTAAGAACCAGGGTCCAGAGACAGAACCCCCACCCCCACCCCAGGATTGAATCCCAGCTCCACAGTTTGGTTGCTTTCTCTGTGGGGCAGACTACTGAATCTGTCTCTGCCTCAGTTTCGTCATCTGTAAAATGGAGATCACACCCTCTCCATAGAAAGGTTGTGAAGATTCCACAGGTTCTTATTCAGAAAGCCTAAGTGCCTGGTACATAGTGAGACTTGAGTAAGTGTTGACGGCCAGTCTCCTCATTATCTTCATCATTTGTCATTTGTTTTGTTTGTTTTGTTTTTGTTTTTACTTGTAGACCTTTCACCGCTGAGCCATTTTTTTTTTCAACCTGACCATACCATGCCTGTTCTTGATACTCAGGAAACATGTCCACTGACTAACAAACATGCAGAGGACCGCGACAGTGGTAACCCTAACGTCAGACCTCCACAGGGGCTGTGACTTTCCAGAGGGTGGACACCAGGCTGTGCCTTTGATCTCCCCAAGCACAGACCCACACAGCAAGCCCCGAGGTCACACCCAGAGGCTGGTCAATGCGGCCAGGTTTAGCGGCCGAGACCTGCTGCTCTATGAATAAGATGCTGTTGAGTTGATCGTTACTAAACTCCCTCCTCCCTCTTGCTTCTGACATCTGGGTCAGGTGGCAACAGCAGCCACAAAAATGGCAGGAAGGAAAACAGGACGGTTGACATCTGCCTCTGCCGGTGAGTGATAGCACCTGGAGAGGCTCAGTTTTCACTCCTGTGACCTGACGGGGTTCAGACGTGGCTTTGCACTCCTGAGGGTGAGAGAGGGAGCAGGACTCCAGCTTCCTATCTCACGTCATCCGCTCTTATGCTCAACAGGCATTTATGAAGCTCTTGCCACATGTTCGGTAGGTACTGAGGCTAGAAATGGCAGTATGATATGGCCTCAGCCCTTGAGGAGCTCGGATCTAAGCTGTGGTGTGTTTTCCATGCTCTTAGGTGACTGCAGGCTGGGTGACATAAGCAACAGCAATGTATTTGCCCACAGCTCTGGAGGCTGGAAGTCCAAAGCCAAGGTGCCAGCAGGGTTGGTTTCTGCAAAGGGCTACCCCCCTCCCCCAAGCTGTGTCACCACATGGCCTTTCCCTGCTGTGTGTGCAGAAGGAGAGGGAGCATTCTGGTGTTTCTTTTTATAAGGACCCCAGTCCTGTTGACTTAGGACCCCACCTTTATGACTTCATTTAACCTGAATTATCTCCTTACAGGCTCAAATATTCAGCCACATCAGACGTTAGGGCTTTAACATGGGAACATTAGGGAACACGATTCCGTCCTTAGCAGATGCTAAAGAAAGATGAATGTTAATTCTGATGAAAAGATACCATGAGAACCCAGAGCTCTTACCCTCACCAAGGCATATCAGGGAAGGCTTCCAGGAAGAGGTGAGAAAGCAGAGCTGAGTTCTGAAGGAAGAGTGGCAATTAGGTGAGGAAGGGGAGGGAGGAAGACGCAATATGAGCAAAGGTGTAGCCACATGAACTTGCCTGTGCAGGTTGACGGGGAGAGTGGAGTGTAGGGAGTTTACAAGTTATTTGCTTACCTATTCCTGCCTTTGTAGTAAGACAGTCACTAACACTTCCTAAGGTTTGCTGTACACAGACTATTATGCAGACACTGCCGGCGGGGTCCAGAGATGATATGGAAGCTCAAATTTGCAGTTTCCTGAACACAGGGCCGTCATGTTTGCTCTAACCTCATCAAGCTGCTGTTAGACACTCCCATTATTCGATTATAGCTGCTGGCCACTAAAAAATCAATGGCAAGGGGCTCCCCAGGCCACCCAGTGGGTCCACCCCTGGTGTAGGTCAGGCAAATATTGAATTACTACATAGAGTTACTCTGTGGACAAGTGACGGGTTAATATCTACCGTAAGAGGAGGTGATCCCCCAATTGTATTTTTTAAGTCAATTCCAATTTCTCTCTGAGGGCGCCATTTCTTCTCTCCTGGTTAAAACATTTCCTTTGATCTTTTCCCCCCTTTTCCTGATATTTGAAGTTGAAACAGGTGGGGAACCTGAACGATTTGTGGGTCCAGTTTTGGCTGTGGCGCCGTGCTAAGGAGCTTGGTTGTGAGAGCGGAAACTCTTGTCATTAAAGGAGTGGCCTCCGCAGAGAAGGCAGCTGGGGTCTACCTCCCTTTGCCAACCACCTCTGCCCCCCACCCGCTAGGAGGTGTTTAGCCTCGGGCCATGGACCAGCCTGGGGGGGGCGGGTGCAGGCAGACTTGTGTTTGCAACTTCTGTGAAGAGGGCCTGTGGCTTTCAGTGCATTCTCAGGTGAGTTCGTTACACAACAAGGGTTCAAAAATATATATATCACAGGCTCAGAACCAACCGCTTAGAGTCCATCTGCAGCTATGCTCCCGACTGAGATCCTGCAGAGAAAAAAAAGCTGTTTTCAAGGGCCTGGGAAATTCTTTTTCCTATTTCTGATGGCCTTTCTCTTGAAGTTTTGGGCTTGAACACCTAGGGACTGAGGTTCCAGGTGTACTGGGGAAAGAGAGGATGATGAAGAAAAGTAGACAGGGTGGGCTGACATACTCATCTAGACCCAGGGCCATCGGAGAACTGCCCCTTTAACTAGAACCTTTCACCCTTCTTGGTAGTTGCAACACGGTACATTAAAAAAAACAACAAACCCTATTCAGTGGATCCTCTATAAGTATTTTAAAAATAAGTAGTTACAGAAGACGCAGGATGGTCATTTAATCAAAAAACGCTTATTGAGCCTTTATTACATGCAAAGCCCTGGACCGGGCAGGATAGGAAAGTCAGAGATGAAGGATAGGCAGGGCCCAAAAGCCCGTGCTATTACTGAAAATTATGCGTGGAAGATATCCATCTTTATTCTCCCCCTCCCCCCCACCCCCCCCGCAAAATGTGGGCAGAATGAGAAATATTCTAATACGCAGGCAGGAGCGATGCGTCCGTGTCAGTTACGCCTGTAACTCACCGTGTGGTTATGACATATTGAGCCATTAGAGACTTTATAACTGGGATTATGCTACTGTTTCCCGTGTTGTAAACTGATGGTTTTAATGCCCATGAACCAAGTTGCTTTTCGCTGCTGTTGTTGGGGTTTCATTTTTGCTGTAATGAATATGAGAAACATCATAAACGTCCGTGTTCAGATCTCCGGTCCACCCATCTGGTTTTGGCTGGCAGGATTAGGCTACATTTGCCAGTGGTGTGGGCATGAGGACCCCGGGCAGAGCTTCATAGCTGGTTAGTGGCTGTGAAGTCCCTTCCTCTCTGGTGGGGCTTTTCTGTAACATTTTTCACCACCCTTTGGGCACCTATGGATTGTAATACCAGGACCCACCTATCGGGGGGTATTGTATTAAATGAGATAACACATGGAAAATGCGCTCACAGCAAGGCCACACCCAGAACACAAGTTCCAGGCAGCACAGCCCTTATTGCCTCTATTATTCCTTCCCTCCTCTGACTCTTGCTTTCCATAAAGTCACTGAACCCTTCTCGAATAGGTCCTTTTCCCCTCTATGTCCCGGGCAGTATATTTCATGTGCTTACATGCTGCCAAATACTTTTTTGCATTTCGTTCAAATACATTTCTGGTTACAGGGGACACTCAGATACGCCTTGCACTGTTTGGGGGAATTTGAATACGCTGTTGTTTTCATGCCCCTGGGAAGGTCACTATCTGCCCCACTTTTCCTTGTCATCTTCGCCTGAGCCTGACCCTCCCGCCCCGGGCTGGGGCTGTCTGGTCCCTGAGGCTTGACCGAGGGGCGCTGGCAATCAGCTGCCCAGGCATGTGTGCTGGTCCGTAGCCAGTGGGACAGGTTCCTTCCTGGTGACATCTGCAGCACCACTGATGGCCTCACACTGGGCAGTGTTACCCCCAGGAAACAGAGGCTCCAATGCGCAGGTCCCTCAGTGTGGTCCGCGGGTGGCTGGAAGCCCGTTATTTCAGGAAGGCAGTGCCGTGTGACCTGCTGTCCCTGAGCCAGGCCCCCTCTTGATGTGACTCTGGAGCCCAGGCTGGGAGGACCCCTGCCCTCCATGCTGGGGATGTCATGCTGTGAGCATCAGCTGTGAGGTCCTCATTGCTGTGATGCAAAGCTGACGCAGGAGCGAAAGTGCCACAAAGCAGTTAACAATCCGTGTGAGAATATATATATATGTGTATATATATATATATATATATATATATATATGTGAATGAAAAAAATTTTTAAAGATTTTATTTATCATTTTTAGAGAGAGGGGAAAAGAGAGAGGCAGAGAGGGAGAGAGACATCCATGTATGGCTGCCTTTCACCTGCCTCCAGCTATGGACCTGGCTGGAGACCTGGCTTGCAACTTGGTTATGTGCCCTGGCTGGGAATCCAACCATCAACCTTTGGGTTTGCAGGCTGGCACCTTATCCACCAGCCAGGGCCATGTGAGAATATTAATTCAACACGTAACATATGAAAAAAAAGGTGGAGAAATGGTTTTGGTCATGCTTAAGACCTTATAACTAAGACCTGAAAATTAGAAAACGTTTTAAGTCTGTGTTAGCTAGACTATCCGTACAGCTCAGCACAGTGGGGTCAAACACTCATACACTCTAAAATGCTAGTCCCAGGCCTTGGCCCGGTGGCTCCGTTGCGTTGGAGCGTTGATTTCTGGTCAGGGCACAAGCCTGAGATGTGGGATTGGTTCCTGGTCAGGGTGCAAGTGAGAGGCAACCAACAGATGTGTCTCTCTCACTCATTCTGCCTCCTTCCCCCTCTCTCTAAAGATGGGTAGATGAAATTCTAAAAAACATATGCTTGTCTCAGATAAGAAATCACAGTATGATAAAAAACAAAACAAAACAGTGGCTTAGATGAATTATTTCATCTGTGCACTCAAGTTGGAATTCCCAGGTTCCAGAGCCATGTCTCCTAGGGATTGAGATGTGCGTCATTGGGAAGTCATTCTGTCATCTGTGATTGTGACAGGGGGACCTCTGTGTTGAGGGCATCACCAGCACCTTGTGAGGTCCAGCTTGAAGAAGGTGCCATTGGCAACAGAGAGGTCCTGCGAGTTAGGCCGTGAAGAGGGTGTAAATACAACTGGGGGGAATGGGAACAGGGGAACCGGGAAGAAAGACCGTGGCCAAGGGCAGTGCCGTGGGCGAGCGCAGAGTCTGTTCCCTGCCAGTGAAGGACTCCCTCGGCCTGAGCTGAAAGCATGTTTTGTAGACACACAAGCAGTAAGGCTAGAAATGTCATAATACTAGCATTAACAACGCTAATAATAATGGCTAATATTTATCAACGACTGCTTCCTGTCAGGCACGTTTCAAGCGCTTTACACATAGTATCTCGTTTAACCCTCAGAGGTCGGGACTGGTTTTTATCCTCATTGTCAGGCAAGCAGAGCGAGACTAAAGGACAGACCCACGGTCTTGGGATAGGGATGGGATGGCCCTGGGGTCTCCCCTTAAGGCACCTGGGCCTGGCTCTTTACCCCGAGCCCTTGTCTCCGCCACTAGAGACCCGGATGCCCGACCCAGGATGAGCTTGTCCACCCTGTGTGTGTCTCCTCGTTAGACCCTCTCTCCCCAGACCCCCTGGAACCCGAGTCCTAAGGTGGTGAAACCCAAAACCTCAAGCGACAGGAAATCATAAATAGGAGACTTCATTTCCTAAGGTCTTGAAATCCGTTTCCTTCCTGAGAATTCACTGGAGGACGACTGGTGGGCCTCTGAAAGCTTCTGGGGGAGCCAGGCGTTTGGGCCACAGTCCTCAACAGGGCGACTGCCCCTGCTGGGACCTTTGCAATATCTGGAGACACTCCTGGTTGTCATGACTGAAAGGGGGAGGAGGAGAGTGAGTGCCATTGGTTTCTAGAGGCCAGGAATGCTGCTGACCATCTTATGATGCCCAGGGCAGCCCTACCCACCCCAACAAGGGAGTATCGGCCCCAAATGTCCATGGACCGAGGGTGGGAAACCTGCTCTGGGGTTTGCCTGGCTGGGGAGGGAGTGAGGTGCCCTGGGAGGGGTGGAGGCAGGTATCCAGGAGGGGCTGTTCCAGGTGAAGGGTGTCAGGGTTCAGGAGCAGAGATGGGAGGGCGAGAAAGCTGTGACTTCACAGTGAAAATCGAGAGATCAGAGGGGAAGATGAAGGAAGAAATTGCAGCCCGAGGTCTCTTGTGTGGGTGTCGGAGAGGGAAGGGCGGGATCGTTAACGGTAATGGAGATGTCAAGAAGAAAGCTTATTTTAGGAAGATGATGAGTTTGGTCTTAAGATATTTAAATTTTGACAGGCTGGTGGAATTGCCCAGCAGGCATTTGAGAAGGAGTCTGGGTGAGAGAAGTTGGGGTTGTAATTGCAGATTTAGGCGTCATCTCCCGGGAAGCAGTGATTACAGCGTGTTCGGTCCTCTGTGGGGAGGACAGAGGGACAAGGGCCTGGAGGAGACGGTGGGTCAGGAGGCCTGGCTTTGGCTCCCAGCTGCATCTGTTAAAAGGTTATGATCGTGAACATGTCCTTGACCCTCTGTGCCTCAGTTTCCTCAAAGGAGACCAAGCAGCTGTTGAGAGAGATCGAAGGGGAGCCAAGATAAGGCATTGTTGCCAAACTCAGGGACAAGAGGGTTCAGGGAGGGGGGTGGTCCACAGTTTGAGGCTGGAAGGGTGGATGGGAGCTAAAAACAGCGCCCAGGTGAAGAACACATTAGTGACTTTGGGGACAACATTTTCATGATTGGTTTGTGCCCCTTCATTGTGAGTTGGCCTCACCACAACATCCAATGATTTTTTTTTTTACAGTGCCTAATAGAAGCTGTCTATGTGTACCTAATAGCAGATTACTGCTATCATCTTTTTTTCTCTCTCTTAAATAAGAGAAACAAGCTATGGAGGAGAGAGAGATGAATAGATGAGAAGCTATTCATGAGAGGAGAGAGACAATAGAAAGGAAGGCTTGAGTATTTTTGTGGAATCTGCCTTTTGCCTGACTCCCCAGCTCCTAGCCTTGAATAGGAGAAATAGTGCTAAAGGCTCTGAACTCAGGAAAATTGTCCAGAGGGACTCCAGGAAGCAATCTGCCTGCCTTCGGTGGCAGGTGGGTCCAAGTGGAACCCTCCTGGACCCTGGGGGACAGGCCTGCTCTGTCTCAGGGCCTCTCGGAGGGGGAAGTGTGCCCAGCCTCCGCTGGGACCCATCTGTCCTCATTACACCAGAGCCCTGGGGACTAGAAGGACACCAGGAGCGTTTCTATGTTGAAACCTGAGGTACGGAGTTCTTACAGATAAGGAATGGGGGTGCTGTCCTTGGCCATAGGCTGTTTTCTCAGCCATAACAACAGTTCTTAGAAGCAATTTCTTCAGTGTACGAGGGGTCGTGTGGCTCTCCCCTTTCTAGCAAATGAGCCCCCAGTTTCATTCTCAAGGAATGCCATGTCAGCACGGTCTTCCTGAGTCAAGAAGGCCAGTGCGTGGGGCATTTGATTGCCCACTTGCTCTTAGTGGTGTGAGCCCCTCACCTGAGAAGCTGGGACCCCTATCTACCTCACTCTGACCTCGGACAGTGACAGTTTTCACCTGCTTGGATCTCACACCCAGCACGTGCTGAACACGTGCAGTCAGCCCATCTCTCTGAAATACGATCACAATGATCTTTGTCATTCGGTACTGAGCCCTGTAAATGCCCCTTCTTCCGTTTTGTTAGGCGGTCAGCTGTCCACGTATGTGCACGAAGTAGACCTAGTTCCCCAGGCTAAGCAGATGGAGTTCCAAAAAGTTGTCACTCACATTCCCTTTCAACTGTTCTTGGGAGTCTGGCTACTTGGTGGACATCAACAGGATTGAAATGTGGGGTGCTCATCCAGTTAGCTTTTATTCTCCAAAGCTGAGTAATCCAGGGCTTAGAGGTGACTAAACAGAGTTGTACACTGTGCCTTGGGGTGGGCTCAGTTCTTTTTCTTTCCGTTAGTGGAAATAAGGATGAAGGGGCGGAGAAGGGGGGGTTCAGGGAGAATTTGTGGAAAGGGAAACCCACAGCAGTTTCTATAGAAATCACACAGGGACTCCATGGGTTAAGTAGAAAACCATAACTAGTTTTAATCATTTCCCTTTACTTAAAAACAAATACATCCATTGTTGAATTTTTTAAAAGAAAATCTGGGTAAGCAAAATTAAAAAAAAAATAAATGTTACACTATTCCTCTGTTAGAAATGTGATGTATGTGTCTTTTCTATGTGTACACATTTTCCCCTGAAATGGCACTGTATACATTATTTTGTGACCTGTTTTTGTTACTTAACAATACATTGTGATGTCTTTTGTACTCTTTCAAAACTTAATCTTTTATGAGATTATTTTAACTCCTATGTGTTAAAGTAATCCTATAATTTACTGTATGTGTATCCTATAATTTAACCCTTGGGGTGCCTATACAATAATCAGCAAAAAGCAGGGGCAGTTCATTCACAGCAGACGGGACAGCCTAAGAATTACGAAAATAAATGCATAAGTACAAGCTGTAAAGAAGGTTGAAAGGAATATGACCTAGGGGGAGGGGATGCTGGCCTAGTCTGTGTTGTGGAATGTTCGTAGAAGGTTGTGTGAGAGAATTCAGCTTTGGTCGGAGGGTCAAAGGATTTATCTCAGTGAAGCACAAGCAGAAAGGTGATTGTGGTAGATGGAGCAGCCTCTGCACAGACCCTGTGTCAGGAGGTAGCACAGAATGGTCAAGAACCAAAGAAAGCCCAGTGTGGCTGGAGTGGAGGAAGCCTCGTGTCTTGAATGGCCATGTGCATTTTTTTGTTGGTTTGTTCCGACTCATGGGTTCCTGTTCTTTGTCAGTCTTTCTATTTAAATCTCTTTCTTACCCATTGGTTAAAACTCCTTAAATATTCACTCTTTTACATATAGTACAGCCATTGTTCCTGCAATTTCCATTTGCCTTTAAATGCATTTATGATAATTATATCCTTTTATTCCCCTCTATGGTTTCTTCCATTTTGGTGTCATGCTTAGAATGTTCTTTGCCAACCCAAGGTTATTTAGATATCTATCTTCTGAGAGTTTATTATGTTTAAACTTTTACTCAATCTGGAACTTCATACCTGTATCTTGGAAGAGGTGGGGATAGAGTTTATTTTCACTTAATTGCCTAGCACGTTGTGCCAAGGCTAGTTTCTGGGACACTCATTTGTTTTCACTGTTTTGAAATTCATAATACACTAACATTGTTGAGATATTTGGGTCTGTTTCTGGACCTTCTGTTATATGCCTTTGATTTGATGTCTCTCTCAATGCCTTTACCACACAATTTTATTACTTGTTCCTTTAAAAATCTGATAGAGCAAATCCCCACTTTTATTACCCTTCTTTTTCAAAATGCTCTCAGCTAGTCCCGTGATATTATCTTCCCAGATACATTTTAGGATCATTTTGCTAATTTTGTAGATTAATTTGGGGACAGGTGACACCTATTCAATACTGGTGCACTCTGAAAAATGGCAAACCTCTTTGTTAGTTTAGATCTCCTTTGGATTATTGGGTAGAACATTCCTAAAGCCAACATTAGCCCCGAGGAAACTGCTATTCCGTGTAGAAAATATGGACCCAGGGAACAGGACTGGAATGAAAACTAGGCCAACAGTAGGGCACTGAGGATCCTTCGCTGGTTTTCTCCCCGCTTTGTGTCCCAGGTCTCCACCTGCCTCCCAACCCTGGTTTCACGGAGGCTGTGGTCCACCTCATCACCAATGACTATGAGGAAGCCATAAAACCCGGGTGGTGATGTATCAAGATCATTTATGCGGGCACCCTTCTGAATGCATTGCATGCTACCTCATTTACCTTTCCCATGACCAGCAACTTAGCGATCACTAGCTCTGTTTTACACCAGCGGGAGACCCTGAGAAATGATCAAATTTGCCCAAGACAGAGGAGGGTCGTGATGGGCCTGCAGGAGGCAGGTAGTTAACATGGGTTTGAACTCAAGTCTCTCTGAACACCAAGTTCCTCTTTCCACTGGACCAAGATGTTTGCTCCCCTCCTTCGGGGCTCAGTGGCACCCTTGCTGGCCATGAAGTGGGCAGGGAGGAGTTGGGAGCGTCCCCTAGGGGTGGGGGTGCACACATGGTCGTCAGTATTTGGGCCTCAGGGAGGAATGTGTGTTTTCTTCCTGTCTGTGTATTTAAAACAAGATCTAGCCCCGCAGACACTCAGGTTTGTGGATCCAGGGACCACCAGCACCTCACAGCTCTGTTCTACAGGAGGAGCTTGGTGGATTTGCCCCTCCCCCTTCCCACGTGCGACTGTCACAGCTGGAAGGCAGCCCCAGGGGGTGGGGGGTTGGACCCTCTCTAGGCCGAGCTAGTGGCAGCTGCCCTGCCTCGTGGGGAGCCTGGGCTGGTGACAGGCAGCCGCAGCTCTGCTATTTTTAAGCTGCCCGCTAAACCCTGGTGGAAGCTGAATCATGATCCAGCTTGCTGATGGCAGCGGTGCCGTGGCCTGCCAAGGACCCAGACAGGCACCTGGCTCTGTGCCCTGGGTCCCCGTGACAGAGTGGGGTGCAGGGAGGGTCATGGACACCCAGGAGACCCGGGCGCCAGGCAGGCACAGCACCGCCACGGTTCTCGTGCGCACCGTGAGGTTGAATAAATTTACAGTGAGAACACTTCCCTGAGGAACTCCGGATCATTACCCGATCTGCTTCGCTGTCAGGACTCTGCTGTCAAACGTACCTCTTTCAGCCATCAAAGTTGCTTTCACTCCCTCCCTCAAACGGGCAGCACCTACCTGCGAACGGGATTCAAAGACTATGTGGAACACATGGGAGGCTACATGTATGAGGCCAAGTATGTCTTTTTCCCCAGGTCCGTCTTGGCTGAGTATTTATTTTATTTCTGCAACAACGGAGCTTTCAGGAATGCTCCTACAGGGAGTTTGTGGCCCTGGACACCCTCCCTCCTGCCACAGGCCGACCTGCATGGGTTCCTGTTCTCTCCCGCAGCATCTGATCAGGTGGTAGGACTGCGAGGGCCCACCGTCCACCTCGGCAGGGAAGGGGTCATGCTCTTGACCTCTGATCTCTGGGCTGGGACCTCTTAGACCCAGCTGCCCAGCGGTCAGAGCAGATTGAGAGGTTAGGCCTTTCAGCAGAGACTCCTCAGCACGGTGAGAATTTCGGGGACTAAGGGCGGACAGCTCCTTTCCACCTTTGAAGGTGGCATGTCTGCTCCCCAGGCCTTCTCAGGGCAGGATGCTTTTCCTGTCCCGTCTCTAACACAGTGGGAACTATGGTTTAACACAGAGGGGACTGCGGTCTTCTGTCATAGCGCTGTGTGCTCCCAGCTCTGCTCCCCGGTGCAGGTCTCTGGGGACCAGGCTGTCCCTTTGTGTCTGCTGAGACTCCCTTCTTCTCGCCAGCCCTTTGGAAGGACCATCAAAGCCTGTGACTCTTCCAAGCTTCCTGAGCCCGTGTCCCGGCCCGCAGGCAGGGTCCACTGCGAGAGCCCGGCTGTCTTGGGAAAAAGATCGAGGAACATGCGTGTGGCCCCCTGCTTCCAAACAGACAGGGTATTGAACTTGAGGGCATTGTTCACTGTCTTCTCTGGGTACCAGGCCTGGCACCAAAGCCCCTGTCATAAGCCAGAGGATTCTTCCAGGCCTGACTCTGTGTAGTTATCTTCAGAGAAGGTGATCCTGGCAGGATGACCATGGGGCTCTAGGACCTGCAGTTCTTCCTCGCCCAGTTGGTATAGGAAGACACCTTTAAGGAGATGAAGGATGTCCGGGTCATTACTCAGTCAGAAGAGACCGACAGATGAACGCCCAGTTCCCTACAACTTAGCAAATTAGTGTCCGCTTCTCTCGGGGCTGTTGGAAACCCACCTGAATCAGGTGAGGGCAAAAGAGGTGCGCAGACGTCAGGACCCACTGGTTCTGGGGGAAGGATGGGACTGGCTTCTGCTTCCTGGGGGCTGTTAGGTGTACAATTCACGGGCTTGTTCTGTTGGTGGTGACGTAGCGTGTCAGAAATCACCGGGGATTTCTACAACATCGCTTGGCCTCACATCTAAGAAGGTAGATCTGGGGTGAGAGCGGACATTCTGTTTAACAACCACCACGAGAGCCTGCTGGGTAGCTAGCTAGGTGTGGTGAGTCGCTCAGTCCCACACAGGATTGGAGAGGACTCCATGTATCCGAGGGACGGTGGCTGAAACCCCATGACACACTGGCCAGTGTGAGATGCCATAGACCTTAGGAGGCGTATAGGACTGGGGGGGAGTATGGGGTCCGCCTGTCCCACCCCACCACTGCCTGCTCCAGCTCCTTCTCAGCGGACAACGGACCCCACAGCTCCAGTCAAAACCATTCCTTGGTCCTGGCCCTCGCCTTGTGTTCTGCTCCCTCCAAAGTTGAGCTCCTGGAGATAACGGTCCATTTTTAGCCTCTCCTCGCTTCCAAGTCACTCTTCAACCCACCGCAATATGGCTTCCACCCCCACCGCTCCACTGAAATTATCCTGGGAAATGTCACCACTGGGAGACACGTCAACACCGTGGCCGTGCGCACCACGGGGCCTTGTCTGTTCTCACCTCCTCGGGCCCTTGGCAGCACTTGCTGGCTTTTCCTTGAAACTGTCTCCCCCGAGGCTGGCTCGGACATTGCTGTCACGGTCCCCTTCGCAGCTCAGTCCCCAGTCTGCCCGGGCCAGCACCTCTACCCTGTGACGCCAATCACCGCCTGGAACTGGATGCATTTGTCCCTCTCTGATTTTTCTCCTGGACCTGACAAAGACCCACAGCTGCGCGCTGGACATCTCTACTGAGTTGCGCCCATGTACCTACAACCCGTCTGGAACGGAGCTCAATCTTCCCTCCAAGTGCTTCTCTCTCCATGTCCCCCATCTCGGTGAATGGCATTGTAACTGCGGGTCCTCCACACAGAGGCCCGGGTCACCCTGTGTCCCCGTCCAGTCTGCCCCGGGAGTGTCCCAGCATAGACTCCCCACTCTGCCGGCCTCATCTGGACCATGGAGGCACTTCCTGGTGCCTCCCCTACTGTCAAGAGACTGCGGTTCTGAGCATGTCTTTGCTTACATCGCCCTCAGTACTGCTCAAGTCCTTCGCTGCAGGTGGCAGGCCGACTCCGGGGCATGTCATCAGAGCCCCCTGCAAGCTGCACCTGCCTCTGTCCTGCTTCATTTACGTCACTTGTCCCTGTTTTCTGGCTCTGCTCAATGACAGGAAGCTCCCTGGCTATTCTGTGCAGCATGGATGGCCCTGGTCACACAGCAATGGACCCACATATTCCTCAGAGGACATTGGCTCCCAGCCTTCGCCCCTGTGGGTCCCTTCAATTCCCTTCCACCCATGGGTAAATCCACCCACCTTTTTAAAGAAATGAAAAATAGTTCAAGCGGCCCCTCGGAGTCCAGGGAGTTGGACTGGAAGGGCTTTCCCTTTGGGGCAAGAGGCCCTACCCGGAGGGCTGGGCGCCCCGTCGCAGGCTGTCTGGGCTCCTGGGATCTTTCCTAAGGGATCCCGCGTGCGCGCTGGCCTCGTTTTCTCACTCTGAGCCTCCTTTGTTTTTGCCTCTGTTGTGTTCCGCCCAGCGGCTCTGCCTCCTGAGCACAAAAGGGTGATGACTTTGTAAACTGATCGGGTAGCAGGTGACCACACAGCCGATGCAGGTGCGGGAGGGGACAAGTGACCTGACAGTTTTGTGCACCAATCTCAGGTGCAGGCGCGTGGCCCGGGCTTTGGGCCCTCAGCACCCTGCCTGCCATCCTCTGGGCAGGTGTCTCGCTCCGGTGCTGTGTTAACACACAGTTGTGGCAAGAACATGTTTCCTTGTACCCCATTTCCCCGGAATGTGGATCTTGATATCCGTCCCTTATACCCCAAGCTAAATTTAGACTTTTGGGGTTTCATCCACTCTGTACAGGGTGGGAAGGCGTCAATCACGCGTTCTACTAATATTTGAGCACCAAAGAAACCATGGTGACCAAGAGAGGCACCGTCTGCCCTCGAGTAGCATACAGCCTGGAGGGAAGCTGACAATAAAACCGTCACAACGAATCGCGAAGCCTCCTTGTAAGGAAGTATGCTGTTGGGGGGATACACTGACGGGGACCAGGGCTGGCAGCAGGTGCCCAGTTGGGGGGCTGGTGGCGGTAACCTTTCCTACCGTCTCAGCGACACGCTCCGTAGGTTCTAGGCTCTTTGGGGCTGGTTCCGAGCCACGCAAGGTGGGCTGGAGTCACAGGCCGTGGGGCACGGTGAATGACACCTGCAGGAAAACTCTCAGAACACCTCCGAGGTGCCAGGAGTTGAAGACAGAGCTGGAGTGAGATTTGGCATCTAAAGAGCTGGTGTTCCAGCCCACCTGGAGCATTAGCTGGGGGGTTTTGTCAAGTCCTTACAGATGTCCAAGGACTTGCAGGTATATACAGGCTTCTGTTAGGGGGACACAGGGAAAAGGCTGTGCCCAGGATATGTATTCTCAAGTCTTGAAGCCAACATAGGTGATGGCCTCTACTTCACATGGACGGGTCCTAGGAAACTTGATCTGGCTCTGTGCAATGAACTAGGAAGGCAGGATTTAGGTAATGCTAGCTCCTGGAAATTGTTATAGATGCCAGCAGCAATAAATACCCAGTTTTTGCAAGAGAACAAGTAATTTAATCCCTCTGATGCTTGTTGGAATTCAGGCACCATGTCTGAATATAGAGATGTCATTTCTCTATATGCGATGATGCTTTCTGTAGATAGGTAGGACATGATCACATTGAAAATAAGTTGCTCTGAGGTGGCCTAGCCATGCTTCCTAATAGCATCCTCCAAATATTTTATGAGCCGGATCTCATGTATTTTATAGCCCCATGTAGTGTCCTGGACATACTCCCATGACTGATGCTTTATTTAGTAATTGGCATTTCACCAAGCGGACTAGAACTCAGAAGCCGGTGACAAGGGGTGTTTGTCACCAGTGCCACACAGGTGCCGCATCCCCAAGACTCAGTCCTTCCCTCCCGGGTCCATGGAAGCCCTCTAGAACTGCCACACTGGGATTTCATGAAACAGGATGTAGGTGGGAGGTTGGGAGCTTTAGAATTGCAAAATGTACCCCTAGGATTGATGAAGGTCTTTCCTGACCTCATCCGTTAGCAGTTGCCTTGTGACTTCCAGTGTTGTTTTCCATGCAGCATGGCCGTGCTTCAGTGGGGTGACGTCCTGGTGAGGACAGGGGAGTGCACATCCTTGGGGTGTCTTTGCCATGGCACTGCCAGGCGGGCAGACTTGTGGGGCTCCTGCTTGTGGAAGCAGATGGCTTTGTTGGGGTCCCTGGCCCATAAGTCACACCAAGTCACATGAATGGAGGCCTTGCTCAGTGCATGAGTCAGGCCAGTGGCTGTTGAGAAGTCTCAGACCCCAAGAACCTTGGTTTTGCCTTGTCTGGATGGTGTCAAAGGCCTTGGAGAGTAACCAAGGGCTTTTGGTCGGTAGTGGGAGGGGTGACTGATTTCTAGGCCATGTCTGCATTTGCTTTTGGAGGGCCCTTCTATTTAGTCGCGTTCACCCCAGCCCCGCGAGGAGACAGGTGCAGCTGCGCGTTGCTGGAAGCAACAGACTTTGTTGGCTGACACGCTTTTGTAGCTGGCTTGCAAACTCTGAAGCACCGGCCATTCAAATCTAAGTTGTTATTATTACTCCTTCGGTAATGGGCATCCTCAGAGAAAATAGTAGGAATCTGATGGGAAAGCAGAAGTGGAGGGATTTAATAGGTAGCCTTCGAGGGGATCCATGAAAGGGCCTGGGTAGGCCTGTCCGAGACGTACTCTCTCCCACCCAAGTCAGTCACTCGTACCGCTAGCTGTTAGGAAAATGGGGGCAGGGTGCCTCAGAACTGCATGTGCGTGCAGGCATTTTTACCGGGCCAAAGACTCCAGAGTCACCATTTGGCAGAACTCGGTCATTCCATTCCCCTCCCCCCGCCCTCCCATCCTTACATCTTTGACTCCTGGCAGGTAAATGTGTGTGATGAGGAGGCCCTCAGAGTCCGTGTGGGGCTGTTCCCCCCAGGACTCTCCCGGTTTTGCATGAAACCCACCAGCTGTGGTGAGTAGGACCATGAAGCTAAATGCGTCAATTGGTTGTGTCTACAATCTGTTTACTTGAATTTGTCCCTGCTGGACTTGAACTCTGTGGTTCGGATTGCCCGCGGTGCTGACTGTACATGAGCTGTAGGAGGCTGGGGATATGTGGTTTTATTTCTATTAATGCCGAGAGAGGGAGAAAGTTAAAAGCAGTAACTAAGACAAATGGCACTGTTATTGGCAGATGCTCCTTTCTGCTGTCACTTAACCTATTTTATTTTTCTTAGTGTGGACTTCATTTTCTCTTTTGTTATTCTCTGAATCTCCTGGTTTAAGACCTAAAATTTGACGAAAATAGGTAGTGAGAGTCTCAGGAAAGAATAAAGAGATTTCAGGAAGACTTGGAAAGCATATCAAGCAGGTGAAAGAAGGAAGACCTGGGGAATTTTCCAAATAGAAAACTTTTATTTATTTATTTTTATTTATGAAGTGGGAACATGAAATGACATGTGGATTGTGGTTCGGCCCTTCAAATTTTGGACCTTTGGTGGAGTGTCCTTGTTACAGGTGGCCAGGGTGCTTTTAATTTAGTGACGGCAGTAGAGAAATTACAAAACTTCCTCAACCTGAGAATGTACTTAGGGATGAAATGAGTGTGATCAGGAAATGAGAATGAATGTGAGTTGCTTTCCCAAAGAAATACAGAAAGAGAGTAAGCTTCAGTATCATGCATAAGGAAGAGTTTCCTTTCACTCCCCCATTTTTCCAAGCATCTGTCATTCATCTTTCTGTCTACCCTCGCATTTAATCATCCATTCATCCGTCTGTCTTTCCATCCATCTATCATGCCATCCATTCACCTGTCCATTCGTTCATCAGTTTATCCATTCACCATCCATCCATCCATTCATTCATCCACTCATCCATCAATTTATTCGTTCATCCATCCATCCATCCATCCATCCATCATCATCTATTGGTTCATTTACTAAATCAACTTTTACTAAGCTCTACCCATGGGAAAGGCCAACAGTAAACACGTTAAGGATGCAAAAATAAATCAGGGGTATGTGCTGTCTAAGAGCTTAGAGTCAGAGATGAGCACAGAACACAAAAGACTATATAATAGAGACAGTGGGGAAAAAAAAAAAAAAAGGAACATGGGCCCTGGCTGGTGGCTCAGTGGATAAGGTGCTGGCCTGCGAACCCAAAGGTCACTGGTTCGATTCCAGCCAGGGCACATGACCAGGTTGCAAGCCAGGTCTCCTGCCACGTCTGGCTGGAGGCAGGTGAAACATCAACCATGCATTGATGTTTCTCTCCCTCTCTGTCTCTCTCCCTGGAAATAAAAAAAGCAAAATAAAAATCTTTAAAAAAAAGAAAGAAAGAAAAGAAAATTAGTTAAACAAAAGGAACATGTAGATGAAGGGCTGGGGAAGATTGGGAAAAAACATAAGAACATGAACACATTGGGAAAGACAAGGCAATTTCAGACAAAGGTGTTTTCAAGCTTTTTGGAATGAGATTATGAAATTTTAAGTCAGAAGAGACAACTCCCAGTCATTCTTAGTCATGTATTGATCAAGAATAGGATAATTTGGCAAATGAAGGCTGTTCCTAATCCCCAAATTTTATCTGCCTGTATTTTAGCTTTCTCCCTGATTATAAATAGAAAACTGGACTTACAACCCTTCTTTTCTCACTCTTCTTTACCATTGACAAGGCTGCTGAATTGAAGTGGAAATCACCCAGAGGGTACAGAGAGAGGGAGAGGACTAGATGTGAGCAGAGGAGGCACCCCGAGTACTAGGACAGGACCATCAACTTGACACAACTGAAGGTCAGTCGTCAGGACTGAACACAGGGGCTGATTTTTGCTTTCTTGGCATAGTTCAGCGACAGATGGACTTGGGAGCCTGGGGGAAGGTACATAGTGCTAATGGTTATCAAACTCCAGGCCAAAATAAAAGTTTGTGGAACGGTGCAGATATCTCTCTAGTCAAGAGGATCCATCAGGGAACCACTTGATGGACCCTGAATGGAGGAGTCCCTGATGGGTCTCGGGAGCCAGCTGGTGTGCCAGCCAAGGAAGCAGGGACGGCCCCTGCGGCCCAGCTGTTGACATACGGTCCTGATGGCACTGGCAGTGCCAGGCTTACACCCAGCAAGCCTGGCAGACGCTCCTGAAGTCAGGACATGTGGGAATAACCAGGGGCTTGGGACAAGGCTGATGAATGGCCAGGGCAGCTGGATTATTGGCTTCCCTTTCTCTGGACAGGTACACCGAGACTTTGAGTGATGTGAGCAGCCAGGTCGGGGAAAAAGCAAACAAAGGGGTATATTTTGACCAGACAGGAGTCTCCACTACGAGAGGAACAGGAACTTTTTAAGAACAGAGTAGGTAGATCCTGTACTCCGGTGCCCAGGGCAGGAAGGGGCCTGGTGTTGGTGTCAGTGCTGAAACCATAAACGAACGACCTAACGTGTCAGAGCGGCAGTGGCCTTACGCTGTAAGGGCCCCGTGGGAAGGGTGGAGGCCCTGCACCCTTGAGCCCTCTGTACAACACGGGGAGTCCAAGCTACTTTAACTATTGTCCTGCTCAGACATTTTGATGCTGTGATTATCCTGTCCAGCAGCACCGGGAGAAAAATGCTAATTTTCTTTCAAAATTTTTTTTGTAGAGAACACTAATTATTTTGCTGCTGACAGATGACATTACTCCTGCAGTGTGTCACCCCCATCCACTCTTGAGTAGGGAGGAGAAGATTGTCTTTGTGGCTGGAGAGATTAGAGTCGGCTGTGGAGAGCCATGTTTCTCTGCTTTGTGCTTCCTTGTGGACTTGAGCCGACCAGAAATGATCCCTTAAGGAGGTATATTTTCAGTGAACTGAGGCTTTCTAAATGAGTAGATAGTTTGGCCAAGGGGACTCTGTGAAAATGCAATACCTTATTGAGTGTTTGAGGCTGGTGACAACTCCCCGTGATAGGGTTATGTAGGTGGCCTCTGGCCCAAGGGTGCCAGGCAAGCAGAAGACCCTAATTGTGGCCTGGAACCCTGCCTGCCTTTTCCCAAATGCACAGTAGCTCACCCTGTGGGCCAGAAGAGGCCCCATGCCCCTCACTGAGTTAGAAGGGGACCCAGACCAAGCAAGATCTTGGAGTTGCAGTTCTAAGTGCCTCAGATTCCTGTCTGCGGCCATGGTGGAGTCACCCAGTCTGGTCTGAACCATATAAAAGTCTGGTCTGAACCATATAAAAGAAAGCCATGTTCTTTTCTTCTCTGCGGTGAATTGTTTGAAGTCATAGGGTAAGTTAAACGTGGTTTAACAGAAACTGTACATGGACAAGTCTTGCTATGACTTATGGATGGTCTTTCCTTAGAATTCTGAGAAACTACCACTAGCTCCAAATTTAACCTCCCCTGTCACACTCCCTATATTTCTGTTAGAGTCAGGTGTTTCCTGAGTTATTTTTTTAACTCAAGATTTTATTTATTACTTTTAGAGAGACAGGGAGGGAGGGAGGCAGAGAGGGAGAGAGACATCCATCTGTGGTTGCCTTTCACCTGCCTCCAGCTACGGACCTGGCTGGAGACCTGGTTATGTGCCCTGGCTGGGAATCGAACCAGCAACCCTTGGGTTCACAGGCCAGTCTGAGTTTTTCTTAAGGCCAAATTCAATCAAATGATGGTATTATTTGGGAATTCTTTTTTCATTGATTTATTATTGTTGCATTGCAATTGCTTTCTTTTTCCCCCATTGCTCTCCCCTGCCCCCCTCCCCCCTCTCCCCTTGTCCATGTCCATGGGTCCTTCACACTGGCTCTTCGTTTAAACCCTACCCCTTCTCTCCTACCTTTTCCCTCTCCCCTCTAGTCACTGTCATTCTTTTATTTTTATTTATTTATTTGTTTATTTACTTACTTTTAATTTTATTGTTGTTGTATTACATCCATCCCCTTTTTGCTCCCCTCTGTCCCCCTCCCCACCCACCCATTCCCCCCAAAGTCAATCCCACCTGTTGTCCATGTCCATGGTTCCTTTATACTAGGTTCTTGTCTAAGCTGCTCCCCTTTCTTGCCTCTGCCTCCCCCACCCCCAACCCCGTTCCCCCTGACCACTGAAGGCCTATTCCTTGTATTCATATACTCGGTTCTGTTTTGCTTGTTGTTAGTTTTGCTCATTATTGTCCCATAATTTTTAATTAGCTTGTGTTTTTTCTCTTTTAAATGAAGACCTCAGCACTGTGGGAGTGGGCCTCGCAGGGACACACAAGAAAAGAATCCCATGTAGGAGCACAGGGCAGGATTTCGGGGGGCAGGGAGTCTGAGTGTGTGTTTACAAACAAAAGCTCTGCCGGTGAGAAGAGCAGATGCAATGGCAAGGGCCATGCCGAGTGCCCCTAGCATGGGTGCCCATTGCCACCTCACCACTTGTTCACAGGGACCAGGTTCAGCCCTTGCTCTTCCGAGTGCTGATGTGGGTGGGGCGCAGGGAGGCCTAGGAGTGCCCGTGGCAACAGGGAGGGTCTTTGAGTCTGGCGTCCTGTCCTCTGGTCCCTGGGCACCCTGCTGGCATCCACGGCTAGGGGTAATTCTTGGGCTTGAAGTCCCTCAGCCCGGCCACCTGCTGGCCGTGCGCTCCCCATCCTGTCCCCAGCCTGGGTGGTAGGTACACCCACAGTTTAGCTCTGAAGCCCCTTTCTCTCTCCCCACATCTTCCGGACAGGCCTGCTGGTCCTCAGTTTGCAGCTCCCTTACATGTCCCCCGTTCGGTCCCCTTATGCCATTTGGAAGCCGGGGGGACCCTGCGGATGCTGTGTTGGGCCCCTGTGAGGACCCTGCCTGTCACCATTGCCTTTCCTGTCTGTTGTGGACATCTGTTGATGCCAGCGTGTCTTCAAGACCCGGAGTCTGGAAGCAACGCAGGAAATAAGTGTTTGTCTGCCTCCCTCAACCTCCCTTCTTTCCTTTCCGTGGAGCAGACCCAGGGAGATGAGGGGCAGGTCCCACCTCGGCCCTTCAGTCCTCTTTTCCTCCTCCTGCCACCCCCGAACCGGAGGTGGGAGTGCCGGCCACTCCCCCTGCCTGCTGGGTGGCAGGTGGCAGCTTCCTGTCCATGTCCCCTCCTTCCCCCCCCCCACCCCCGTGGCCTCCCTCATGCTCTGCTCCCCTTCCCTGGGGCCTGGGCTTCAGGGAACGTGATGATAAGGACCTGAAAAACTCATCTGTTTCATATTTTCAAAATACCATTCCTGTTGTACAGATATAAACAAAATATGGCCTGTGTCCATGAACAGCTTACTGTAGCGAAGGAGATGGATCCCTCACCTATCATTTCAAACTAATCTGATAAATGCACAAGTGTCATTGTCGTCCTCCACTCCCCCGCACGCCCATAGACACGCAGACACACACACGGCACACACGCACACACGCACACGCATACCCGGGCCACCTACCCTTCCTACACGAGAGTGCACATTGTGGCATTTTCCAGTTTTTATCGTGTATCACCATTACCATTCTGTAGCGCTGGGCACAGCCTTAAGTTCCTTAATTTAAAAAAGAAAAACAACATGTTTACGTCCTTCCCGGGCACCAAGCTCTGTACTCAAGGCCAAGGATCAAAGATGAGTAGCACAATGAACTCTTAGGAAACTCACAATCTAAATCAAGGTTCTCCAGAGAATTCTAATCTGTGAATCTAGATTAGAAAAATTACCTTTTTCTTTTCACTCACCCCTCACTGAAGTGTGGCATTTCCTTTTCTTACAAAGGTTGGGATAGGTTGGAGCTCTCTGTGTCGCGTGCTTCAGCCAGGTGTTCCCCAGGCTGCCATCAGCAGGTGGTCGTGATTTGTCATGGTTTTAAGTTGGAAGTGACCTAGGAAACATACTGACCCTCATCATCCCTCTCTTCAGCTGCCTCACTGGCAGATGAATAGAGAGACACAGGGGAAAATGTAGGGTTTTCCATGAGTCTCCAAATGAGGGGGCCGGGCCTCTGTGATTCCAGTCAAATGCCCTACCCTTGGGCCTCAGTTTACCTGTCTTGTCATTTTCAAGTTGCATTTGATCCATTGCGCTAGACTAGGAACCACTATCAAGTTGCATCTGAATGGCCTTTCAAAGCACGTAGGGATCCTCGCCCCCTCAGGTGCTCCCCTGGCCTTTGAGAGATGCTGGGGGGTAATTCCAGATTCCTCTTTTCCGGATAAGGGACCAAGGCTCTGGAACCTTCTGTGATTTGCAGAAGACACGCACCACTGAGGGGAAGGAGGCAGCCCAGCAGCCATGGCTTCTGCTACCTTCCCTTCCCCGTCTGGTGCAGTGGAGGCGGGAACTGCTTTAGCTCCCAGCCCATCCTATCTGCAAGCTAATGAGACAAACTGTAGGCTCCAAACCAAGCTAACTAGCAGCTGCCTCATTTTCTTCATCTCCCACTCTGAGAGGATGACGACCTCGTTGGCACAGCAGCTCAGGGTGCGACTGGCCCCGCCTGCAGGAGCCAAGGGTCCTGAAGCGTAACCAGAATCATATGGGTTTTTCTTTTCCCAGATTGGCGGATATAAAATATTTTGAGCACCACCATTCATGAACCAGTGCAAATAGAGCACGTGATTCCTGCTCATCCTGTTGGCTGCTAATTAATACTACCCGACAGGTGGAGGCACTACCTGTGCTTCTCCCTGGAATAATCACAGGGAGATGAAATTAGAAAACCAATGGAGCTAGAGAAAATTAGCCAACAGCTGGCTCCGACAGCAAGAAGTTCTATGCTGCTCTCTCAGCTATAAGAGCAGACATGCCCTGGCTGGTGGCACAGTGAATAAGGAGCCGGCCTGCGAACCCAAAGGTCGCTGGTTTGATTCCCAGCCAGGGCACATAACCAGGTTGCAAGCCAGGTCTCCAGCCAGGTCCGTGGCTGGAGGCAGGTGAAAGGCAACCGTACATTGACATCTCTCTCCCTTTCTGCCTCTTTCTTCCCCTCTCTCTAAAAATAATTTAAAAAAGAACAGAGACTCCCTGATTTACCTCCATCCCAAATGTGGATTCTCCTATTACACTTTCTGGACAATAATGATAGCACAGGCTGTGTTTGGATGTGAGAGAGGAAAAAAAAAAAAAGACTTAATTGCTTCTATGTGACAGAGGTTTGAAGATTTTACAAAATTTGGCAAGAGAAATAACCGGTCACAGGCAAATTTGAGCCCATTTTCAAGTACACAGGTACCTGTTTGCATGTTTTCTTTGCGTTCATCTCTGTTTGCTCAGAAACGCTCTCAGCCGCCATCACTTCTTTAAGGCAGCATTTTGAACCATAAATTAGGATAGAAAGATGCAGAGAAAAAGAGCCAATTTTTCGACGCCCTTTAGTAACTACGATTTTTTTTCCCCTGGAAGTAAAGCTGCTGCATGACAGCCTACAGCTGCCCAGAGAACATCCTCCATCGTCTGTAGCTTTTCTCCTTATCCTCCTGGTAGTGTCGGTGAAGATCAGAGGCGAGGCCCTGGCCAGCGTGGCCCACCTGGATAGAGTATTGTCCCATAGCCAAAAGGTTGTGGGTTCAATTCCTGGTCTGGTCACATATAATCCCCAGTCTGGGTGCATAAAGGAGGCAACCAATCAACGTTTCTCTCTTTCATCGATGTTTCTCTCTCTATTCCCCTCTTGCTAAAAGCAATGAAGAAAAAGTTTCAGGTGGGGATAAAGAAAAATAAAAAAATCAGAGAAAAGGATTGTTTTGGGAACTGGTGGAATTTGGTACATTTTTGATTCACCTCATTTCTTCACCAACGCCATGGACAGCATGTGTATAATACAGGGTTTTGAGAATTAGTAATTTCAGATAGGATGGAATGGTTTGTTACCAGTCCCTACCAGACAGCTGTGGTCCCCTCAGTGTCCATCTATTTTGCTTTTCTCCTCCTCTCCCGCTGGGCAGGTTCCATTTACTCTCTGCATGCCAGTGACCCTCTTGGGGAAGCCAGCTGTAAAGCGTATGGTCCACACTCTAGATTTCAATAGCCCGTAGATATTCCAGAGTCTGGGGTGGAATCTGACACCCATCCACGCAGAGCTGGTCCCTAGTACCACGCTCCCCTGGGAAAAACCTCGCTGTTCTGTTCTGTTCTTAATATTGGAGACTGGGCCCTCTGTCACCATCGTAACACCTTGGGCTAATGTCTTCAAAAGAAACTAAGAAACAGAAAATCCAAACTGAAAGCCCTGGCTGGTAGCACAGTGGATAAGGTGCCGGCCTGCGAACCCAAAGATTGCAGGTTCGATTCCCCAGCCCGGGCAACATAACAAGGTTGCAAATCAGGTCTCCAGTCAGGTCTGTGGCTGGAGGCAGGTGAAAAGCAACCATACACTGATTGAAAAAAAAAAAGAAGAAAAAGAAAACCCAAACTGAGCCCTGAGCTCTTTTGTTTCTGGACTTAGCAGGAGGTTACACCTGTTACTAGCACCGAAGGGCATCTTGGTAGTGACAGAAGGCCGCCTTTTTGCAAGACACCGTCCTAGGTCAGCCAGTAGTTTCTGTTCCATTTTCTGCTCCCATAGTACCTTGCCCTTCCTCCCTCTCCCCAAACCCTAGAAATGCCCCCATGGCCCTTGACATTGCGACTTCCATGCTCTGGACCCTCGCTGGCGAATGGACCACCGTGGGAAGGGAGTCTGCAGTGTCTCTGACAAGATTGTTTTCCAGTGAGTGCTGCCACCAGTTGGGTGTTCGTGAAGCGGCTGTGAAAATGAACACTGCCAAACTGTTCTATTGATCTCATGGGGTTGTTCCGCGGCGGAACTGAGACCATGTACGTAAAACACTTCGTAAACCGTGAGGTTCTCGTGTGTGGAAGATGAGTTTGGCATTCCCCTCAGGCTGCGGCTCGCAGGAAAGCAAGGGAAGTGGAGTTTTTTAAAACAGCAGATTAGCCATCGGCCTTTTTTTCAATTTTTAAAATTGTTCTGCGGCCGTTCTCATATTTCCGCTGTTGCTCTCCCCTGCCCAGCCCAGCCCTGCTCCGCTCCGGGGGCATTTTGAGAATGTGTTGTCGTCACTTTTTTCATTTGCCTAAACCACCCATGACTTGTGTTCTGGGCTGCTTCAGGTTAAGTGTTTGTGCGCTAGGAGGTTGTCCCCACATTTTTATCAGAAAGAGTCTAGAAATGCCGGGATTTAAAAGTGGAAGGGGTCTGAGGGAACGCATCCAGGTGCCTTGTTCAGTGATAAGATGTGAAAACCCTGGAAGGTTAAGTTACCGGTCCAGGGTCCGCAGAGCTTAGCTAAGTGGGCAACCTCATTATTGCCGGTAAGAATTTGCTGGGGAAAAGAGCCACAATTTAAACTTCTAAACCCATTTTGAAATTCATTCTTGGCTTCCTCAAAGGCTCTGCCCACCCGTAACCCTGAATTATGTATCAACTGGGAAATTCCCAAGCCACCACTTCCCCGTGGATGGAAGAAATCCTCCCCGATGTCTCTGATGAATGGTTGTCCTTGCTTGCTTTATTTTGAAGAGATAAAGATTTATTCCGTTTTTCCATGTTATAATACTGCAATCTGGAATGATGTTGTTATTGTGGGGTATGCTTTTATGAAGCAGCATCATGAGACTGGAGTGGAAAAATCCCATTATGAGTTAGTATTGTTATCAGTTTTATGGGAGTTGAAACTGAGTGAAAGGATCTAGGAATAATTGGGTAATCAAATTGAATTAAATCAGAGGGAGGAAATATCAGTCCTGGCGTCAAATGGGGAGTGCTATGACTTCCACATCTGTGGTCTTTATCCACTTTAATCAAGTCTAAATTATGCTATAAAGACTTGTTTTTGTTATATTTCCTTACTTAGACACGGCAGACTTTCTATTCATCTCTGGATCTTCCTTGAAACATGAAAACATTCTCACTATTTCTAGGGAGCAGTTACCTAACTTGATTACCACCCAAATATTCAGAGTTGCAATTATGTTTATAACTAATAAGTATAATATTATCATGGTGCAGTGTTTAATGTGTACTGTGGGTAATGGAATCCAAAAGGTGGAGCTTTCAACCCACATAGATAATTCTGTATTCCCCAATTCATCGTAGTGTCTTCACAAAATACTGGGTTCAAGTGCTATCTCGTTAGTATAAATTTGCTATAATAAATAGTATACTGTGCCATTGGTATGGCAGAAATATTACTATAGTAACAAGCCTGGTCTTTCCTGTATTTCCCAAGAGACGCTGCTTTTGTAGTGAAAAATCTGTTTAGCCTAATAAATGGTAACAGTAATCAGCTTCAATTTTCCCCCCAGATACCTCTTAAAGAGGTGCCTGATAATACACTGAATTATGGAATGACATAGCTCACTAAGTTCACGAACAAAATGAATTTAGAAACCTTTGGTTTCCTTTGTTGAATTTTTGGTGTTCTCACCTACTGAAAAATGTGTCTTAATCTGGTTCTCTTGCGCTGAGCTCTTTCTCCAGGAATCCTCGAATTCTTGATGCTTTTCTGTCTTGTTTTGGTTTTGGTCTGACTCACTGGTGCCCAGAAAGGCACACATCTTTGTGCCTGAATTGGGGGTTCTGTGGAGCTTGACCACAGTCACCCTGAGGGAGGACGCTGGAGAGATTTCCAGCAGAAGTCTGTTGCAGTTTTTAGAACAAAGACCAGAGCTCTCTGTGCTCTGAAATCTTGCTGGCCCTCAGAATGCCCAGCTTGGTTCTTACGTTAAAGACATCAGAGTTCAACTCTCTGAAGGTTTGTATTACCCTTGACTGTCTTGATGGCTTAACCGTTGGCCAAGGAACACTCTCTCACTATTTTAAAATTCAACAATCATTTTCAAAGACACTGAATTCTGGGGTCTATTAAAAAAAAAGAAAAAGCTCAAATATTTTGGGGAATTAAGGTGGTGGTAGAAAATTAGGAGATGGCCTGTTTATGAAGTTATAGTCTTCGTTGAAAATGATTAACATAAGCACTTAGGACGTGCATTTATTGCGTGCTTACCACAGGCCAGTCATGCTTTACAAGTATTTTCATCACACCAGAATTCACAGTGGCCCTAGAAGTAGGCCCTATTCTTATAATACTCATTTTGTATATAAGGAAACCTAAGATGCCAAGAAGTTAGACACCGTCACCAAGGCTACGCAGCTGGAAGACTTCAGTCAGCCTCAGCACGCATGGTCTCCCGCAGAACCTGCGCCCCTAAGCAGCAACTACATTGTCTGCAGGAAAGTTACGTGTTCACGTAGAACAACAAGGCGCAGTCTATTCAAGCGTGTTTCTCAATCCTTGTTGACTGGGAGCCACCGACAGAAACGTATCTTACATGGCAGACGAGCACATGTGACCAAAGGGGACTCATAAAACCGCACAGAACAACCCTCACCCTCACCAGGTAGATGCACTGTGACTCTGCCTTTTGATTTCATTTCTAGAAAGTGCTGGTTGGGCCCCTTAAAACTGATTTCATGACCTGCTCCTAGGCCACAACCGAGCAGCTAAAAAACTACGGCAAGTCCTGGGTGTAAGCTCGCCTGTTGGGGGACTCCCGCTCACATCCTCAGTTGAGTGAATGCCTGTCAGCACCTCCCATCCTCCCGCCCTGTGCCTGGCACTGTTGCTGACTGGGAAACCATACGAATCGATGGTTAAATTTATATTAATTTTTTCCCGTATCAATTTTTAAACACGCCCTTCTTCCCCCTTTTCTCTCTTCTTTTTAAAAACAAAGAGCTGCACGTTTGCCAGACAACAGAGAAGGTCAGGAAACCTCAGCGATTTTATTATGGCACTGTGGGTTATAAATAAAATTTCTAAAAGAAAAATCACAGTTTCTCATTGATTTTAATGGTAATTTTCACCATTATGAATTGCTGTTTCTACCATTCTTTGTATCTGAGACCTCCTCTTACGTCCTTCCTCTACAAGAGCGGAGGCAATCTGGGAGGCCTTGGGTGCACCTTTACTCGGTTCTTCTAGAATTTTCTGGAATATTTGGCAGCTCATAAACTATCGTTGAAGTGGTGGTGGTGGTGGTGGGGAGGTCGTTATGTTTGAACCTGACCTTGGCTAAGGCCAGATTTCTAGTATACGAGGTCTGCCTCGGAACCAATATCAATACAATTAAAACAGTTCTTAAGTAGCTGATACTTTCGAGACAGACCTCGTATGTAGTACTTCTTTAGGAACTAAGTGCAGACATCCATCTCAAAGCGATGCCAAGAACCTCTAGTAGGTTGGTGGGCAGAGCCTAGAGAACGCAAATGTATGGTTGTCTGGAAACTTCTGGCACCCCAGGTAGCCCTGTGTTGTGTTTAAAATATGGGCATCAGGCCCTGGCTGGTGGCACAGTGGAGAAGGCACAGGCCTGCGAACCCAAAGGTCACTGGTTCGATTCCCAGCCAGGGCACATAGCCAGGTTGCAAGCCAGGTCTCCAGCCAGGTCTGTAGCTGGAGGCAGGTGAAAGGCAGCCATACATGGATGTCTCTCTCCCTCTCTGCCTCTCTCTCTTCTCCTCTCTCTCTGGAAATAATAAAAGCTTTAAAAAAATAAAATATGGGTGCCAGAGAATTATTGGATTGTCTATTATTTGAGAAGCATTTGATTCATTGTATAATGAATATTGTTGTTAGAGGATTGCTTAAGCTAATTTGCTGAATAGATTTTTGCCCAATTTGATGGCTTAACCAAATACATTGCCTCTCTCTTCCTCTTCTTCTCTTTTCTAAAATGTTTAAAATTTTTTTAAGGTTTTTTATTTTATTTTTTTTTTAGAGAGAGGGGAAGGGAGGGAGGGAGACATCCGTGTATGGTTGCCTTTTTCATCTACCTCAAGCTAGGGACCTGGCTGGAGACCTGACTTGCAACCTGGTTATGTGCTCTGGCTGGGAATCGAACCAGCAACCTTTGGGTTCACAGGCTGGCTCCTTATCCATTGTGCCACCAGCCAGGGCTCTTCCTCTTCTTTTTGTTGCTGATGCCTTGTTAGAGATACAATCAAGCTCAAATACGTTGTGGAATAAGACAGGAGAGCAATACGTATGTTTAATTTTTACAAATAAGTTGAGGTATTTCTAATAGGAAGGGAGTTTTGAGGTGATAGGGGGGCATAAGGCGAGGTGTGCAGTGGAGAGGGTCACAGGACCGTTTGTCCACAGCTCCTGAGCATCCACATGGTTCTAGCCTGTGCTTCTAGCTCCATGAGTCCAGGTGGCTAAGTTTCAGAGGCTCTAAAAATGGGAACGGTTTCTGCAGATTCTTCTCTAATGCGACAGAGGGTTCCCTTCCCAGTGTAAAGGTTTATTGAGGCACAGCGGCATTTTACTAGTTCGGGGATTTAAAATAAACTTTATCTGTGCTGTGGTGATGAGACAAAGGCCATTCTGGCCCAGGGGCAGCTGGGAGCAGGCTGCTCAGATCTGTCGCAGGAAAGCCACGCGTGGCCCAGGGGACTTTCCGAGCTTACCTGCATTCTTCTCCCTCTATTCTCCACCCACGAGGGCGGTCGCCACCCCAGTCCCCAGGTGTTTCACCGTTACTGTGTGTTTTAATAGATATGAGGACTCAAAAACATTTACAAATGTTCTTTCTCATCTATCTATCTATTACCCTCACCCGGGGACATGCTTATTGATTTTAGAGTAGGGAAGGGAGGGAGAGAGAGAAGGGGAGAGAAACATTGGTGTGAGAAAGAAACATTAATTGATTGCCTATCGCAGTCCCCTGAGCTGGGACCAAACACGCAACCTATGCATATGCCCTGCCCAGGAATGGAACCTGCAACATTTTTTGTGTCCAGAACGATGCTCCAGCTAACTGGGACACACCGGCCAGGGACAAACGTTCTTTCTCACAAAGTGTTCATAATATGATGGTCTGAGTCATTCAGAAGCTGAGACAGGATAAGAAAAGGCCAAGTGGAGGCAATGTTGTAAAAGACAAGGTCACTGGACTGCAAGTCACAAGGCCCAGGCATTTGTTTCAGCTTCACCATTAGCTGTCTGAGTGAGTGGGGTGGCCAAGTCACCTCTCCAGGCCTTGGTGTCCCCCTCTGGGAGACAAAAGGGTTGTAACCGCAACCTCCAAGGTGACTAATGCCAACTCTATGAGACTGGCAGTGAATGCTATGGGAAGGAGTGGGGGGACACAGCTTGGGGGTGCTCTTGGTTCCAGTTAAAATTCGTTAACATGCTTAAACTTAAGCAAGGACGAAACCTCAGAACCCTCTCACTAACTAAATGCATTTCAAAAATCCATTGTCATGTCTACGTATATCCTCTTTCTTTCCCCCAAAGACCCACAGCCGTTTACAGAGAAACTGAAACCCAGCCTCAGTTCTAAATTGATTTGGCTACATTTGATACACTCTTCTGCCCTAGAATATGACTTTTCAGTTGTAATAAGCCAAAAGATGGCTTTTCACACCTCTTTCGTTCTCCTGATTCTTTTCAAGGACTTCCACTATGGCTCACAGGACAACTACCTGGTAGGTGGCAGCAGACTCACAAGTAACCAACCAGGGGTGTCAGGACCTCCTAGTGAGACTGAGAGCTCAATGAGCTCCTTCTCGGGAGGACAGGGTCACTTTTGTCCCATGTCCCCTCCACAGCTTTTGTCTGGAGAGAAGGAGGGGGAGATCTTGCCTTCCACTGAGGATCAGACTTTTTCCTGGGTTGCAGATGCTGGGCAGGAAACTCAGTGCCAGTGATGGAGATACCAGGCCCCAAGAGGGTGACACGGGGCCAGGGGAGCATTAGAGGGGACTAGAGGCTGGGCTTTCCCCAGGGCTGTTCAGACTCCAGGGCTCAGGCACCGCCCCCTGCCAACAGGCTGCTTTACCTGAACTTGGGGATCTAGGGAGAAATAATGTCCCCTGGAGTGTGGAGACAAGTGGCGTTCATGTCATCCTCATTTTGAAAGTACCTCAGTACCTTTAGGAAGACTGTATTAGGCTGAGTTCTCCAATAGAAGATTCCCTCTCTCTCTCTCACACACACACACTCATAAGGAATTGGCTGATGCAGTTATGGACCGCTGAGAAGCCCAAGATCTACCGTTGGCAAGCTGGAGACCCAGGAGAGCTGATGGTGTAAATTCAGTCAGAGTCTTTGTCCAAAGACAGGAAAAGATTGAAGTCCCAGCTTAAAACCAGTCAGGCAGAGAGAGAGACTTCTCCCCTTGCTCAGCCTTTTATTCTACTCACCTCTTCAACGGCTTAGACAAGGCCCACCCATGTGGAGGAGGGCAATCTGCTTTACTCAGTCAACCAACTCAACTGCTACTTTCATCTGCACTAACCCTCACAGGCGCACCCAGAATACTGTCTGAGCAAATATCTGGGCATCGCATGGCCATGTAAAATGACACGTAAAATGAACCATCGCTAAGACTCTTGCATGTAAGTGCTGCACTCTGAACTAATCCAGGAGGAAGTGCCAGGGGATGCCACTTCTGAGGACTTACTAAAAGGGACTGTTCCAGTCTCCCTCGCCCTGCCAAAAGACACATGTCGGAAAGCCTTCTTTTTCTCCCAGCTGTGGCTACTTAGTTCTAAAGCACCAGCAGAACTTGAAGAATAGAAGGGAGATCATTTGGGAGTTCAAGACCACAGGGTTCTAGGGTAAGATTATTTAGTGGGCCAACATGCAAGGTAACTTTCCACTTCTCCTCCCCAACACTGAAGTCAGCGCATCTCCTTCATGGATGCGTTATCAGATGGGGTTGCTTGGCCACATCAAAGAAAAACGTTAAGGGACAGCCCTCCAGGGGAAAAATGGCCCAGGCTGGGAGCGGATCTGCTAGGGGGCCACTTACAAAGTGGAAACTCTGGCAAGCCCTAGAAAGTTACCACCTTGCCCAGTGGGATAAGTTGTCCAGACATGAACACTGTTTTCTTTTATGCCACCCTGCCTTCTGATGGCTTCTTATTCTCATTTCCGTCTTCGGTGCCAATGGCTAGACCCCATGGCCAGGGACATCCTGATCATCAGCAGTCCCTGGCATGGGCACAGAGCCAGAGGGAACTATGGGTATGTGAAAACAGGCACTGGGCAGGGATGTTCTTTCAAAGGGGAAGGAATGTGGAAAGGAAGAGGGCAGAATTTGGACGTCTGAGGAAATTCTGCTGTTCTCACACCCGGATTCTCCCGATGCTCTCGTCATCTATTTATGAGGGGCAGGAGGCATTTTTCTGATGAATTTGGGGCTGGATCTTCATCCCTCCCTCGGGTTATGTCCTTCTCTGAGGGAGAACGGTTTTGTGGCTCAGGGTGGGGAGTGTGACCCGCGGAAGGGCCTGTGCCTAGGACTCAGCTGTCAGCACAGTGCATTTGTTAGCAGACGGTGTGGCTGGCCTAGCGGTGTGTTGGTGGGGGCAGAGGGGGAGAGACACAGATGTCTCAGCCGAATCCCTAGTGTGCGCTGACCTCTGGCCCTACATCAGAGAGGGAAAGGGGCTGAGGTGTCTGGGGATGTGGATTGGAGGAAAATGTAAGTATTTGAAGAATGTGACCCACTCAGCTTAGAAGAGAAGAAGGTGAGAGGCTGTTAGGAGGGAGTGTTTGTGCTGGGGAGGGCATGTCACACTGCTTTTGTCTATGGAATATATAAGTTTCAGGGACTAGCAGATTGATAGTGGGGTGGGGTAGGGACATTTGCCGCATGAGTTCAGCAGAGCAGATGGCATGTGGCTTCACCTACCCACCCACTTATCCCCTATCCGTTCATCCGCCCATCTTTATTTATTCGCCTACCCATCCTCCATCCACCCACCCACCCACCTACCCACCCACCTACCTATTTTATGCCGTCTGTTCACCCCTCCTTCCCTCCCTCCGTTCACCCAATCATTCCTCTTGTATTAGCAGCACTTGTGGAGTATCTGCACTCACAACACACCATGCAAGGTGCTGAGGAGGTGAAGATAAGCCCTGGCCTCCCCATCCAGGGGTTCACAGCCCAGTGAGAGACAGCTGAGCGGACCAGCAATGACAGTCATGTGTGGGGCACTAAGGGAGGTGAACCCAGAGTTTCTTGATGGGAAGAGAGGCTTTCTAGTCACTCTGAAGCAGGACAGAAGGCTCCCAGAGGGAGGTGTCGCTGAGGCCAAGCCTTGAATGATGAGCCCATTATCAGGACTGTCCTTTCCCTCAGTGGAACTTCTGGTGTCAGTCACCTCCCTGCCTCTATGGAAGGCAAGTCCATCCTGGCTGGGAAGACTTACCCCTCCTGCTATCTCCTCTCCTTCCTCCTCTGCCAAAGCCCCATCTACAGGAGGTCCACATGCCCCAGCCTGGCAGAATCACCCCGTTCTGAATGGTGACCCACTGCTCCGTGCCTTCCGGCCTTTCTGCACAGCGCCTGTCCTCCTGCTGGCTGGCCAATGGCAGCTGGCCCATGGTGATTCTAGAGGGTCATCTGATGATGTGTTGCAGCACGCAGACTAGCCCTACGCCCCTCGCAGTGCGTAGGCCATGCCCAGTGCGATGGCAGGTTCTCTGATGCATGGCAGGTGAGTGAGAACCACTTCACCTCCGGGCTGCCATCTATGCCCACATCATGCGGGGTGCTGCACATGTATCCCACAAGGTTTTCTGGGCTGTGACGGAGTCAGGAACCCTTGGCCCCCAGCTTGCCACCTCAAACCCCGAAGGGAAAGGATGCACCCCAAAATCGCCAGCCTCTGAAGGAAATCTTTGCTGTTCATGGTTTGGGAAGCGCTTGACAATCTACGCTACTTTCCTTCAAAACAAAAACACAGCGCCGTCACTTAATCCCTTGGCCGTAAGTTATTGTCCCCCTGCCCCTAGTGTTAGTCACCCGTCTGCCGGGCGGGGACACAGCCTCAGCAGAGCTGCCGCTCCACGTGGGCTCTAAAACACAAAACCAAACCAAAGAGGCTCACAGATACAGAGGACAGGCTGGGGGCAGCCAGAGGGCAGGGCAGGCGATGGGCGAAAGGGTAAAGGGAAATAAGAGGTACAAACCTCCCGCTCTACACAAGTCACAAGGCTGTAACATACAGCACAGGGAATACAGTCAATGGTAAAGGAACCTTGTACAGTGACAAATGGTTACTCGACTTATCGGGGTGATCAAGGTGGAAGGAATGTAAATGTTGAATCACTGCGCGGAACACCTGAAACTCAGATAACACTGCGTAGCGAGTGTGCCGATAAAAAGCACCCTCCGTTTGATGAACTGTCAGGCCTGCTCCCACTCGAAGGTGCAGCTGAGTCCGATGCGGGTGCTGTCCGCTCCTCCGCACCCTCCTTGGCTCTCCACTTGCTCCCCACCCCTCCCGGCCCCGCAGAGTGCACGGGCACATGGCTTTCAGCACCGCGTTGCTGGCCCGGTGTCCGGGGTCCGGGGTCATGAGGCACATCAGGTGAGGATGGAGGATCGCCTGCCGGCTGAGCCGCCGGGATACTGCCCTCCGGGTGTGCGTTGGGGTTGTATCAGACAGTCCAGGCTCTTCCTGTTTCCCTGTCACGTCGTGATGGCACCCAGTCCCACCTGGCATGAGCAGCTGTGCTGGAGATGGGCGGATGGGCACACCAACCCCCGTCCGGACAGTTACGCACATCTGTTCTTGGAACCTGCTCAGGGCGGATTTGTCAATTGATTTTGTTAAGAACTCAGAGGTCCACGTCCCTGCCTTCCCTTTGAGAGTGCGTTCAGATCACGTGGGGCACACAGAGGACCATTCCTCCTCCTTGGCTTCCCCAACCAGCCCACGTTAGCCATCGTGGACCTGCTTTCATCCCAGCCATCAGGGTATTTCCCTCACCCCAACGTCCAGTCAGTTGACCAAGAGCACCTGAAACTGAAATGCCGTGTGCGCCTGTGCCCTCCTTGCCCCTCCAGCATTTTCATACACCCTCAGGCCCATCGCCTCTTACCCACCCCACCTGTTGGCCTCCCAGTGCCCAACAGCCTGTCCCCCAGCTCCACACTGGCCTCCTGGCTTAGCTGGGCTTCATGAAGTCACCCCAGTATGACTTCGGCTCCCTTCCCAGCTCTGTGTATTCATCAGCGAACACTTGCAGAGCTATTCCTATCCAGGGTGTTGATAGAGATCCTGGGGGTGCAAAGATGAAACAGTCTCAGGACCTGTGCTTGAAGCACCCACAGCCCATCATGAGAGGTGGCCATTCTCCAGCCAATTCAACGCAGAACTGTCTTCATGTTACAGTGGACTAACACAGGGAGGCTGGGTGGGGAAGCCTGGCGTTAAGGATGGCCTCCCAGAGAAGGAGGACCTTGGCGGGGCCTGGTAGATGCGGGCAAGGACCAAGGGCAAGGACAGAGGAAGGTTGGCATTGCCAGCATGCCTCTCCCATGCACCTATAGAACTCTCATGCTCATGAGCTATTCCAAAAACGTGGGCCACTCTCTCCAGCCCCTGGGTGTCCATCAGTCAGGCCATTCATGTTAGAAGGCTGTCCCTGCCTCCATCTGCAAAGTTAGTTCTGTCCACAGAAATCCCACCCACCCCCAGGCCAAGCTCAGACTGTGTCTCCCTCAACCTGCAGCATTCTGCCCACCTGTGGAGGTGCTTACCCTCTTCTCCGCCTTCTGTTGTTGGCTTTTCTCATCTTGCTCCCAGAGCCTCCTTGAAAAGCTAACGTGGCCACAGAGCTAAAGACGCGTATGAGCACTGTCCTAAGCAAAGAGCCAGAAGCAGAGTGACGTGTGCATGAGAATGCTTGTATTCTTGGCTTTTTGGTTGGTAAAGTTGGGTGGTCCATGGGATACATTCAGTCACCTTTTCTTCTCTCTGTCATTGTAGGGTTCGAAGACCGTCAGGTGTGCACTGACCCAGGTGTCCCCGAGAATGGCTTCATGACGCCCAGCGAAGGGGTCTTCTTTGAAAACTCTGATGTCCGATTCCATTGCCAAGACGGATTCAAGCTGAAGGGTTCTACAAGGAGACTGTGTGTGAGGCATTTTAATGGAACGCTAGGCTGGTTCCCAACTGAAAAACCCACCTGTTTGCAAGAAGGTAAAGTGCTTAAACCTGCTCCCCTGGCCCCCCTTCCCGTGGAAAGCTCTCGCGAGGTCAGTTGCGCTGCACGGCCGTGGGGGTGCAAGGTTGTGTGCCAGAGGGGTCAGTACCCCAGGCTGCTGTCTTTGTTAAGGGCCAGACCTGCAAGCTGACGGAGAACCATGCCTGTGTAATGAGGGCTGGGGTAGATAAATCCATCCCAGCGTTGGAAGCAATCATCTTCCTTCTCTATCTCAATTACCATCCAATTTATCACCATTTTTGTCAATGCAGGAGAGAAACTCAGATAACATTAGGGCTATTTATTATTGAGCTGCCAACGCCACACTCATTTCCATGTTACTCAATAAAAAGCGCAGTAAATATATTGGGCGAAAACTATATATAATGATACAGATGACGCCTGTTATTCGGAGGATTAAATCAATTACCGCGTATCAGTTCTCTGTTAGATGTGATTCATGTAGGGAAAGAACAATGACAAGCAAGGACGGATTGACAAGGTAGACATTTATTCTAGCAATCATCCCTACATTTATTGGTCATGACATGATATTCTTTTACTTCCTGCAATTATCCCTTAATCTGTTGGTTGAAACAGCTCTTCCTCTCTCTCTCTCTCTCTCTCTCTCTCTCTCTCTCTATATATATATATATATATATATATATATATATATATATTATACACACACACACACACAGTATATATATTTCATTTTTATTCTTTGTGGATACTTTTAGAATGTAAAGAATGCATTGGCTTTCATTGGAATGCCAAATTGTCGATTATGTATCTCTAAGGATTGGCAAGGCAGAAGTAGGGATAGGTAGGAATCAAGAATTAATTCTATCCCCAAATTTCCATGAGGCGTAGAACTTCTATTTCATTGAGTTCCTTAGAAATGAGTTTCAGTTTCTCTTAACACCAGTATTGCTTTTCTTTTGGGACGGAGCTTTTGTAATAAGGATATAGAAACTCTTATTTGGATGTAGGGTATATATCTATGAAACTTCTAAAGTCATTTACATCTAGGAAGCCTATATTATACTCCTCCTTATGGGCATTTGAAAGGATGGACAAGTCGGTGTCTTCCCCTTAAAGAATTTGCTCTTTGTTTTTACTTTCAAGGTATTTTATTAAAACCGAAATTAATATAGGGAATTAAGGTTTAAAAAACAAGTGTAGTTTTCCTCTGGTTATATGCAGCTCATGCAAGCATATCTTGACCTCCTTGCCTCTAACCCTATGCTCTCAGGTGCTCAGTGCTTAAAACCCAAGGAAGCTCAAAAACACCAGAGAACAAAAGAACCCGACAGGCTTTCTGAATGGCGCAGCCAGCTGGCCCGAGGGTTGGCAAAAGCCCAAAAATACGCCCTGTGGACCCAGGGCTCCTGATGAAAGGACTGTGACTCAGGCCAGGATGACAGCCACCCTCTGGGCCTCTTCCTTTTCAAAACCACTGACCCAGGTCTACTACCCTTTTCCTGGGTAAAATACAGCCCTTTCCCACATTTCGTAAGAAAAGGTGGACGTGACATAAGGTTGAGTTTACACAAATTCCCTATAGAGACACTCAGCACATGACGAGTCAGGACGTGTCCCAGCCTGCATGCCTGAGCAGGCACAGGGACAGCACCGTGGCCATGAGACTTCAGTTGGCATGGATAAAGAAGTAGTATTTTTCTAAAAAATCAACATTCCAACACGACCGAGGTAAAATGAATTCCAATCCACTTGTGTTACGAACAGCCAGATCTTATTTATTGTCACTATTCACGGAGAGATTTTATTCCTTACCCATCCCTGGGTAGAGCTGGGATACCGAATACATCACAGCTCTTAGGGCAAACGTTACACTGGCTGGATAGCAGGTTTTGTTTCTTAAAAGGGGACAACGTGAATAATGGCTCACCGTCCCCAGGGCCCTGGGCCTCAGGGTTCTCTTTCGCGGGGAGGGTGTTCGGGGTTGTGTTTTTGTTTTCATTTTTAATTCACATGCTGATTAAAACAATATTTTAGTTAATATTTTTAGAGAGAGGGGAAGGGAAGGAAAAGAGAGGAAGAGAGACATCAATGTGTAGCTGCCCCTTGCATGCCCCCAGCTGGAGACCTGGCCTGCACCCCAGGGCCCTGGTCCCCCCAAATGTGTGCCAGGGCCCACTTGCATCAGGGATGTGCTACAAAAACACATTCACGCCTCCTGCATTCGAAGGTCAGCAGCGAGGCCAAGGACTACATATATTTTTTTAACACCCCCACCAATTCTTGCATGAAAAAAAGTTTGAAATCCAGTCATGCCTCGCCAAGTCCCCATATTTAACCCCTCCGTACCCTGGGTTATTGAACAGAGCAACAGGGACACAGATGAATTCCTTCAGCCGGCATTATTTTTTAAGTACTTACTAAAATGTTTTGAGGCCCGTAGGCCTGATGAGGATATTTGTTAAGAGACAAATAATTTCATGTTAGGAAGTTTCTTGGAGCCCTGGCTCGTGGCTCAGTGGAAAAGGCCTGCCAACCCAAAGGTCGCTGGTTCGATTCCCAGCCCGGGCAACATAACCAGGTTGCAAGCCAGGCCTCCAGCCAGGCCTGTGGCTGGAGGCAGGTGAAAGGCAACCATACATGGATGTCTCTCTCCCTCTCTCTCTCCCTTCCCCTCTTTCTAAAAATAATAAATAAAATATTTTTTTAAAAGTTTCTTGGAGCATCCTGGGGGAAAAGGTACAATGCCAGTTCAAGCATTATTATTACGTTATCCGTGTTTAATTAAAAGATACAGCTTGTCTCCCGTGCTAAAGGTGGCAATAAGGATGGGCCGTAGCTCATTTAGTCCTTGGAAGGTGGGGTGCAGGCATTTTTCAAAAGCAGGGCAGCCACACTGTTGTTTCTTTTTTTAATAGTTCCTCCTGTATTAAAGGATATTATTACCCAGCTCCAAGTCTTCACCAAGACACATGGATGCTTAAGAATGTTTTATTTAGAATCTCTTTCATCTCGTCAGCCTCTTCTGTCATCTAAAATTTCTTTCTTGTTGCCTTAAACGTGGGTTATCAGAAACAGCCGCCTGTGCCCACCAGGGCAAGCGTTTGTCTGCCTTCTCCTCAGATTGTCCCTCATTTCCCATCTTCTAAGATAAGAAGGAGCGAAGGGCTACCCTTCCCTGCCTCCAGGATCACTGCCGTGTCTTATTAATGCTTCTTGTAACTGAAGCCGCTGCTGCCCCGCTCTGCCTCCCTTGTGGCTGTGGTGTGAGTGTGGCTTTTGTTCTTAAAAAGAATTCTGGAACTGAAATGTGGTCATGACTTGAAAGGAAAAACATATCCAGAGGAAATAAGGTCAGGCCAGCGGGGGGACAGCTGCAGGAAAGACAAGTGACAGAAATGATCGGCTATCGTGTGGCAGAGATGACAGCTGGACTGCCCCAGACAGGGGTTTGCAAGCATGCTCAGCCAACCCCCCTGTCTGGGAAAATCCAAATCAGAGCATCTTGTACCAGCCGCCTCTTGCCGCCTCCCGTGTCACACGAGCACCCTTCCTTTCCAGGGCCCCTGGAGCCCAGGGAGCTGCTTGAAGCCCGGAATTGTTAGGCAAATGCAGAAAAACAGCATCAGCGTGTAGAGATCCCTGTCAGATCAAGTGGAAAAGCCACAACGTGATTGTTAGCAAAACCTGGGACACCAGGCCAGTCGTGGCAATTTCCCCAGAAAGCCGTTGTGCATTTCACAACGCTCGCAATGGAAACGACCCGGAATTAGGTCGGCTGCTGATGAAAAATGCACGGCCGCCCCGTGGGTGTCCTTCCAAACTCATTGCAGATGAAATTCATCTTCCCTCCTGACAGTCTCGAGCAGTGCGGGGCTGCCCGCGGCTGCCCAGCCAGGCTCTGAGAGCCCTGTTACTAACGGAGAGATTCTTGAACCCCAGCCGGACCTGGCGGACCAGCCCAGAGCTGCCTCCATGCGCATTAGGTTCTGCTCTTCATGAGGCGCAGATGCTAAGGGGTGGGCTGGGACTGGTGAAACCTGAGCCAGCTCTGCGTTTGGATGGCTGTCTTCAGTCCAGTCCAGCAGCTGTCAACCTCTTCCACCTCATGGCACGCATACGTGAATTACTAAAATTCTGCGGCGCACCCCAAAAAAAAAACCAAACAGTCGGGTGCGCATGTTTTAAAAATTCTTAACTGCGGGTTGAAAATCACTGAGCTAATCAACCTGTAATCAGAATAGGAACCGGGAATCTCGGAGTTCTGAGTGGGTATCTTGTATTTAAGTTCTTGGGAACACTTTTTAGGGAGCGTTGATGTCAAAAGTTGCCATTTTAAAAGAAGCAGCTCGGGGTTTACAGGCAACTAACATGTTAAGGAAAAGCAAACCTATCCCATGGCACCTATTTAAAAAATTTTTCTTGTACTACTCTTGCTTCCTTCTTTAGGACTCTGCTCTCTGCTTCACTAACTAATCTGGTCAATTAATTTATACTTCTATGAAAATGTGCAACACGGCCTGAGGACCTTTCACTGCCCCCCTTTTGTTTATTTATTCTACTAAACCCCCATTGTTACTAGAACACAAGAAACAATGACAGTGGTAAGGTGGTGAAAGTTATATGCCAAAGATGCCCATTAGTCCCTATCTGAATAAGTTTTGATTGTTGACTAGATTTTACATGACAGAACCAGGTGTTAATAGGCCTTTTTTGCATAGTCCTTGGTAACAATATTTTTTAAGTGGCTTTTTAAAATTCTTCCTGTGGACCAGATGAATTTGTGCTGGATACCACGGATAAACAGATTATCAAGGTTGAGTTTTAGGTTTTGCTAGAGCTGGTCTATTTCAATTTTGTGCTCATAACTAGGGTCACCACTCCCTGTAACCCCCACCTCTCTACCTTGGTGGCATTTGAACCCCAACTTCTGAGCTCCCACTTGCCACGTGGCTGCTCTTATGTATTAAATTGATCCTGTGTCATTCTCTATGATAACTCTTCTTTAGCTGGGTACATAGTTGCTAGGATTCGGGAGGCCCCGAATTCCCTTTGAACATTTGCTCTGTAGTCATCTCCGACTTCTGCTTCTAGAAACAGTTCTAATTCCAACTTCAAAGCCTTCTGCATTACACGCCACAACACGGAAAACTTGAGATGAAGCCCTGAGTGCTTCTCCTCCTGGGCAGCTACTCTTCATGTGTCCCCAATGTCCACATAAACATGTCTGTCCCTTGAATTTATTTACTATAGCTGGCTGCCTCCTGAGCACACTGGTTAATTCTTGAATACATTTTAAGTCCATCATGAAAATAGTCATTTAGTCATGTAAGTGACTGCTGCAGGATCTATTCACAGCCAAGATGTTACAGACGGATGCCTTGATAAATGTGTTTTTATTTGCCACGCATAATTTTTGCATTGCGAGACTGGAAAAAATGGCATCCGCCTTTTCCGTGAAGAAGAAAGCAGCAGTGGTGGGCGCAGAAATGTCAGTTATGCCGTCATCCCAGCCAGGAGCATTCTGGGAGAGATTTGAGGGAAATTCCGCTAATGTAGTAGAAAACCTATGGTTTGAACGTGAACAGTTAGGAAACGCCTTTGCAGAGCCTGACACGCAAGCAGGGAAAGCACAGCTCGCCATCTAGGCTGTCCCTGCTGAGATCTGGAGGCCACAGCAGACGGCTGGCGGTTTCCTCAGCAGGGAGCTGAGCTGCTGGGCTGGGCCCGAGAGCCTGTTCACTCAGGTCTTGCAGGGCCAGGAGCTCAGAGTTCCCTGGGCAGAGTGTCCCGTGGTGCCCTTCAGCATCTCTTCTGTGCCGGGTGTGACAGAGGTCTGAGGCCTGGAGGTGTGTCGGAGGGAGAGGGTGACCGTCCCCGCTCTCCGGCAAATGAAGGTGCTGGGGGCTGTGATCAAGGCAGACCTGGGCTTGATAGCGTTTGATTGATTGATTGATTGATTGATTGATAATTCTCACCCTGGGATATGTTTTTTGATTTTTAGTGAGAGAGGGAGGGAGAAAGAGAGAGAACATGGATGAGTTGCCTCTTTGTATCTGCCTCAACCAGGGATCAAACCTGCAACCTTTGGTGTATATGATGACACTCTAACTGCTCCAACTAACTGAGCCACCGGGCCATGGCAGCATGACTTCCGATGACCCGTACGAGACTGAGCCTGGCCGCCCTGCTTGGGTTCCCGCTCTCAGGTTCCTCCTCAGCCAGGGAGGCCCGCTCTGTCCCCGGCTTTCCCATCGCTGACATTCTGTTTTCTAGAGCCTGTTGTCCGACTCCCCCTTTCTCCTAGTAAACCCAGCCCCAGCCCTGCATTAACGCTCCTGGGACATGCTCTTTTTAAAGCCACCCAAGTTCGCAGCCACCAGAGCCCTGCACCAGCCAGCTCCTGCTCCCGTCTCTTCCCTCTGCATGAAGAGGGCTTCCAGGGCCCCACACCTCAGAGCGGACGGTTCCAAGCCTGGAGGAACTTGGACAGGATACTATTCCAACCATATCGTGGATTCTCTAGGCTTTCGGGGTGGCCGAGAAACCGGCAATCCTTTAGAGCGTTAAGACATTTCTGGAGGAAATTTCTTGGATTGCCCTTGAATTTTTGCCGTATTTCAAAAACAATTAGAAGCAGCAAACTTGGACTGTAACTCTTCTGTCCGTCAGGGCCTATTCGACTTGAACAGGAGAAATAAATAGCTCTGGCTTATGAGCCCGTAGGCATGGAAAATCGGAGACATTAAACGGAGATGTGCCAATAAGACGTGCAGAGACGTAGGGTGACCAGTGTGACAGCTGGGGTCGGTTGGACGGTGTTTAGGGTGGGAGGGGGTGAGGGAACAGGAGCCCACCGCGGTGGCGCAGAGTGGCGTGGCCCGTATGGTCAACTGGATGTAGAGAGGGTCCCAAGGGGGGAGTTATAATTGCTTCATTTTGTCTCCTCTCCTGGTCATTTCGTTGCCCGCCACCACCCTCCTGCTGACTCCCAGCCTCACGTGCGCCCCTCCCATCCACACGCACCCTGCTTTTGCTCCGTGTGGAGGCGGCAGTAGGTTGCTTGCTTGGAGCCTTGGTGAGCAGGGCGGTGGCGGCGTGCTGCTCCGTGTAGGAGCTGCTCCAAAACTGACAGGGTGGATGGGAAAGGAAGTAGCCAATGCAACCACGGCTCATCCCCCTGAGTGACTGGGAGAGCCAGACGGGGTACAACATGCTGTTCATGAACACAGGCAGGAGTGGACCCAGATGGAAAGTTCAGGTGAATCCCCAGCTCCGGTCTTCACGTATTTACAAAACTGTAAGCTCAGCTGCGAGGTATGAGGTGTCACAGGCCGGGAACAAAGTTCTTTTGGTGGCTGAGCCCCACCCACTTGGTTCCTCTTCCTAAGCCTTAGCTGCCTAGTGACCCATAGGGGGCCACTTATCAGGTGGCTGTGTATGTCGAGACCAGGTCTGAAAACGAGAGTGCTCTTGCGAAGCCAGGAATGATCACTGTTCTCAATGCTCAAGCTCACGTGTCCTTTTTGCATGATTGCAGAGTGCCGTATGCCTTTCATTGAAGATGCTGAGATTCATAACAAGACCTATCGCTACGGAGACAAGCTAATTGTCACTTGCCACAAGGGCTTCAAGATCCGCTACCCTGACCTGTACAACTTAGCTTCGCTGTGTCGTAATGACGGAACGTGGGACAACCTGCCCATCTGTCAAGGTGCGAGACGGAAGCTGTAGTTTCCGGCTGTTGTCCTCACAGAGTGTGTTGTAGAACGTGTGTGCGTTTCTCTAATAGACTGGGAGACATGGTACAGGGGAAACCGAGCAGCACCACAGTGCCTACGGGGTCCAGCTGTGGCTTCACTGTTCTTGCCATCATCACCTCACTTCCCACGTGTTCTCCAGCTCCGTGCACCCTATTTTTATTATTTACTTATCTGTTTGTTTATTTATTTATAGAGAGAAGGAAAGGGAGGGAGGAAGAGAGGGAGAGAAACATCAATGTGTTGTTGCTTCTCACACGCCCCCAACTAGACCCCTGGTCTGCAACCCAGGCATGTGCCCTGACTGGGAATAGAACCAGCAACCCTTTGGTTCACAGGCCCGTGCTCAATCCACTGATCCACACCAGCCAGGGCCATACACCCAGCTCCAAAGCATAAGCAGGAACTACCTTATTCTTCAGCATGTTCGATGTCTCCTTTACTGAGAAACCACAAGTAGGGTCAGAATTAGGAGACCCCCAACTGGGCTGTGGACACAGTGGTGAACTACTGTATACTTAGTGGAAATAATGAAACATTTATGGTTATTTCAGTAGTGGTGAGAATATATTTCAAGCCAACCTTACAAAGGTTATTTTCTCTTAATAATGTTACCCTGTTTTATAATTCATGAGGAACAGAAAAAGAATCAAATTCCAATTTTATCCAGACCACACGATGAATAGTTACCTTTTTCCATTAAAAAAAAAAAAAATTAGTCTAGGCTGACATGCAGGGCCCTGTTTGTGTTCATATTAATTCTGATTTCATTTTTCCAGCATGTGGCTTTGACCAAAGTAGACCAAGAAGCCATTGCATAATTCAAAATTCGAGGAGGAGGGGGAGGGCAGTCTTAGCTGCACTGAAAGCACCGGCATGGTCAAGTTGAAACAGATGTGAAGTTTGCACTTGGACGTCATAGCCGGCAGACTCTGCTATTACCTCACATGCCCCGTAGTCAGAAATAAATCATTTTCTTCTGTGAGAGCGTAGGAGCCATGGCCCCTGGGAACGAGACAAACAGATCTAGGACAAAGGCAGCCCTGCTCTGCTCGCACCTGCATTTCTGCCCCTAAACTTCCTGTGGTGTTCAGCATGTGATACGTTCCATTTTTCAAGGAGACACGTGATCCATTCCCACTGCCAGAAACAATCCACAGAATCAGCTGCTTGCTCTCAGGTTGGGCTGTTTATTCAAATGAACTTGATTAACCACTAAAGAGTTCCAGTCCCTGGGAATCCAGCCACTTCTGGCCTTGGTATTTTCTACGTATCCCTTTGTCCTCCTGCCCTTTCTTTTTCCTTTTACGTTACATAAGTACAGCATGCTTCTTGAGATGTGTTTCTTGCCCAATGATTTAAAATTTTTTTTACCCTATGGTGATATGTCTTGGGGTGGCATTTTCAGGAGTTCAGACAGGCTTTTCCCTGCTGGGCCAGGCCCTCTAGTCAGTCCCTCCCCTTACTTAAATCTCAGCCAAAACATAGTGCTTGGAGTTCTTAAATAACGAAAGAGCTGGCTGGCTGCTCTTGACAGGCATTCTTTTTCAAACAACATGAGCCATAGCCCACCTTCCTTCCTCCTCAGAGCGCCCTGGTCTGTGTCCTGTTCTCCCCTCCACCCTCTGGGCCCCGCAGAGGCTCCGGCTTCCTTAGGCTGCCCACCCTTCCGGGCACAGCAGGAGCAATAAGGAACCAGGTTGCCTGAGACAGCCTGACATCTCTCGAGCCCCCAGGAGAAATATAATTGGCCCTTAGAGTGACATTTCATTCTGTGACTTTTATTCGCACCTACCTATAGACCAGGAGCTAAAGCCCGAAGAGCCTTCTCTGTATGCTGTGGAAGTGCAAATAGAAATCACATTGAACTATTGAGCGGAAGCCAGTTTTCTGTTATATTTAGAACAGGCTGTCTCCCTCCAACCAAGAGTGAGCATATCTTTCCTTCTCTGATGAGCTGCACCTTCCATCTCCTTGGGGGTGGGGGGTGGGGGGCTGTTCCAAAGCCTTGGTGATTTGGAGAGCAGCATCCTGATGCCCACTGTGAGTGAGTTAGTTTTAACTCGGGGAAGCCAGTGTAGGCAGGTGGGCAGCTCAGAACTACCGCATGCGTTGGGCTAGGCCATTTCCTGTAGGGCCTTGAACACCTGCAGATCTTGGTATCCTCGGATTTTGGTATCCATGGGGGTCCTAGAACCGATCCCCCGCAGCTACTGAGGGAAGACTGAAGCTTTCCAGGGGTCAAACGTTGTAGGTAGATTTTCAGTGCCATTCACTGCCCCAACCCCAGTGCTGCTCAAGTTCAAGTTCAAGTTCAAGTTCCAGTGGACATGCCTCAAAAGGAGGCACAGTCATTTCTGCCAACTCATTTCCACGGTGCCCAGAGCCTCTAATACAGTCCCTCGCCCAAATGTTCATTTTCTTATCTTTTTCTCCATTATTGATTATATTTTTTCCTAATTCCTAACCTCTGCCCCCATAGTTCACTGCTGCCACCAACATTGTCAACGCAGGAGGAAAAGTCATGGATGGCCCAGGGTGCTGCCTAAAGGGGTGGCCGAGCACCACGCCTCCTCAGGGCGTCGGCTGGTTCTGGGCAGGGGCACCTCCCTAAATTCTGCCCTGACGTGACCCCATATACCGGGGCGCTGACTGAGGCAATTTGCCGAGCACCCGGCTCTTCAATGCTCAGGGTAAGACGGAGCAAAGTCAGCTCAGGAGCAGGGTTCAGTCCTCGGGTGTAATTTGCCCCTGCTGGTTGGGAGGGAAATTGGGCATTTCCACTCTACGTTATTTACTTCACACGCAATTAGTTCTCCCCGGGAAGGCCACCAGCTGCGGGCTCATTCCACCCTCCAGTGACGCAGCAGAAACCCGTAAGACACCCTGCAGTCACAGCGGACGCCACACTGCATGGGGCTCTGTGCCGGTGGGGATGTTCCCCGGGCTGCACAGGCTTCAAGACCAAGAAGGCAGCGACTGTGTCCCAGACGCAGGAGTGTGCCATCCAGGTTCACTTCTCCAATTGCCACGTACTGGGTCCCAGCCGCAGGGGTTCTCAGAGCCTGGGCCCCAGGCCCCCCACAGCCACGGCTCCGCTGCCCGAGGCCTCAGCGATGCAAAAACCCTGGGGCCCACGCCAATCAGTGGGACGGGCAGCTCCGTCCTAAGAGCCCCTCCCTCTGGGTCGTTCTTAAATTTGAGAGTTCCTTACCTATTTTCCATGAAACATAGCTGGATTTTCTGAAGTGTAATGCCATCGAGTCACGCAGGACCCCTGTCCCGTATTCTGCAACAGCGGGACAGAGTTTGTGCTGTAACCTTCTCCAGACCTCACCACCATTGTTGAAACAGCAGGGTGTCTTTTTCCTCTGTGACACCTAGGTCATTGTCAACCCTGATAGCTTTTACAAAAAAAATAGAGGTGCCTGGGCTGTCCACCAACCTTGCGGATGGGGACAAATGTTTTGTAAAAGTTCCACCAGCCACATTCCTCATGTCTCCCTACTGCCAACCCTCTAGAGCCATTTGCAGCTATAAAATCAAGTTTCTGCATTACAGGTAGAATAGGTAAGTAGTGAAAAGTCTGAACATTGAGGGTGTTTGTGGCACCGAGGGCACAGCAGGGACAGGGGAACCAAGAGGAGCCCAGTGCCGTGGTTAGCTTTCTGGTGTACGAAGGCGACCGCCTGAGACTTTCCCCGTTTTCTTTCACTCACCACAGGCTGCCTGAGACCAGTGGCCTTTACCAACGGCTACGTGAACATGTCGGAGGTCCAGACCTCCTTTCCCGTGGGGGCGGTCGTCTCCTATCACTGCTTCCCTGGGTTTAAACTTGAGGGATCGAAATACCTGGAGTGCTTACACAACCTTATCTGGTCGTCCAGCCTACCCCGGTGCCTTGCTCTGGAAGGTAACACATATTATTCTTTTGGAAGTTGAATTTTGGGTGACCAAAGCAGCTGTTTCCATAGAGGTGAAGAGGTGACAGTTACGGTCGGTAGTCGCTTGCATTCACGATGTCCTGGCCAGGAACCCTTCCTGGCAACCAGGCACCAAAGCCGCTTCCCCCATCCGTGAGCCTAAGCGATCAAAGAGAAAAGTTTCCAGCATCACAGGTTCAACTGCAAAATATTGCAAAGTTAAATGAAATGTCTCCAAAAATTAATTTTCTTTGCACCAAATGAAAACAGATTGCATTGCGGCATCAGTAACCTCACCCCCTCCTTTTATTATTGTTCCATGCGTCTTCCTCTTCCATGCATTTTTGCGGCTCCATGGTGAGGACTTTTGCTGCAAGCTCACATGCAGAAGCCTGTCATGAGGCTCTCTGGGCTCCCCGTGTTTGTTAATGCATGTGGTTATTTGAGAGTGGGGTTCAGTAGCCACCCCTCATCAGCAGTGAGGGGAACAGGCAGGCCTGCCTGTGCCTGTGGGTAGCACCCCTAACAACTTCCGCCAGGCAGCCTGGATGTGCTGGCTCAGCCCCCACTTTCATTCCGGTCTTGAAATGAGGATGGAGGAGAACAAACACCCGCTTATTTCCCGGTGTCTCAGATATGGTGGGCGGGAAGGGTCTATGGGGAGAAAGACAGAAATGAAAGGAACCCTCAGTCAGGAGGCCCTTCCAAGCCTTTCACAGCATTTCGTGGGAGACAAAGCAAGGCACAGTAGGATGTGGAGACAGATGGACTCTTGCAAGCAGCCTTTCTACTGCGCATCGCAGTGTGGGAAGAGGTCAGATGAGCAGGTGTTGTGAGCGGCCGCCAGGAGACTCAGACAAGACGTCTCTTGCATGAGGCTCGATGGGTTGGCTGCAGCCATGGTGCCATCTTGGAGATAAGGGGGGGGCTGCTGCTCCCAGGGTCAGAACACCCCCACTCACCCCTATTTCTCACCCATCTCACATACCCTGGGGGATCAAATTCTATCGTCAAAATGGCAGGTAAACTACAGGATGCCATTTAGATCCGAATTTCAGGTAGACAACACTTTTTTTTTATAGGAACATGTTCTAAATATTGCATAGGACTTACTTATGGTCAACCATTATTTTTTGTTTACCTGAAATGAACATATAGCCAACATCCTATGTTTTTATTTGTGAGTTCTGGTGACCCTGGTCCCGAGGGGTAAGGGCAGCCCCTCCATCTCCACTGGAAGAGATCTTCTGTTGTCTGGGTGCCTGGACGGTCACCTGGCCACCCAGCTCAGGTGGCCAGGAATCTACCTTCAGTTACAGGGATCGTTGTTATCATCACAACCATTGAGTTGCCTCCTTTAAAATAGTTTTGGATGTGGTTGAAATGCGTTTCAAGCGGTCGTGTTCTGATAAGCTTCCTTTTGGGGACTTGGAAAGCAGTTGAAATGGCACCTACAGAAGGTGATGTGAATCAATGTAAAAAAAAAAAATCAAACTTCAAGCAACACCAAGCTCAGGTTATGAGCAGGGTGCTGCAACTGGCCTCAGGTGGGACTCCGGTCTCCTGGTTTAACACGGGTCCCTTTTCTTCTGCCAGCCTGGGCCATGGCCCGGAGAGGAGGCTGAAATGCAAGTTGATGGCTCAGTTTTTTAAAAATAATCTTTACATCTTTATTTTCCATAGATATTCAGTTTGATTATCTGATGGAATTCGCTTGTGAGAACTGCAGATGTTCCACTGGTTAATGACACCTGATCCTAAACTCTGAGGCACCGAGTGGCCTAATGGGTTTCTTGCCTCAAGAATTGCTAGAAACTGCGTGAAATTAAGCAGTGGGTTGAAATAAAATATACAGAGTTACGGAAAACTTATCGGGAGGTCCCAGGTGTTGGTAGCTCTTTAACTCTTCTTTGAACGACGCGTTAAAAAGCGGGGACTCATCGAGGTAATATGGTCACAGGGTATTCGACACAGATGAACCGACCCTGTAATGTGTCACCCACACTGGTTTCCTCCCCACTTTCCTGTCTCTCCTGGCACACGGGTTGGCTCCTCTTGATGGTGTTAGTGGACATGGTTGCACTGTGCCGTGGGATGGTCATGCCCTAGGGGTTTTGGGATGTACGAGGGTGTTCCTGCCTCTTCGGTGATCAGGTGCAGGCAGCTGTGCTGTAGAAATCTTTCTCCTTCAGCTTTCCCACCTTCTGCTTTCCTTCTCGCTGTTCAGCCACCTATCCGCCAGCTGTCACCATCCCTGTCTCTGCAGCATCCACCCTCCCCCACCTGCCCGGCTCCTTTGCTCATCTGCTCGGAGCCAGGAGATGGGATTAGCAGGGTGAGCTTGGAGCCAGTGTGGAGTATTGATTAAGAACGTAGATGGACAGCAGACTGGCTGGGGCAGGGGCGAGGGGTGCAGTCTCCTGCTTAATCATTTTGACCTGGGGCAAGTCACCAAGCTCCCATTAGCCCCCATTTCCCCAGTTACAAGGTAGGGGAGGCCACCATCCCTCCTCATAGGACTGTGAGAATCCGGTGTGATGGCAAATGTGACCCAGTGAGTGAAGTGTTTGGCACATTGTAGGTGGCCAATCAACTATTCCATCGGTATTCTTGGTCGAAAATGGGTCTAAAATTGTGTAAAAAGTCACAATAAATAAGTGAGCACCCGGGCATGACTGCGGGGATCTGGTACTGGGCTTTGGTGCACATGGGACCCTGGTTAGGTGCTTAAGATGCTGTTTTGGTTATTTGCTTGCTTTTAGCTCTGTTTATCTAAGATGAATCCCAGATGAGGAGAGGAAATACCCAACCATGCTAATGGCCATTTATTTATTTTTTTTTCTTTCTTTTTTTTTTTTTTTAATTTTTTTGTTGTTGTATTATTTAAATTTTATTGTTGTTGTATTACTAATGGCCATTTATATTGAGAGCTTAGTATGTACCAAAATGTTTGACACAGAATCTGTTGCCCTGTGTACAGATGCAGGTAACCCCCATAAAACGCAGCACTTCTAGAACATGGTTTTGCTGTAACGCGGTTCAAGAATTGGGGAAAACCCTCATACACCCAGGATCCTAGGACACAGTTTTGCTCTAACAGTTTGAGAATTAGAGAAATCCCTGAACAACACGGAGCGTTAATAAAAGCTTTTAAGAGCAAAAAAAAATATTAATACATATTCATATGTCATACTTTTCATGAAAATTGCTTTAATAAAGATATCTCTCTTAATTATAAAAATACAATCATATGTTTTTAAAAATGTTTGGACCCTAACCCCCTTTTTTGTACTAGTTCTTTGTTTCATATAATACGGATCTGCATAACACGGCATTATTTAGGAACCTAACAACTATGTTATACGGGGTTTCACCTGTACCATTTTTAACCCCATTTTCCTGGTGCGCAAACCCTGCTTCGCTGTCTCTGTGTCTGTGCACTTTGCCCGATGTCACACAGCGCGTAGGTGGAGCAGCTGGGACTCAAATGGGCGTCTTTGTCACTTCAAAGCTCACGCACTTGACTGCCAGGGTCCGTTACCTCACTAAGTTGGTCTGATCGCTTTACCATTCAACAGAGAGACAACCTGATGGCTTATGGCCATTTTTTAAAGAGTGAAAACATTTGAAAAGAATTCTCAGGCAGACGGGAGATTTGTCTCTCTAGCCTGGTTATTCTTCCTGTAGAAAGCCCAGCTTCAGGGGAGGCCCTGCTGCCCCACAGGTGGCAGTGAGCTCTCACTGACCCCCACCTCACTGCCCATCAGTCTCCCATGTCACAGCGAAGGCCACTTCAGACCAGGAGCCCGACACCTTGAAGGATGACCTGACTTGTCCAACATCAAGCAACGGCTGTCACACGCACGTGTCAGCAGGCTCATCAATGCCTGGCTTCACGAAGGAGTTTCTGATTTGGCAAGAAAACTTCTGGCAGCTTTGGCCAAGGCGTGGATCCTGTATGGCAAGGCCTTTGCACCGCGTTACTGAGGGTGGGCAGTCCTGGCTTCCCCCAGCTGTGCTGTCGGGGGAAGCACCCAAGTTACAAAGTTCTGAAGCGCAGCGCTGGCCATGTCATTTGAGAATGGATGACTATGCACCCCTTGGGGTCTGGAAGGAGCTCCGTGGGTTCCCATGTGCTGGTCTGTCTCGCCGCCTGTGTGTCTGCACTTTGCCTCGTCTCGGTCTTCGTGTTTTCCATTCATTCCTGAGGCTCCCTGGCCTTTTCATACGCACAGCCAAATGCAAGAGAACCCAAGAAATCTTGTCTTGAGGAACAACCGTTGACAAGGAATGGGTGTGTTTTCTCATTTGTAAGTGCAAAGAATTCAGGTGGCATTGGCGGTGGCACCTGCTGGGTACAGAAGAGCCCGAACTGGGGAGTCAGAAACAAAGGACCTAATACTTCCTTACTCTGAAGACTCTACTGTCTGATGGGGAGGGGAAGATGACAAGTCCCGTTATCTGGAAACCCGCATCATTACAGACGACACCAATTCTAGTCAGTGGCACCACCATTGTGAAATGAAAATGTCCATCCTGGGTTTTACAGGGCTCTTGGTTCTTCTCCCTGGAGGCCAGCCAGAAGCACGCTTTTTATCTCAACTTCAGCTTTGGGAAAGCGAATGAGTCCACACCCCCACCCCCGCCGTGGAAGGACCACGTGCTGTGGCCGTGGAAGGACCACGTGCTGTGGAACTCTGCCGCGCTCCGGGCCAAGGCAGGGCACCGGCCCAGCAGTGTGAAGGGCACAAATACGGAAGGATACGAGAGGCATAAAATGAAGCTACTGAACCAACCATGCAACAGTTACAGGAGGACGGCGTACCTCCATGGGGTGGTTTGGGCTCCCTCGGCCTCCGGGAGGGCTTTCCTCCCAGAAACCAGCGGACCTGGCCTGCTCGGAAGCTGAACATCTGCAGCTGTGCTTTTCAACCCACCCTACCCCCAAACTCAGGATGCCCGGAGTGATGCCCCCCTTTCCCTTTCATTTCAGAGCTCACAGGGCTGGAGATGGAAGGTTAATCCGTTTCAGATTCAATTCCAGGAAAGGCAGCAGTGTGATTTCCTGAGAACCTCCCAGGGCCCAGCTGTCCTTTCAGGTCTGCGCCCTTATATAAGAAAAGGAGAAAAATAAGAAACCACAAAGCCCGGTTGGCCAAATGAGAAATGACTTGAAAGGTTCTAATTTGGGCTCAAAACTCAAAGCCAGTTTGGATGTGGAGACTTCCCAGCTCCCAAGACACCTTGGCAGTGAGGGGGCTTTGTTCCCATGTCAGGGACCAAGGGTGGCTGCCGTTTCTCCCTCTGGGGACCCTGCCTTCCTTCCGCAGAAGCATCTGGAGACTTCAAAGAGAATCATTTGTGGGGAACAGGAAGGTTGGCAGAGAAATCTGGGCCTCCTCCAATTTAAGACCTGCCCACCTTAAACACCAGTGACGGATACATCCCTGCCTTCTGAGTGATCTGCCCAGCTGTCCATGGGCGACTTCTTCATGGTCCCTGTCCCCAGATCTTCATCATGTCAGAGGTTTGGGGGGAGGGCAAAGGATACACTTGACAATTTGGCTCAAGCTGCACCGTGTGTACCGGCAGACATTGTGGGGATTTTCCTTCCCTCCGTCCTTCCCTCCCTCCCTCCTTCCCAGATGGGGCTCTGGGGCCACCCAAAGGTCAACCAAGTGCTGGGGGCCATTGCTGTTAGGGACCCATCCTGCTCACCTCACCTGAAGTGATAAAAGCAGTGGCCAGCCGCCCCACCCCCACCCCCCGGGCCTGCCACCGTCAGAATGGGCCAGCTGGCCAGGGTCGCTGGCTTGTTAGCCTTTCCTGGGAGTCCAGCTCCCCGTAGACTCACCTTGGATCCTGTCAGCAGCTGGATTCCATATGAAATTACATCAGCAGATGATGAAGGAAAGGGAAAGAAGGAAGACCCCTTTTCTCTCTTTACCCAGGGTAGGCGTGAGGCCTCTATTCACAAGAAGAAGCAGGGAGCATTTCTGCTTCATTGGCTCACCCGAGTCTCTACTGCCTCCCTTCTTCTCAGCCTGACGTAACAGGTTGTTACCACGCCAAGTACTACCTGGCCAGGTGGGTTGGGACTCCCACCCTCCAGGTCCCTAGGAAGCTAAGAGACCCACGGCAGCTGTGTTCCAGCCGCCCAGCCCCCCATGGCTCTGTTTTGCCTACTCTGTTCCCACTTCAGGACGAAAATCATCTAGTGCTGCCTCCTTAGGAGCTTGAGACCAGAGAAATGAAATGATTTGCCGGGTCACAGAAAAAATCCCCCATCTGCTCAGGCACCCAGGCTGCAAGTGAGTAGACAGCCAATTTAGAACGCTAATACGGAACCCAATTTACACCAATCAAAACTTGCGGGAATTAAACAACTGTTTTATCCTCCAAAGCAGAGAATCTTCTGTTGCCTTTGCAGGCAGATGTGTGTGTTCCTTAGGCCAGGAGACGAAGAAAATTCAGGTACCCTGTCTTGTTAGTGATGTCGGCGAGGGGAGGCTGTCTTCACAACATTGAGGCCATTCTGTGGGTGGGAAGTGGGTTCCACCATCTTGGCACGGATGGTGGCACGCAATGTCCTCTGCTCGTTGGGTTCCTGTAAACATTGGTTCCCCACAGATCCCACTATCTGACACAGTTTGTATTATAACCACCTTGTCTGTGACCCTGGCAGGTTTTTTTATTTTTATTAGAGGGAAATGTAAAATAACAAGCAGCCTTGTAACGTATTGTTCACACGCAACAGTAAATTATTGTAATATCCTTTCCGTGTGCCGGGCGTACATCACAGCAGAGTGATTACGGGGAAGTAACTGCCTGTGTGCCCCACCAGCCTGTCTCCGGGATCACTCAACTTAATTTTCTCTCTCTCTTTTTTACAATAAGTCATTGCCACCATAGCTTCTTCCTCTTCTCAGTCACACATCACTCTTGTTCTTGAGAGCAGGCTGTGCTGTGGCATTGAGGAGCTTCATTATTTTTTCTTTTTCCATGTTGAATCTAGAAACACTGATCTTCCCGTGCTAAGAAAACCAAGAGACCGTATTCGTATCTTTTCGAGTAGAACCAAGTTTTCAGGCTTCCCTGCTGTTTCTTTACAGGTGCTTTTTCTCTTGGGTTATACAAGTCCTGGCCTGACGGAACCCACCCCCTTTCTCTCTCTGTGTCCCCTGGCCACTAGCCTTAGGCCCCTTGTCAGGTTCTCTCAGCACCTCGCCTGCCTTTGAGCCTCAGTGGAAACATGTGACCACCAACCCTCCAGCTCTCCTGGACTCCAAGAAGTACCTTATTATTTTTTCCTCATTCAAATGCGGAGATTTACATTGACATCAAGGGAAGAAGACAAGTGATCCTTCTTCCCACCAAAGGGAGCAAAGGCGGCAGAATTCTGGAATGGTTTCTCCCACCAAATCAAGAAATGAGGACAGCGCCAACAGAGGACTCACCTAGCCCCTCTTCCACCACACACCCACGTTCAGAGATGGGATCCCACCAGGCCCCAGCACCCCTGCTCCCGGCCGTTCCTCCCTGGGCTGTCACGGGTCGGGGCTCTGCAGATCGGGCTCAGGTGCTACCCCTCATGTCTTTAGGGAAATGTCTGTTGGGGGAAAGGCTCAGGGATGGGTTGCCTCATTAGTCAGTGGATAAATCTACAGATGGGAAATCGAGTAGGCTGCGGACCTGTGGGAGTCCTTTGTCGGATTGTTGCGAGTTATTTGCAGAGAAAGCTGTGGTCCGCAAGGAGAATCCTACACACCAGCCTCTGCTGGGACTCACATCTCCCTGGGCAGCAGAGAGCTTCTGTCCACTGCATCCATGGTTCTCACTAGCAGGTGCTCATGCCTCCTCGTGAAAACTCACGGACATACAAGCGGATGTCTTCATTTTGTGTCATTGAAATGTCAGGTCACTTGCGCTGGCCATTGTGGCCCAGTGGGTTGGGCGTCATCCTGTAACTGAAAGGTTTCTGGTTCAGTTCCCTGGTCAGGGCACATGCCTGAGTTGCAGGTTCAGTCCCCAGTCAGGGTGCATGCAAGAGCCAACCCACCGATGTTCTCTCTCACATGGATGTTCCTATCCTTCTCTTTCTCTCCTCCTTCCCCTCTCTCTGGAATCACTTCTTTAAAAAGTAAATAAATACATTACATGGCAGGTCACTGAAAAGGGCAGGGCTAAGCATCACAACGCTGTGACCAGTGGTTGGTTTGAGCCAGTCGCTCGGGCCGAGAGGGGGACTTTGTGATGCTCAGAAAACAGGTGACTCATCCAAATGGGAACATCTCTGTTTTCATCCTTAGACTCTAGGATACCTTCTCCATCCCTGCTCCGGGCAGAAGTTATTTCCTTCTTTCCTCTCTGGCAAGTTAGAAACTTGTATGTCATGGCCATCAAGGGCAATGCAGAAAGGAATAAGTCCTTCCGCCACTCCCTGGCCATTTTTGGGGGGGCGTGTCTTGAAAGTATTTGTCAGAGTGGTTTGGGAGTCATTCCTCCGCAGCTTTCAGCCCACCGCCCGCTTTTCTGTGTAAGTGATCCCCCACATTCCCTGCCTTTCCCCCCAAAGTACTGCAGCGTTTGGCGTGATCAGTAGGTAAAACATTCACACCTTTCCAAGTCCACGTTGGGGTCTCTCAGAATTCACTTTTCCCTCTCGAACCTTTCACCGGAACACCCATGGTCCCAATCATTTTCTCTTTTTGCGCAGGGGGCGGGCCCTTTGTTGTTCTGGGTTTTGTTTTTGTGAAATGATGGTGGGCAACTGAATCGCCCTCTGGATTTCTCTAGCACCAAAGTGCTGGGCGGAGCTGGTGTTTCCATGTCTTAGTGACCACGGCTCCTGCAGAAAAGGCGAGGCTGCGGCTCCCGTCGGCCAGTTTGTCCTTTGACGGATGAGAAGCCAATGCCTTTCTCACGCCATCTCTTCCACTCGTGTGACGCGATTTAAGAGGCCCAGTGGAAAAAACAACCGGAGTTATAAAGCAAAGAAGCCAATTATATCGGAATCCAGATTTTAAAACTAGCTCCTACCTCAGGGGATCACAAGCAAACAGCTGTGCCTACCTCAATTTGTATTTTCATACCATCATGCTGTTTTTGGAGGAATTGTTCATTTTATTATTATTATTTTTAATTGGGACGACAAGTAAATTGGCAGGACACTCAGAAGCCAGGAATTCTGGAGACAAGTATGGCTGAAATAGCTTGTGAGAGGAAACTTAAGCTTACTCTACCGTACTGCGCGACACGTTCAAAGAGACTGTGGCCCTTTGAGGTAACTGGAGAACACTCTGCTGTCCCCAAAGCATAAGGCTCCGCCACCTGGTTTCTGCCAGGGTTGCCCAAAGAGGAGAATGGCTGATGGATCCCCAAGGGACTCTTAGATGCGAGGCCTGGGAGTCAGGCTACTTGTGGTGCTCTGCTCCGCCTCGCACCCTATGTCACAAATCAACTACTTCAACGCGCACGACCGCTTTTTACCTCGCTTTGAAGAAACCCCCGTGTCCGCTGATGGCAGACACCCTCTGTCCCCAATTTCCTTCCCTTACAAAAAAGTTAAGATGCCCCCAATTACCCTCAGGCACTCCCACAGCGGGGGAATTCTCTTTTTAAAAAGGTACCGGCGTCGGGACACTTTGACACCGTCAGCATCTCGTGATTTATTGTCACCTTACAGTGACGAAGGCTTGTAAACTGTTGGTTCTCAGCTCCCAGCTGAGAAATCAAGAGCAGCCTTGCGAGAACCCAGAGACGCTTGGCAGCCTGGATCCCAGCACCAGCCTTGACTCCCTGCAATTGAAAAAAAAAACCCTTCACAGCAAGTCCTGGTTTTACACCTGCGCCCTCCTCCTGGTGCCATCCTGGCTCCCGAGCCAGGCACACTTCGGACATCTTAGGTGAAGCTGTATTTTTTTAATGGTTGCACTGACGTTTCACAGTTGTCATCAGCTGCCTATGCTGTGTACCTTCAGGGACACCCCCGTGTGGTGACTCTGAGATGGGAAATGGGTCCAGGCTGCGCCCAGGGCGACTGTTTAACACTGATCTTGGGTTTGAGCCGCCAGCCCACCACTGAGCAAATATATTCCAGGCGCCCTCCAGCCTGGGAACAAGCAAAGACGCAGCCTCATCGTCATTTGCTTCCTTGGCGAACACATTCACTGGCCTTCCACGCTGTCAACAGCAAAGCAAAAGCGGACAACGTAGGGTGCTGCATAGCGTTCATTGATTTCTCCTGAGCTAAAAGCGAAGTGCCCGCACTTGTAGCCTTGGCAACAGCTACGGCTCTGCGTGGAGAGCTCCATCCGCTCCCGGACTCGCACCCAGACTCAGGGGCCTGGGGACAGCTGGCGCAGCAGGGGGGATGCCTGTTAGAAGGCAGCACAGCTCCGGAGGGCAGAGGGTTGGGGGGCTCTGTCACAGGAGCAGGGCCTGTAGCCCCGGTTCCCAGCGCTGCACCAGCCACACGCTGGGTGACGATCTGGAGATGATGCTTGTGCCCTTGACACACAGACTCACTGGCTTTCCTGCCACTTCACATGCTCTTCCGGGCCAGCGGAGGTCCAGGCTCTGGCACCAGGAGTGAGTGGTTCCCCCACAGCACCACTGAGCTCGGCGGCAAACTGTCTCCTAGTCTGGGCGGGTGCTTCCCAACTGCCCAGTGAGAATGCATCTCCTGGGACTCTTGCCAACAGGAAGTTTCTGCTGCCGTAGGGCTGGGTGTGGCTTGAGAGCCTGCATTTCTAACAGGCTGGCAAGGGATTAAACTGATGGATGGGTTCGGGGACTGGAAGCTCAGGAAAGGGAAGACACAGACCAGATACCGTGGCTGGTGGATTTTCACCCTGGCTCCCACGGATTGCCACCCATTGCAGCAGGTGGAGTCTCACTTTTCTGAGCTCTTCACTGCGGTGGCCTGAGGCAGTGTTTTCAACTCAGAGGGCTCATTAGAACCTCCTGGGGAGCTTGGGAGACCACCCAAGCCCAGGACCCACTCCAGACTGGTTGGACAAAGCTCCCTAGGGGGTGCTAATGTGCGGCCAGGGCTGAGGACCCACTGCTGAAGTCACAAGGACACTCTGCAGTGGCAGCATTAATAGGACAGGGAGTCAGGGGCTGGTCCTAATCACAGCGAACAGTTGGAGGGTGGGTGCCGAGCTGCTCCATGCCCTGCAAGGTGCAGGCCACCACTGTAAGGGGATTTCCAAGAACATACATGGCTCAAATGAAACAGGGGTTTATTTGCATGCCACGGAGTTAGCGACTGTGGGTCCGCTCATGCCTGTCTTCCCTGCAGTCATTCAGGGGCAGCGGTGCGCGGCTGTGTTCAAGGTGTGGTTTCAAAGATCCCCTGGCGGGCTGTCTCCATTCTAGGAAGCCAGACGCTCAAAGAGTTTCATGGGTCAGGCCTGGGGATAGTGTTTGTCACTTTTGCTCACATGCCATTAAGTAGAACTTAGAGGAACAAGGGACATTAGCAATGGGGACAGCTCTGTGCCCAGGAAGGAAAGGGGCACAGATTGTGGCAGCCTCCAGCAGTCCCCCTGTGGGTTAGATTGGGGTGTGGAGACTAAGGGGCAGCTGTTTCCTACGTGAAGAATATCCGGGGGGCTTCAGAAGACTCGGGCTGGAAACATCCTATGAAAGCACCCAGGCCCATGGCTCAGAAGGACTAACAAGAAAAAAAACATAGAGGCTACAGGTTGTAATGGGCCACATTCTTCTGCCTCCCTGAGAATTTGTGTGAATATTCACAAGGCACAGAGACTATATTTAAACCTCATTTTCCTCGCTTGCACATAGTGAAGTATATAAATGGGTGAAGGGCTGCGAGAAGTGATATGTGATTCTCAACACTAAGCTTCTCCTCCCACCCGCTCCCCAAGCAATGGCCTCACCTCATCCTTCATTCAGAAAGTGGAAGTCTTCAGGTCTCAGGTCACCCGTCTCTCCACCATTCTGGCGTTAGAGCCACGTGTACCTGTGTCCAGTCTACCATCCCTCCATCTCCCACACCTGTCACAGGCCCTGTTTACTCATGCCCATATGACCTGCCACCTCCTTGTGACCTCTGTGCTCGTGACCCCTGAGTTCTCCTCCTGCCCCAGATGTTTTCTCCAGGTGGATGAGTCTCACTGGCAGCGCAAGTGTAACCAGCGTAGAGCCAGACCTGGGACCCCTCCTTCCCACAAACAAGCGAAATAAACCCATGGTGCATGGCACCACCTTCTAACCAGGTGCCAATGTCAGGAATTGGGTAGCATCCTTAATTCTTCCTTTGGATCTCAAATTCCATCTTCCAACAACTTCTACAGTAGAACAGAAGATTCTAAAATAGGTCCCCTCACTCTCATCATGTTGGTGGCGGTCACTGTCCTGGTCTAAGCCACATGCTTTCTCGCCTGGTATTGTGGCACCAGCCACTCGCATCCCTGCTCCCAAGCCGTCTGTTTCCCGTCCTGCATCTAGAGCTATTCTAAAGCTATGCTCTGCTTGTACTTGATGTGATAAAATCCTCACCTCTGGCCTTGGGACCTGTGGTGTTGCCCACACATGTCCCTAGATACCTCTCCACCCTCCCCATTCCTTGTCACACACGGCCACCATCCCAGCTTCTCTGCATGCCTCCAACTTGTCTTCACATGTCATTCTTTCTACCTGGAATGTTCCTCCTCACACGTTCCTGGTCCGGGTCCTTCCTCATCTTTCTCAGGCATTTGTCTGTGCCGCTATGGAAGGATAGGTGCTTCTCATCTGTCGGTAGAGAAACAACCAGTGTTTTAAAACCAGGGTTTTATTTTTCCAACGTGCTACAGACCATTAACTGTATAATCTTCAATAAAAATGCATTATAGAAAAAAATAAAACTAGAAGGCAGACATGCAAGTCTCTCTTTTTTTTTTTTTTTATTTGATTCAACGGTAGTAAAATTGCATTTTAATAAATAGAAACCAAAAGCACTCTTGGATGTTGTGACAGGGTCCGAATTGCTACCAAATATTCTAAACGGCTACTCCTGACTTCTCTCTTTATTTCGTTGTGGACTCACAGCAAACTGTCGGTGCCCTAGTCCTGGTCTACGGACCTGCAGCGAACAGGGCGGCTCTAGATTTCAGCACCTTCTCCCTGAACAGCTCACCTGAAACCAACACACCCTCCCTTGGGCTAGGTGAAGGGGTTGGGGAACTGGTGTGCCGGTGGCAAGTTTTAATCAGAAGACTTGGGAGCTTCGCCATTTATGGTGAAGGGGCATCAGCACCTCATCCTCCTGGACAAGGAACATCTGGTTCTGAAAGGGGTCAGGTGTTTTCAGGTCCAGCTGTGTCCTGGCCTCAGGTTCCATGGCGGAGCGGGGGGCAGAGGCACAAGACGTTGGTGCCGGTGCCGCTGGAGGTCAGAGTTCTCTCCCCTGCACCTGCATCGTCAGCAGGACCTGCCATTTCGGTCCTCTGTCCCTGAAAAGCAACTCAGTAGCTTGTTAAACGGGGTGGGAGTATTTTGAGCTGGCGCTGTGGTTACAAATTCCCCCGTTTGGTTGTGCTTTCCTCGGTCTTGAGGGAATGAGGGTGGCCAGGTCCAGGTTCAATTAAGAAGGATCCTGCCAGGTGGACTCCTCTTCTCTGACTCTTACAAGCTTGCACACCCACCTCTTCCTCTGTGGTCCCTGAGCCTTAGTGGGGCATTCTGGGCGCTCAGCGTACACGCAGAGACCACGGCGACAGTAGAGGTGAAGGGATATTTATTCCTGGAAGTGGCTTGCACGATTACAGAGGGCAGGGAGTCCCATGACACGTTATCTGCATGCTGGAGAGTCAGGGGGTGATTTCTGCTGGAATATGAAGGCCTGAGAACTGGGGGCCCGTGTCCGAGGCAGAAGAAGAGGAGCAGATTTGACCACCTCCCCTGCATGCTAGACGGTAATCAGGGTGCTCTTCTTTCAGAAGGTCTGACGTGCAGCCCGTCCGCATCTAATCGGCTCCCTTATCTGCACCAGAGTGGCTGTCACAATGCTGATAAGGCGAAACCGGAAGAGATGGTCCAGGGATGTTGTTCCTCTTAGAAACGCATCAAGCTTTCTTTCCAACTTTATTTTGCTGCGGGCACTGGGATTAGTTGGCCTTCTCTGCAGGCAAACAATGGACATGGGCTGCGTGGACGGAAGGATAGGAGGGCAGCCAGGCTCCGACCAATCACTGGTGGTGGGGACAGCATGGGTTTCTGCTTCCAGTGCCTACCCCCCACCAAACACAAGGTGGCCTTCGCCGCCTGACCCTGGGGCCCTCAAGACACCCAGCCCAACCCCACCCGTGTCGTGAATGGTACTCACTGAAGAGGCTGGGAGTCAGTGGCAGAAATGAGCAGAGGCTGAGAGATGGAGGTGGTGACTTGGGTGGGAGGGGTCATTCTGTGTCCCCATCAGGGCAGAGGGGGCAGGTTAACTGTGTCGCAGGGGAGCCCATCAGTGGGGAGGGCGGTACCGTTCATCCCGCAAAGGGAGCCAAACGTGATGGCAGAGGGTGAGGTGGGAGGCCCAGCGCCCCTGCCTTTAACTCCTGTGAGCGCCATAAGCCTGAGGGTGAGACAGCACCCGTCTCTGGAGCAGGTCCCTGTGAAGGAATGACCGCAGATCCTTGTGCTCCAGAGGGGACACCCAGTCAGGGGGGCACTCCTGAATGGACCACGCTTTCGCTGGGGGACAGGGAGGAAATCCACCCTGAGGCACACCCCTCACAAGGCAGAAGCAGGGATGGGCAGGGGGGCCGTAGGGATTCAGGAAATCCCAGGCCCTGGGCCAACACTTTCTCCACACACTGCCCAGCAGCTCCACCTTGTGGTTGGAAGGGTGGGGGACACAGGTCCCTGACTCCAGGCCATAGTAATATCTGCGATGGACCCCCCTTGGCAAGCCACTTGGCCGGTGCCCTTCGCTCAGTCACCCTCATAACAGCTCTAGCTAGCAGGGATCCTGTTCTCCGTGTGGCAGATGAGGAGCCCGAGTGACAGGAGGGGACCTGCTAGAGGTCATTTGGCCAGCGAGGGGCAGGCAGAGCGGCCCCAAGCCCTGACATCTGCCTCTGCAGCCACCACCTGGCGTCCTGACTCCTGGGCAGACTGGGCTGGGCCTTGGGCCAGAGCTGAAGGTGAGGGGCAGGGAGAGGTTCCAAGGGGCATTCGAGGGGCCGCCAACATATCCAGGAGCTTTGGGGTTGTTCCAACGCCGGGACAGGTGCTGCTGGAATTTCCCAGGCAGCCCAGAGATGCTGATGCCCCCTCTCCCGCCTGGAGTGCCGCTGCTCCTCTGGTGAGGGCTCTCTGCAGGCTTAACACTGCTTTCTCCGGGTTTTTTGTGATGCTACATAATACTATAAAGAAGGGGGTCAGATGTCTTCCAATGTCCCAGGCAGCCCCTGTAAAAGGGAGAGGGTCGGGTGCGCCTCTGTCTCACACTGGACGGCAGTCACACTGCCTCTGAGTGGCGTGTGCAGGGGTCGCACACAGAGCAGCCAGCCAGCCCTTGGCCACTAAGTCAGATGTCAGCTGTGGCCTGTCCAGGGAGGTCACTGTTCACACCAAGAGGTGTGAAGATACGTGTTTCCACTTAGGGGCAGATGCATCTCCGTTAGCGGCGATTATAAGGGTGTCGGAATGGAAGCCTCCGCGGTGGTGGTTTTCAGTGGCGGTTCTCGGTGGCCTCTGGAAAAATGCGAGGTGAAACATTCAGGCCCTCTCCCGGGATGTGGGGTCTGGCCTGGAGTGATGGAGGTGTCCTGCGTGTCGGTGAGCTGGGAGGGCCCTGGGGTTCCACAGTGGCCGAGTGCTAGGGTACCTGGGAGAGGTGCGGACGCTAATTCTTTCTCTCTTGATATGTATATAGGTCAGTGCTTAGTGGTTTCCGTGGGTGTGGGTTTGAAGCTAGCCTGGGCAGGGTGTGCGCTTTGACTGTTGCTCTGTGATCCGAGACGAACCAGCGCCAACTCTGCCAAAGCCACCCTTTGGACACAGGGATGGACCAGCTCTTATTTGCAACCCAGAGTGCAGGCTCAGGAAAGGAAACTGAGAACCACGTCTTTTCCTCCCCGAAAGTCATAGAATGTTGGCATCAGAACACCCGTAAAACACCATTGGGGGTAGAATAAGCTTCCATGTAACAGAGGAAAGACATCGAGGCTTAAACGGGTGAAGTGACCTGCATGACATCACTCAGGGGGTTGGTGGCTGAACCAGGCTCCCCTCACCAGAGCTCCTCCTGGGGCAGCTGCTGGCTCCCCACGCTCAGGTTGCCTGCAGGTGGGGGGGTTGGGGGCTGCAGCGGGGCTGAGAATCACTGCAAAACCCCAGCAGGGCTTTGGGAATCTGGTTTGGGGCACTGGCTGGGGATTTGGACGGTCCCAAATTACTACCACAGCCGCAGCAACAGGCTTGGAATAGCCGTTCCCTTCAGTAAACATTTTGTCCATAAATATCTTCGTTTTATTTACTGCCTTGCCTGGCACATAAAACCATGCATTATTAATAGAATAGCGTAACCCTGCCCATTAAATAGGCATCGTCTTTGCAATGTAAAACAAACCTCTCTTCTACAACGTACTTTATAAGACCATGTAATAGCAGCGTGTGATCAGAATATAGGGGGCTTCCCGAGAAAAGGCAGAAGAAGGGACCAGCTCTGGGACGACTCGCTGGTCTGGTGATGAATGTGTAAGCACATCTCTAAGGAACATGGTCTCCTGGCCCGATCCATGTGGTGGGGGCATCGCCCGGGGGGAGCGCCTGGTACTGAAACCCTTATTCTCCCCAACTGCCCAAGTTTGCCCGCTTCCACCGATGATAAGCCACGGTGATTTCATCTGCCACCCGCGGCCTTGCGATCGCTACAACCACGGCACGGTGGTGGAGTTCTACTGCGATCCCGGCTACAGCCTCACCAGCGACTACAAGTACATCACCTGCCAGTACGGGGAGTGGTTTCCCTCCTACCAAGTCTATTGCATCAAGTCAGGTGAGCGTGCGAGGGCCCCGCCCTGCTGGAGGCATGTGGGTAAGACATGCTCTCACTTACGCAACCGTAAGCCACGGGCAACCTAAGTGCTTCATAGTTAATAACAAACCAACATCACCTGGTCTCGGGCGTCCAGGCAGTGGGAGGAGAGGGAGGGGAGGAAGCATGGGAAATAGCAGAGGCAAGGTGTGAGGACAGGGCTCTAATTTGGATGGGCCAACCTTGCCCCTTCTTACCTGACAGGCGAGCCGGCCCCCGAGAGACACGGCCCCGATGGCCTTCTGTACCTTTCTCACCCTGCCCACGGTAGGTCCCAGAACACTCACCAAGCCTTGAACTCAGCTGCCCTGCCCTCTGCTTCTGCTCCATCGCAGGACGTGAGGTCTCCGGGGGGAGAGGGACCCCCCTTCCCTTCTCTGCCCAAGAAGCAGGCACTTTATTTAAATAGCCCCATGTCTGGCACTCATCCTGGCCTGGAATGTGAACCTGCAGGTCTGCCATCAACCTGGCAGGGGCCCCACTGGGGATGGGTTTAGCGCTGTGGGGCCCTGATGCCGGCACCCTGGGCCAGACACATGCAGCGAAGGGGCACATGGGGACCTTTATACCCATCACACAGTCTGGGAGACTCATGTGCCCCTCCTCTCTCTCCTTCAGCAGAGCAAACATGGCCCAGCACCCACGAGACCCTCCTGACCACATGGAAGATCGTGGCGTTCACGGCGACCAGCGTGCTGCTGGTGCTGCTGCTCGTCATCCTGGCCAGGATGTTCCAGACCAAGTTCAAGGCCCACTTTCCCCCCAGGTCAGTACCACCCATAGTCAGGCCTGTCACTGAGGGATCCTTGCTTCCTTGAGGGCCGTACCCCTGTCAACCTTCTCCTTTCGGGACCTTTTGCATCAGAAAAGGCCCCTTGCATTTGTCCCCAGGGACAGATAAACCCTCAGCGTCGTGCCAGCCCCTGGAAAGATCATGCCACTCAGTGGAGAAAGAGGCCACCGGGAGCCAGGTGTGGGGCCAGCTGCCCCCCTCACCGGCCCAATCATGTCACTGCCATCCCCGTGCTGGGGTGAAGCCTTGCTGACATGCCAGAACCTTCTTTCCTCTTAAACCGCTTCTTGGTCCTCAGCATTATTATTTATGCATCAAGGGACCATGTTCTACCATCGAGCAATTACATTATCTTAAAAAAAAGCCCTGAGGATTACAGAGAGAAAGCTAAACTACATACCGTGAGTTATGGTACGTTGGAGTCTGTTAAAGTGGCCCAGAGAGCTATTCTACATCCGCTTGGAAGAAAAGTTATATCGACTAAATGTGAAGATTTCTTTTTATTCTCACGGAGGATCTGTTCATTGACTCAGAGAGAGAGAAAGAGAGAGACATTGATGTGAGAGAAACACCGATCAAACCCAAAACCCTTCGGTGAACGGAACGCTGCTCCAGTCCGCTGACAACTTAGCCGTCTGGCCTGGGCTAGTTTTTTTAAACTCTTTCACTTGATTTTTAAAATCCCTCGCGGAATACCATCCGGTATGATGTTCTCATCCTTTTGGAAAAACCGGGCTCATCTGTCCGAGAGATGATAAGATTCTCAAGGCCAAGGCCGGAATGGGTGTTTTCCCAGGGCCCACGGGAGCAGATGTTTGGAAGCCGTGTCTGTGGGAGTGGAGTGTCATGGCCGGGCCGTAGGGAAGAAGAGGCCGTTAGCAGCCACGCGGGTTATGTAGGAGAGCCAGAGGTGGGACTCGGTCCGCCATAACTTGAATCAGGTGCTCCATGCTCCATGCTCCACGCTTCCTTCCTTCTTTGTTCCTGTTGTGGTTTTTCTATCTTGACTGAAAGTTAGTGATTCGTATACTGTAACAGGAAGCCAAAAAGCGTAAGAATCACAGGGCTAGCCTTTCCCCGTGGGGACGTAGGGTTCCAAGTTTCCCCTACTCGTAATGGTGTTCTTCTGTTACCAGCACTAAGGCACGCTGTCCCTCTGTTGGAATGAGCCACCTGGTCCCCTGCCCATGAGGTTACGGCCGTAAGGCCAAGCCCAGAAGTCAAAGAGGGAGGAAGGAAGCATGTGGAGGGAGCAGAGAGGGCAGGCAGACGGGCCCAAGACTGGAGAAGAAACTCCTGTGTCCCTGAGGGGCAGCGGCAACCGTGACACCTGCGGGAAGTGGCCCAGAGGGGAGGCCGGTTCTTCGCACCCGATCCATGCGGGGCTCCGCTGCCCGCTGCGGGCCCTGAGAACCTCAGCTGCGGCAGGGGCCCTGGGTGGCTTCATCCCTGGGCTGGCGTGTTGCTCTGACATGCTGGCCCTGCTGCTTTCCCTTGCACAGGGGGCCTCCCAGGAGTTCCAGCAGCGACCCTGACTTCGTGGTGGTGGACGGCGTACCTGTCATGCTCCCGTCCTACGACGAGGCTGTGAGTGGCGGTGTGAGTGCCTTAGGCCCCGGGTACCTGGCCTCTGTGGGCCAGGGCTGCCCCTTGCCCGTGGATGACCAGAGCCCCCCTGCATACCCCGGCTCGGGGGACACGGACACAGGCCCGGGGGAGTCAGAAACCTGTGACAGCATCTCGGGCTCATCCGAGCTGCTCCAGAGTCTATATTCATCTCCCACGTGCCAAGGGGGTACCCGCCCTGCTTCTGACAACCCTGACACGGTGGCCCGCACGGCGGGGGAGGTGGCCTCCACCAGCCCAGGCATCGACATTGCGGATGGTGAGTGTTTGCCCTGAGGCCTGAGCGCCCTGGCCCACCCTCGCCCCCGCGCCCCGCGCCCCGCATCTTCGAGCCAGCGCAGAGCCGACTCAGTCTGCTTCCCTGTCCCTCAGCTTAAATGGCTTCTTGCTCTCTCCGTGTGTAGAGGCCAGTTAGCAGGAGGCGTGATCATCATTTCCCAGGCACTGAGCCTGTCACGGAGGGCGCCGAGCCATCCGGAGCAGAGAGGCTCACTTGGTTTCCGTGGCATCTTTATGATCCAGGATGCTTTTCTCCTTTACCTCCGATTAGGCAGGACTTGTGAAGTGGTGCCTGGCACGAGGGTAGCACGCACACGGGGCCAGGAGGAGAGACCCAGAGGCGTGCAGTGGGGCCCAGTCCCGGAGAAGTTCTGTGTACACGTAGGTTATTTTTACCAGGCGTGAAGTAGAGTATATATGTCTGCCTGTCACGGGAAAGGCAGGACTGTGGCTCATGGTAAAGTGGGGAAAATGCACCAAATGAAGCAGGGCTGTTTCCCTGGGGGGGCCACCAGTTCTACAAATGAGACACCAGTGCCAGCTGGTAGCCACAAGTAAGTGGCAGTAACGACTCGGAAACTGGGATTTCCTGGTTCCACCCGCGTTCCTTTTCTGTGATTCCTGCTGCCTCTTTGCACCTTAATTTGTCACCTGTTGACTTGTACGACCATTAGGGGACATGGTTAAAATCTAACATCTTAGTTTTTGTAAACTGGGTCTGAGATTTTCCCAGCAAATAGATGTTATACGAAGGAGTTGGCTTTTTAAAAATTTACTAACTGATATTCGGAGCTTAACGTTTGCTCTTCCTCACTGATTTGGGGAATTGCGGATTGTCTAATAGAGCTTGTAATCACAGATTGTTGCGGTGTTTTTGGTGTGGTAAACAATCACCTCTTCTTTCATAGAGATCCCTCTAATGGAAGGAGACCCGTAGCCAGGCCAAGTCCCGGTGACGCTACTGCCCCTTCAGGAACGGGGACCTTGTACCTTGGAGTGAGGCCATGGCAGGACAGGACATCGGGCACAGGGGACATGTTGAATTTGTCTGCACAGGGACAGTGGCTCACATCGGACATCACAGACTCAACAGTGGCTGGCAAACACGGACAAACTGCGGTGGCAGATCCTTTCACTGGGACCTGAGGATCTGTGAAGATCGAGGGGAACACCCCCACCCTCCCCCCACCCCTGCGTGGGCCCCCGGGGAAGGCCTCCCGTGTGTGTCATGCAGGGGGACACGAGGCAGTTGTGTGCCACCGAATCCCGCGTCCCGTTGACTTACGTCATGAGTACCACTCGCCTCCTCTGAAAGCATGTCACATTATGTAAATTCGCTTCCCAAATCGGCTTCCAACTGTCTCCGGATTCCAAGTTAGGCTGGATCAGCCTGTGGGAAGTCTGGGTTCAGGGGCAGGAGAGCAGCAGAGCACCCCCTGGAGGCTCCCAGACGGAAGGTTCTCCTCGGACGTGCGGGCATTGTCCCCGCCTGGACCCATGGACGCAACCAGGAGACTAAAGTCGGAGGTGGCAGTCCGGGCAAGAAAGGACAGACTCAGGCCAACTCTGCTTTCTGGAAATGTCTTCAAAAAGTAGAGTTCCTGTGCTCCGTGCTGTCTTTTGGTGAATAGCTTCAGTATTTGTGTTCATGGCCTAGCACCCCGATTTCCGGCCTTGGAGCGATCTTGTGACCTGACACTGGTCAGAATGTGTTCGCAGGCATCTCATGGTGGAGAAAGTAACCAAGGTAGCATTCTTTGGTGGCATTTAAAAAAATGTATCTTCTGTCACAAGCACTGTCCTTGTTCCCAAACGCAGCCATATTTTATTTGCCAAAACAGAAATTGTTTCTGTAAACACGTTCCCCCTCCAAATAAAGAGATTAGACATTTTTTTTTTTCCATTTTCTTTTGTCCTGCAAAGTCTGCAGACCGGCCTCCCAGCCTAAACACAGCTCTACCACCCTCACCCCACCCCACTCCCTGCTCCCAGGGCCCCCTGGCTGTTGTCCCTAAGAAAATGATTGATAAAGAAAATTGTCCCAGGTCATGGGGTATCTCTTCCAATACCTGCTGCTCTACGGAGCTGCTTCATTCCCCCCCCACCCCGGGGTTTTAGACAAATACAAACAAAACTCTGATCCATGCAGTTGCTATGCTGATAGAGCCATGAGAGCTGGAAGTGTGACCAGATCCTGTCTTTTCCTGACACAGACTGATTAAACACCGAAAAGAAAATGTCCGTTTGAAGCGTGGCTTTAATAGTGGAGCTGAGTCGGGTGGGCCGGGAGGGGCAGTGGCCATGTTCCTGGGTGACAAAGGTGACGTGTTGGGCTAGAACCTGAGACCAGACAAGGCGAGGGGAAGTGAGCGGCTGGGCCAGCAGCATCATGTGCTGGTGGTGTGGGCAGCAAGCTGTGTCCAATAAATATGACCTTGCTCACTGACAGCCTCACCGGCCACCAGCACAACTTTGTACGGCAAGGCCCCTCCCAGGAGATGGTTTTCACAGATGTCTGTGCTTCAGGGCCACCTTTCGCTCATAGAGGGATGGTGTGCACGGCCAGACAGGAGTGGGGGCATCCGGGGCTCCTTTGGGCCACCCTTGGCCCGCCACCCTGCCTCCCAGTTGAGCCCTTTCTCAGTGCTACAGAAAACTGCCCGCAGAGGGCGGGACCTCCATGGTGTCCCCAAGGACTCAGAAAGGACTCAGCTCACCTCCACAGGCAGCCTGGAGGTGAACGCTCACCTGCTTCCCTCGTTTTATTGTCTAATTTGGATTGGAAGCATAAAAGTCACTGCCTGTGTATTTTCAAGGTGATAAAGAGGGAGGCCACGGGAGATGCTTGGTTGGGTAGAACAGGGCCTCACAGAATAGCTGCCACTGTCAGGAAGGGCAGTGCCACTCACGGTGGCTTTGAACTCATAAAACTTAACTCGGAGGGTGGGGTGTCGATGCAGTTGTGTTTAATGGCCGTGGCAGGCAGCGCACCGGCTCCACCCTGCGCAGAAACCAGGCCCTGGGGACAGCAAGGCACAGGGTGAGTCTCACCCGCATGGCCAGAGCCTGCAGGGACCCCCAGCCCTGGTCCTCCAAGGCCATGGGAGAAAGAAACTGAATGTCAGCAGGTGCATATGGAGTTCGGGGGGCCAAGGGGAATGAGATGGAGCCTGAAGGAATAATGAAACTAATACTTTCTGCTTGGAGCCTATAAGAAATATTTATAGATATAGTTACAGTCAATAAATAGTTATTAAGCACCTGCTGCGTGCCAGGCCCTGTCTGTGTTCTCTAACCCAGTGGAAAGTAAGAGCTGGTGAACAGACAGCTGCAAAATGGGTGCCCTAAAGCACAGCAAAGTGCACCTTCTGAGGGGGGGGGGGGTGACCCACAGGTGGGCTGGGGAGTGGTCCCGGCACCCTGTAGCTGACCTAATGCACTCAGGAGCCCTCAGGCTTAGCCCAAAGCCCAAAGGCACACAGTGTCCTGGACGCTGGGTCACACACAGGCTTGCTCAAATAATTGGACGTGGGCTAATTCAGAACCCCACAGAACCCACCTGTTCTCACTGCAGGTGAGGGGGCCTTGGTCTGGTTTGCGGCTCAGAGGCCCTTGAATGATAAAGCAATTCAACACCTCTGCCTCCCAGACTGGCTGCTGGGGGGTGGAGCCAGCACCTGGAGCCAGCAAGGCAGGCCAGGTGCCCACGGGTGCCACTGAGAGGCCAGAAGGTTCCGGCTGACAGTGCCAGCTTCCGCTAATTGAGGGGCATCTTCTCACCGGTTGTAGAACCCATGGACCTCGTAGTTACCAGCTCAGACCCTCTGGGGCTTCCTGCCATCATCAGAATGGGTCCCAATCTCCTTCACATAAACAAAGGGACTCCCCCACCCCTGCAGTCAAACCCAGCCCTTGCCCCTCCCCCTCACGCCCTCCTTCCCCTGGGTTCCCAGACATTCCTGTCCCGTGTTGTCATCCCCCCACCCCGCCCCCGGAGTGAATGCCCGTCTGGCCCCTCCCCTTTGCCTGGCCAGCTTTGTTCAACCAGCAAATCCCAGTATAGGCATCACTGAACATCTTCCCTCTTCCAGTTTCATGTCACCTCCTGTCCCGTGTCCTCTCCCCTTCTGGCCTGAAAGTTGCTGGAAGGTCTACCTCCATCCCATCTGCTTCCCCAGTGCCCAGTGCTGTGTCTCCCACCTGGCGGGCAGGGGATGCTCTTGGGGTGAATGAAGGAATGGATAATCACGTGAATAAAGATATTTTCTCTTCCAAAACTTATTCTGCTCAGTTCATCTTCCGGTCTTACTCTAGTAGTCAGACTCTCCAAAGCCAAGTGAATCAGCGGTGGTGAGAGCGGGCACTGTATCCTGTTCCTGATTTAATAGAAATGACTTCAGCACTTTTCCATGTAGTAAAAGAGTTGACCTTAGTTCTTAGTAAACAGTCTGTATCATGTGTAAGTAGTTTTCACCCATACTCAACAACTTCTTAGGGGAAGAAAGTAATGCATAGGTGTCAGATACATCATAGAACTACCAAATAGCTGTGAAGTTAGTTACATAAATGGTGCAGCATAAATCATATTTCTATTTTCTCTGCAACAGTATGAAACTTATAAATTATTCGTGGTTAGAAAATTTAAAACAACAGAAGACTTGGACCGGTTAGGAAACACCTAATTTCACCCTCTCACAGAGAACATTCTCCCAAGCATTTAATTTTGTTTAAAACTTCTTGTGTTTGTTTTATAGCAGTTATTCATGCTGTATTCCAGCTCCAGAGCCGCAGTAACAAATTTGCACAAATGGGGTTGTTTAGAACAACAGACAGAGACTGGCCAACAGTTCTAGAGGTCCAAAATCAAGGTATCCGTAGGGATACCTGCCACGAGCATTTTAGACACATCACGGATTTCCTGGTCACAGGGCTCAGTGGCCCAAAGACCACCCACATGGCGGGAGTCCCATCCAGGTGAGTGGCAGGCAGAGGTGAAGGGAAGGGGGGCAACTGGAGGGGGGCAATGGTATGGTGAAACATCGTGGTACAGAGCAGAGGGAACATATGGAAGCCGCGGGTGTCCCAGACAGAGTTGGTGTCTTAGGAAGGAGAGGACAAGGAGGCCAGAGCATCATGGGCCAAAGTGGGACAAACTCTGGTATCTCTGCAGCTCTCACACCTGCTGCCTGTCCAGTACTGTTACATTAGAATATAAATCCTCTTACTCCCTGGGAGGGCCGCGGAAGCCGAGTGAGAATCCCACCCTTACTCAACGGCATACCCCAGAGCAGCCATCATTTGTTTCTGAAGAGGAGAAATCGGGATGTACCCAGGTTGGAAAAGGAGCAAGAGGAAATTCCCATGTGTGTTGCTTATCTACTATTTTCCAGGTACTAGACTTGAGGTGGAGCTCAGATCGCTGATCTGAGACTTGCCCGTACCCTTTCTCTGGACCTGTATTAACCTATTCAGTCCTGCTCAGTGTGACGTCCTCAGATGTAGTCACTCCTCAGACCTGGTGCTTAAAGACTTGGCATCTGACCCTGTCGTGCCTGCTGAGTTTCTGAAGGGGAAACCCAGTAGCTAATGGTCTGTATTTTCCTAACAGTCAGGAAACAAATTCGCACAGGCCATACACCCGCACAGAAGGAGCGGGCGCTCCATCGCCCTAGCTAAAGGGTAAAGGCGCATTGGTATGCACGGTGTGAAACCAGAGGTCTACTTGAAGCCGTGATTTGCATTTCCTCCGTGCAGAGCCATTTATCTGGGGATGTTCAAGTTCTCTTGTCTGTGGCAACCTCTCATTCAGCATTATATAAATGGACTCCAGCTGAATCCCCATGGCTCAGGGAGATTTCTAGGAGTTGGGCAGGCCTGTTCTCTGGAATAGCTTCCCATAATTCTGTGTAAAGAATTATGCTCGCCCCTGTAGGAAGGAAAAGCTGAACTTAACATCAAGTCTTTCTCCAGAAGACAGTCTCAGAAGAGATGACTAACACCTCAATCCCAGGGCTTTGGAGAAAATTCGCATCTCTGGGGGTGGAGGTGGGGGCATTATGGAGGCCAATGGACAATGTCACTCAAAGGTTACCTACCAGTTAGTACAACTCTTCCCCCAGTAGAAGCAGGGAAAAAATATACAGTAAATATTTAATCAAGTGATAGGTGACAGTGAGCAAGAAGATGTGGCCAACTCTGGCTTCAAAATCATCCAAAGGAAGAGGCAGGACCCAATAAAAGTCTCGCAGGTAAAAGGCTCCAGGGCCAGCAAGTCTTCCCCACGTGGCTACGGTGGCCGCTGGTGCAATTTATGAGCTTAACTCTCATGAGGCCCCTTGTCGAGGTCCAGTGGAGACCTCCTGGAGAAACTCAGGCCGCAGGCTTCTCTTTACTTCACTCCAATGGGGTCAATGCAGCTTAGCTACCAAGGATCTGAGAAGAAAAGTGTGGAGGTTTGGGTGTGAGTGTGTATTTCTGGTAATGGATATTCTTGGGCCAATGTGCCCAAAATACGCTGATCTACACACACACACTTGCTCCCATTCAGAGACCTTATTGTATACGTGCCTCTCTTTACCTTATGGTGCATCTTACATCACCCACCAGACTGTGTATCCCTTAAAGACTGGATAACATCTCAGACTTCAACATTCTCTAGTACCCATCTCAGTGCTGGGCTCAACAAATGCTACATAAATTTGAAAGGGTCTGAGAACTAGTAGTATGTATTAGTCTGCATGGGCTGCTATAACAAAATGGCAAACTCTGTGTTCCTCTTCATCTAAAGGCACTAATCCCATCAGGTAATCCACCCTCCTGACTTCATCTACTCTTAATTATCTCCTAAATGGCCCACCTCCAAATAACACACATTGGGAGGTAGGACTTCGGTATGGAATTTGGGGTACACAACACAATGGAGTACATAGCATTATCGTGGTTCCTATGGTCATCTTCAGAGCAGGGAGGCTGCTGGGGGAGGGAAGGGCCTGAGGGAGGGGATCATGAAGGTCTAACTGAGATGCTTCAACAGAGAAGCGGGCTTGGAAGTAGGTAGAAATGGAAGAAGCATCCACAGAGCAGAGCTAGTGAAGGGAATACTTAATCTTCCTGCAAGGAAGGGCACCCAGCCCCAAATAATGGAGTTCTCCGCCCTGGACATTGCAGAACATCCTAGAAGTTGTCTCCCTGCATCAGGGACACACCTCTATGGGCACAGATTGTAACCCATCTTCTCCACTTCTGAGGAAGAACAAGGTGGGGGGCACCGGGCTCCACCAGGGACCTGTTCTTCCATCCAGTAGATCTGGTTTAGTCACTCCCGGTGCCCCATGTTTATCACCAGGATGCCTAATCTCCTTCCACTCGTGGCCAGGTGGGTACAGGGTGTGACATTTTAAAGATACCCTCACTTCACCTTTCCTGAGATGGCTCAGTGGATTGAGTGCTGGTCTGCGAACCAAAGGGTCGCCAGTTCAATTCCCAGTCAGGGCTCATGCCTGGGTTGCGGGCTGGGTCCCCCGTTGAGGGCACGCAAGAGGCGACCACACATTGCTGTTTCTCTCCCACTCCCTCTCTAAAAATAAACAAAATATGGTTTAAATTAAAATGAAAAAAAAAAAAAATAAAGATACCCTCACCACCAATTCGTTTATTGTAACCGATGAGGATGAGAGTAGCGACAGACTGGCCAAGAGCTTTGAGGGGGCAGGACATACAAATCTCTATGCTGACTAGATCCAGGTTTTAAAAAGGAAGGAGAAGAGAAATACAAATAGATTTCATGGGCTTCTCTCCCTGTCTCTTCCACACACACACACACCCCTACACGTACCCCAGGGCTTCCTGTCCCCTTGCAGGGACCCGGTTCACCTGCGTTCCCAACAGCCTGCCTCTCTGCTTATCACCCTCCTGCACCCTCACGCCTCGCTGGCGCTTTGGCTTCTCCCGGACGCTGCCCGCTCTTCATTTAATTTCACAGCCTGTCACGGTGTGGTGATTTCAAGGCAGAGTTATTTATAAAGCCTCTCCTGTCTCTCCAGCTGCATACGCTTCTCCCTGGTCCCTTCTCCTGGCTGACAGGCTCCTGTGACCCTGCCACACACAGGAGATGGGGTGGATGGAGATTCTTCCCTGGTCCACCGAGCCGCAATTTTATACCCTTCTCTAGATGAAAAACAAAGCGTATGAGCAATCCACCTGCCTGAGTGAGAGCCCACAGCAAGGGCTGGTCACACTGAGCGAGGGGTCTGGTGAATTCATCTGAGACAGAGAGAGAGACAGAGACATAGAGACTGAGAGAGAAACATTGCTCCACTGTTCCACTCATTCATGCAGTCCCTGGTTAATTCTTGTCTGTGCCCTGACTGGGGATCAAACCTGCAACCTTACAGTATCAGGACAATGCTGTAACCAACTGAGCCCCCAGTCCAGGGCTGTAGGAGTTACTTTTATGTGTGGCCGTTTTAGAAACAGGACACTCCTTTCCCTGGGAACTGAGATCTTGCTTGTGCCGTACACGCTGGCCTGGACAAAACCTGCTCAATTTATCTTATTTACGTTTCTCTTTTACTCTTGGGGTTCCTTAAGAGCATCTGGTGTGTGCGTGACTTGACCAACACCCTTCTCTTTGACTTCCAGATGTCTTGTCCTCAGATCCTCAAAACACAGTGGTTGACAGAATAGGGGGTTTTAGAGTTAAGTGGAGTCGAGCCCCAGCTGTCTGTCGGCAAAAGTTAATTCACCGCCCTCCCCATCCCCGTCCTGCACTCGCACATTTGTGAAGCCGGCATAAGGGCTTGAGGCAGGGAACGCTTAGGACTTAGCCCAGTGCCCCGGGTGCTGGCAATGGAAAGCAAAGTTCCCATGGCAGGACGAGACCTCGAGAGCATCGTGGGACACCTAGGACCAAAACCCTTCAACACAGGGCAATCGGTGACTAAAACTGACCCCCGCATGCTCTGGGCTTGGCCTGTGCAACCTGAGGGCTGAATGGTGGAGGAAGAGTGGGCAGGGTGTGAGGCTAGGGGAAAATCTACTGCTTAATAACCAATAGTTAAAAAAGAACAGAACAGAATAGAAAAAAATACAACAGAACAGAAAATCTCAGAGCGCACTGCACATAATAGGAGGAGATGCCATATCATGTAACTAATTTTATTTGTGTGTGTGCGTGCGCGCTGATGTAACATGTATATTTTATTTTGGTTGGGTCACTGTCAAGAAAAGTTTGAGGAACATTCTCTTGGATATTGAAGCATATGTATGCTGATGACCGATTGCTGGATTCGGAGCGAATGTATTTTTTGCATCCACCCCAGTTATTCCATGCGGGGGAGCCTGCAGATGCCCCTCCCTCACCTCAGTCTGATGCAGCTCCACGAAACAGCTTCTTCCAGACCTGCTTTCATGACATGGCAACCTCCTTCCAGCACTGAAAACTCTGAGGCTTCCTGCCCCTCGCAGGGCGGGTCCAGAACCCCACTGGCTCCTCACAGAGCGAGCAAGCCAGCTGCTCCGGCCTGACCTGCCTGCCTGGGGCCCCTTCCCTCTGCCCAGGCGGGGACTGGCCTCTTCTCTGCCCCACATTCCCAGGCCCCAGGCCCTGTCCGCACATCACTGCGCAGCATTTCCTGGGCAAGGAGCCTGCCGGGATCCCTGTTGTCCTGGGCCCGTGGCTCAAGAGCTGCCTGAAATCCCACCCTCCCTCAGCACAGTGCTTTTGAGAGTCATCTTCGTGTCCCGTGCACCCGTAGCTTGTCCCTTTCTTTAATCGCTGGCTCTATTCCATTGTACACACCACCGCTTGTTTTTCCCTCTGCTGTGAGTTTGCCTGAGGGCCAGGTCGGAGGGGACAATCTGCCCAGGGTGGCCCTCACTCCGGAGAAGCTGGCTGCAAGTTTGGGAGGATCCATAACCGTCCTCAGGTTCCAGAACTTGCTAGAACAACTCATAGAACTCAGGGAAGGACTATACTTACAATGACACTTTTATCATAACAAAAGGATGCACATTAGAACTTGTCAAAGGTTCAACCACCCTGGGGAGGTGGTACCTCCCTGGTATCGATAGGCAGCAACCCAGATGACTGCAACCCAGGAAGCTCCCTTAAGCGTCCATGTGCAGTTTTTACTGGGGCTTGATCACACACTGACGCCTGGCTGGCCTTTAGCTCCCAGTCCTCCCAGAGGTTGGAACTAACCATAAATCTCCTTCTCAGACCATGGGGTGGCCAAGCCCCCAGGTAAACAAAATGAGCCCCACAAGGCAGGATAATCCAGGGCCTCTACGGATCACCTGCCAGTGGCCTAGGCAAAGGCCAGACCTCTCTGATCAATTCTTCGGACACACTGTCTGCCTGTGGCTGGATGTTTGGCATGTTTGCAGGTTGGAGCCGTTAGGAATTGGGTTGATAATACATGCACCATTGGTGAACCTCAAAAAGATTAGGCCCCGTGAAAGAAGGCTTATGATTCCATTTGGATGAAACTGTAGAGAAGACTCATTTCATCTAGGTGATGGTAGGACAGGCTGCAGCTACATGATTTGTGAGGGCCACTGCATTTTACTACATGTAAAGGATGCCTCAACAAAGTTGATTTTTAAACAACCCTCCCCGTTTACTTCGCCCTTGCCCTTTGCCAGCCACTGTGCTAAGCACTTTACAATATTAATTCTTGTATGTGTGCATGCGTGTGCGTGCGTCACATCTTCTTATCCATTCAGCCTTGATGGATATCTTTGTTGCTTCCAAATCTTAACTATTACAGATCATGCTGCAATGAACATGGGAATGCATATATCTTTTCCAACTGTGTTTTCTTTCTTCTTTCACTTTCTTTCTTCTTCCTTCCTTCCTTCCTGTGTTTATTCCTTCCTTCCCTTCTTTCTTTCTTCTTCCTTCCTTCCTTTGTTCCTTTCCTTCCTTTCCTGCCTTTCCTTCCTTTTCTTCCTTCCTTCCTTCCTTCCTTCTTTCTCTCTCTCTCTCTTACGATAAATACCCAGGATTGGAATTGTTGGGTCATATGGTAGCTCTATTTTTAATTTATTGAGGAAACCTTATACTGTTTTCCATTGCAGCTGCACCAATTCACATCTCCCCCAACAGTGCACAACGGTTCCCCCTTCTCCACATCCTCATCAACACTCGCTATTTGTTGACTTTTTGATAAGTCATTACCAACTGTGAAGTGAGATTGCACTGTGGTTTTTATTTGCATTTCCCTAGGGAGTAATGACATTGAGCACCTTTTCATGTGTGTGCTATAGGCCATTTATTATTTTAATACTGACAATGGTCTGATAAGGTAGGTATTACTCTTTCTATTTTACAGATAAGAAACTGAGGTTCAGAGAGATTGAAAAACTCATCCAAGGTAACCAAGCCTATGCGAAAGCACCTCGAAGTTACACACTCTCCTCTTCATTTTCCCTCTCCGTAAAATCAGGATAATAATGGCTCATAAGGTTGTGGTAAGAGTTAAATAAGCAAATACATGTATGGTGCTTAGAACAGAACAGGACACAACGTAAGCACTTGATAAACATTACCCATTAATATCGCATCCTGCCATTAGCATGGCTCATACAAGCATAAATAATGTTTATCAACCAAAATGAATGAATGTCACTGTTCTAAATCATACTCTCATTACCTTTGCTTGGACAACAGCAGTAGTCTTCCAGCTGGGCTGGTTTTCTAGCAATCACCCATTCCTTACCTCCTTCAGTCTATACACTGCTATTAGGGTTATACAATTAATATACAAAACTAAATGTGTGATGTCACTCTGTTGCTCAACACCGTCCACTGGACCCCAGTCCCCACAGGCAGCCAGAGCAGAGCCTTTGTGGATGGTCCCCTGAGACCTGGCCCCACCCCAGCATGCAACCTGCATTCCACTCTCCCCAAACCAGAACCAGGAGTAGTTCCCCACACAAGTCCCCTTCCCGCTCCCCTCAGTTCTTCTGCCTGGAATGTTCTTCCTCTGTCCTGTTCAGCTGATCGAAGGATCATTACCTTCTTACTTGATGCAAAGGCATCATCAGGTCTCAGGTGCAGGGCACCAGGGACAGAATTAGGCACACGTGTTCCTGTAGCACTCGTTGAATTATAGTCACCTGTCCACTTTCGCCTCTTGGCAGTGAGTTCCTTAATTCAGAAAGACAAATTGATCCAGGTTTGTATTCCTGTCAAGAAGCACGGGGTCTATAGTAGAAGCTGAATATAGGATTGTGGGGTATGTGGATGTTTTTTAAAGTTTTTATTGTATTTTTTCTCAATTATCATTTCATCCCCTTTATAGCCCCTTACTCCGCAGTCACCACACTGTGTCCATGTCCCTAAGTTCTTTTCCTTTGTGTTCCATCCATCCACCCCTAACCCACCGCCCCCATTTAGCTGTCATCCTGCTCTCCATCTATGAGTCTCTCTGTTTTGCTAGTTAGTTCAATTTGTTCATGAGATTACCCATATGAGTAAAATCATATGGCATTTATCTTTCTCTGTCTTATTTCACTTAGCATAATGTTCTCCAGGTCCATCCAAAGGGTAAACCTTTCTTCTTTTTTTAAAGTAGATAGTAGTCCACTATGTAAATGTCCCATAGTTGTTTTATCCACTCATCTACTGATGGACACTTGGGCTGCTTCCACATCTTAGAGATTACAAATAATGCTGTAATGAACATAGCGGTGCTTATGTTTTTTCAAATGATGTTTTGGGTTCCTTTGGATATATTCCCAGAGGTGAGATCACTGGGTCAAAAGGCAGATCCATTTTTAATTTTTTGAGGTATCTCTATACAGCTTTCCACAGTGGCTGCACCAGTCTGCATTCCCACCAACGGGGCAAAAGGGTTCCCAGTTCTCTGCATCCTCACCAGCACTTGCTGTTTGTTGATTTATTGATGATAACTATTCTGAACAGTGTGACGTGATGTCTCATTGTGGTTTTAATTTGCATTTCCCTGATGATTAGTGTTGTTAGCATCTTTTCATGTGTCCATTGGCCATCTGTATGTCCTCTTTGGAGAAATATCTACTCGGGTTTTTTGCTCATTTTTAAAATTGAGTTGTTTGTGTTTTTGGTGTTGAGTTTTGTAAGTTCATTATAAATTTTGGATATTAACCCCTTATCGGATATAACGGTGCATGTGTTCTCCCATTCAGTGGGTTGTCTTTTTGTTTTGTTGATGTTTTCCGATGCAGTGCAAAAACTTTTTAGTTTGATGTAGTCCCATTTGGGTTTTTTTCTTTTTTTTTCCTTCTGTTTCCCTTGCCTGGGGAGGTATCCAATAAATATTGCTATTAGCAGTGTCTGAGATTTTGTTGCCTTTGTTTTCTTCTACGATTTTTATGGTTTCTGGTCTAACATTTAAGTTTTTAACCCATTTTGCATTTATTCTTGTGTGTGGTGTAAGAAGGTGATCTAGTTTCATTTTTCAGCACTTATCTGTCCAATTTTCTCAGCACCATTTATTGGATAAACTATCTTTAGCCCATTGTATGTGCTTATTTCATCTCTGTGGTTTTGTGTGATTTTTAAAAGTTCCTAATGAACCTTGGTATCTGGACTTCCCTGAATCTCATTTTTGTGGTTGCCTTTTTAAAGAAATAGTCACTAATGCTCATGTTACAAGTTTATTGAGTTCTAATTTTTCCGGTAAAATGAAGGCTGCTAATATCACTCACTCACTCATTTATGCATTCATTCACTAATCAATCTTTACTGGGAGACACTTTTCTGCTGGTAGATTTGAAGAGCTGAAGAGATCCTAGACGTAATTTCTGAGGCCTGGGTCTGGAATCTGTATTTATTCTCAGCGCATAGGAAGCCACTCAAGTTTTAAACAGGAGAATTAACACAAACCTCTACAAAGGCTCTGCCTGTGAGCGCCTGCATCTGAGGGTGCATGTGCCACTCTGGATTTTAATGGACAAAATGCAAGTGACAGCCCCGGGGCCCTGACCAACAAAGATGCTGATCACCAGCCCCTCCCTGCCACACTGGAGGAAGAGAGTGGAAGCTCATTCAAAGGCCACCAGTTGAAAAGTTCCTCAGCTGTCCTGGCTATTCAGGTTGAAGTCGTCAAATCCCCAATGACCTCATGTGTCAAAAGACAGGGCCAGGTAGACAGGACCTAAGGGTCTTTCCAGATCTGACATGAGTCCCTGGGGCACCCATATGCAAAGCCAAGTGCCACCCTGGGGAGAGGGCTTTGGAAGTCCACCTGCAATGCTGCCTGCCCCCCACCCCCACATATTCCCAGGGATTTGGCCTACGTCACATTCAAGGCCCCTGCTGGTGGCACACTGTCACCAGTGAAGCAGGGGAAACAGGTGCCATGTATCAAGCTCCCCACAGGTGCTCTGCATTCCACTAACCAAAAGGGAACCCTGGGCCTGCTCCCACCAAGTTCGGTTTAGGGTCAAATTCTGGCCACTGCCCTTCCCAGCTCTCAGCACTCCCTGGGTGACCTGACTGTCCCTTCTCCACTGCAGCCCACACAGCACAGGGTGAGCCCCCTTCCATCGTGTCAGCCCCCACGGTAGGCTTGGCATGAAGCAGGGAGGCGGTGTCAGTCCTTTGCATGAGGTCCTTGGAGACCTACTTGAGGCAATTTGTCACTCACACTTCAAGCTGCCAGCCAAGAAGGGGAGCTGAGAAGACTCAGTAATGAGATCTTCCTTCCGGCTGTAATTAAGTGCCAGGCTTTGTTTCACTCGCATCTCTCCCACCTTGCCTGATCATACTGCCAAGCTTCGCTGGCCAGGGAGTGTCAGTACAGGCTGTTCTGGGATTACACCCCAAATTCCCTGAGGCAGGTGCGTGGGGGTGGGGGCTCAGCCACCTGCAGGCAGCGCCCCACCCCCAGTCTCACTCAAGACAGCGCCATGTCTGTCTTTAAACCGGGTTTCAACCAAAGAGTCACTGCCCCACTTGTCCATAAAGTCACCCTTTTTTGTTCCCTCCTCTGGGGGAGCCATTTGCCTTTCTTCGGACATGCTCCTTTTCCTGCAAACCCCAGAGGTGGAGACACAGGTGGGAAGGCAGGAGAGAAGTCCTGGTAGAAGGAACACAGCGCTTACAGGACAGAAAGGGTCTGTCTCCTCTTGGGTTCTCCTGCCAAACTCAGGGCTTTGTCCTCCCATCTTTGAGGCTCCTAGATAGACCGCAGCAGCACTTGCTGACTCTCATTAAGATCTTCCAAATGTCGCTTGAGGTTTGGTGCAGTTGAAGGAGCACTGCCCTGGGTATGGGATGGAGTCTCTCTGTGCCAGCTACTGGCTGGGCCTCTGGACAGTTACTGCAGGTCCTGGGGCCCAGCATCCTCCTCTGATGGGAGCCGAAGGGCCGGGCAACGCGGGCCTGGAAGACCTCGATGGGCATTTTGTATAACTACAGAGGCCGCTGCTCTGCCCTCTTCCCCTGGCCCCTTCCTCTCGGATCCAGGACACCTACCACTACACCTGGCCCCCGCGTCCCAGCCTCCTGCCTCCTACACCCGAAGAACACGGGTCCCCATGTCCTTCCTTGACAAACGGGCGCTTTGCCTGGTCCCCGCAGCCGCAGAGTCTCCCGGACACCCGCAAGTCCGTGGCGCCCCACGGTTGGAGCAGGAGTGTGCCCAGTTTACCCCGGAGCGTGGGGCAAGGAGGGGAACCGGTGGGCGTGACTGGTCCCGGTGGGCGTGGCCCCGGGGCCTCGGGGCGGGGCCTCCAGGCTGGGCCTGGCGAGGTTCAGCGCAGCGAGGGGCGGGGGTGGGGCGCACGCGCGGCTCCGACTCCCGGGAGGTGAGCGCCTGGCACGAGCTAGGGACGGGGAGGGCGGGGGCGGAGTCGCGGGCACGCTGCCCGCGTTGGTCTGGTCTCTCGCTCCCGGGTCGCCTCCAGCCCCGATCCCCTTGCTGGGCTGGCTCCCCGGACCCCGCTCTCTGCGCCGCATCCCCGAGGGGGTCCCGGCCGTGTGGGGGCGGGGTCAGGGCGGCAGAGTGCGCAGACCTGGCGCGCAGAGCGGACACCAGGAAACGCGGCGGTGTAGAAATCACCTGCTTTCTCAGTTAAGCATTCTTATCAGGCTACTTGTTTGCACTGTCGCCCCACCCTCGGACGGGCAGATGGTTTCACTGTCTTCCGACATAAAACGGGACCTCTCCCTCCCGCAGGGCCGTGGGAAAGCGCCCGAGCTGGCCGACGGAAGGTCCTGAGCCGCTCCGCGCGCAGCAGCAGGCGGAGCAGCAGGCAGAGGCCCCCAGGTAACCGTGGTCGGCCCTATGTTTACGTCTGTAAGGAGCGCGGATTTGGCTGGTTGGTTTACGGGTGAGGAGCGCTGTCCCAGCCTGTCTGCTCAGGCCACTTTGATGACAGTTGAGGGCGGGACTTTCTCCTGGTGGCGGGTTAGCCACGCAGTCACCTAATGCCTGACGCACCTATCCAGCGCAGCGACGCAGCCCCAGCAGGGTGTCGAGGAGACACTGTTGCTGAGCCCTGCAATGCCATGCCTGCTTGGACATTATGTGCACCTGGGGTGTCATCCTCTTCTCAGGGACCCAAGAGGGCATAGTGATGGTGCGCTGACGCTAGACCGCGCAGGCCCTAGTAGATGCAGGGTCTGACTGCTTTTCTCTCTATGTACTCAGTCTTTTGAGCACTGACGGTCCGCCTGACGTCGCCTGGACTCCCTGACTTGCATCGCCCTGGTCCTTGTGCCTGGAAGCCAGTGGCCAGCATCCTCCCAGTATGCGCCGAACCCTGGGGCTGAACCTAAGAGGTGGTGGGTGCTAGGTACTAAACCCTCAGCTGTGGGACTGTGGCCAGGCCCCAGGGTCCCTTGGGAGGGGCCCAGGCACATTTTGACAATCGGTACACCCACAACCCATGCATATCAGCCAGACTAGCACTCCCATCCTCAGTAAGCAGCCTGTCTGTCTCCTCATCCCCTTGGGCATCATAGCGCTGAGCAAAGCAGGGGGCTTTTAGATTTCCCTTGTCTGAATGAAAAGCCAGCCCCGCCAGGTTTTCGGTTTTGTTTCTGAGGGTGGAAGACTTCTGAGGGAGTTGGGTCCAGCCTCGCAGTCGCCTTTGCTGACTTCCCTGAATGGAGAAGTTAACTTTGCTGAGTAGCAAAACCAAGTAGGCCTGTTTGCTGGTGTCTGCATACTCCCAGGCTCCTCCCAGACCCGACAGCAGGAAAACTCTGGAATGTGTGCTTACTGAGTCCATTGCGTCTGTTTCACTCGTAGTTCTGTGGGCAAGGTCCAAATCCTCCATCAGGCCTCACGCTTCCGGGATCCCCAATGATGCCCTCCACCCCCCTTGTGTAGGACAAGTGCACCTAGCTGTATGGGACTAACTCAAGTTGGGGGCATCATTCCCGCCGGTCAGAAGCTTCCAGATGTGGACTCAATGCCTCTATCCCCGGGTGTGGAGGCCCCTCAGCCCCCCGCCCTGCCTCTTACAGCTCCACAACCCCTGGCGGCTGCCTCCCTGCTCATGTCTTAGCACCCCAAAGGCAGGGACGGGGGGTTTCCTTAAGGAAGCCTTGTTGGCTGACACCTTTCTGGAGAGAAGGTGCCCCCATAAAACATCTTTGATGAAAGATCGAACCCCGGTGACAAAAATCTAAATGGAGGAACAACTCTGGATACATTTGGAAAGGAGAAAACTGGGATTTGGTGACCAATTATGGAAGGAGTAAAGGAGAAGGTGGGTCTGTGACCTGTGACGCAGATGGAGGTGGGTCCCTGGGCAAGGGCGAGGTCTACTTCTGATTGCCGTGCAAAAAGGTTTCTGTTTTCTAGAGGATTTCCAAAATTCAAAATATTATTAACTCCTTTTGGGGCCTATTGAATCTGCAGTTATAAAAGAGCATCCAAATAAGGGCTCCCTTTAATCAGCTGAAATATTCGAGTAACGGTGAGGTCAAGGCCACAGGGAGATTGGGGGAACATACTGGGGAGGCTCCGAGTTGTGAAAGCAGATGAGTCCACCGAAGGAAGAAGTCTAAACCAAGATCAAGGGCCTGGGGAGGGGACACAAGCTGGGGGTGTGGGGGAAGGAAAGGAATGGGTGGAAAACAGAATGAGAAAAAGATGGAAAAAAAGAAAAGAAGTCACTGGGAGGAAGGGTCAGGGAGACATAGTTCATGTAATAGGTGGCTAACACTATCGTGTGACAGAGAGGGAGAGAGGGAGGGAGGGAGAGAGAGAGAGAGATGTTCAGACAAGAATACACCAGAAGATAGAAGAGGGTAGTCCTCCAGGGAAGCCAGAGCCCTTGGCGTGAGAAAGAGGCCAGCTAACGGGCAGCAGAAACTTTGGGTGGAGTCTCCTGACCTCATGTCTAAAGAATTTGGCGATGAAAGGAAGGACAGACCATCTCTCAGCAAGAAGGGAGGGATGGTTGTGTCAAGAGACGACCGCAGAGATCCGACCTCAGTAGAATGGGGGAGAGAAGGAACCCATTACGCTAAGGAACTTGGATAAATGCCTTTCGTCAAGCGGTTGTATTTCATGTAAACCTTCCTCCCCTCTCTTCCTTCCCCCACAAATGTCCAGAGAACTTTCATTTTGGGTAACCTCCAAAGCCATGGTATTGCTAAATCCAGCAGTAAGATGTCGCAAGGCTGAAATGGTTGGGTCTCCGCTCCTGCCTGTGGTAAACTTGCCTCAAGCAAGTCCCAGACTTGACTCTCCTTCATAATGGTGCTCACCAGGCGCTTCCTCCTTTACTGTGCACAGAGTCATAACACCGTAATATAGCAGCCCATAAACAGCCTTTTACTCTGAGCCAGACATTGTTCGGAGGGCCTAGGAGGGGGTATCGTGATTATTCTCTTTTTTCCAATGACCAAAAAGCAAGTTCATGCTTTAAGGTAGATTAACGTTCGTGTTCCAACAAAAGTCGTAGTCCTGGCACTGCTGACAGTGTGACTTGTTCAGGGTCACCAAGCCAACCATCTATTGAGACCCAGTTGCACTGTGGGTGAGGTTGGTTTTCACAGTTAATAAGTAATTTAATAGTCAACAAATAATCTGCTGTGTGCAAAGCATTGCAAGGGACCCAGAAATAGGAGCTACGTGTCTCCTCTCATTTACTCTTCAGAACCCCTCCCTGCTGTAGACGGGGAAATGGAGCGTGCATTTGAACTCAGACACCAAGTAAGCAGAACTTACGCCACCTTCGGCCGCAAGTTTCTGTGATCAGAGCTTCCTCCGCTTCTTCGTGGTCAGAGACAGAACTGGTCCTAGATACAAGTGGTCCCCAACCTGTGATTTTTCAACTCTACAATGGTGCATACAGCCATTCTGGTTTTTCCCTTTCAGCGCGTAGTCAATAAATGACATCATGATATATTCAATACTTTATTGTACAATAAATAGGCTTTGCGTTGTGATTTTGTCCCACTCTAGGCTAATGTAAGTGTTCTGAGTGTCTTTAAGGTGGGCTAGACTACGCTGTGAGGTGTGGTAGGTTGGGTGCGTTAAATGCACTTTTGACTTACGATGGGCTAATTAAAATATACCCCGTTGTAAGTTGAGGGGCATCTGTAGTTCCAAGGCTAACTTTATTTTCCTTCCCAAGATGCAACATGAAAGGATAGACAGTGTGAATCTCTAGCACGCTCAGGTGTGCAAAGACTACTGCCTCTCTTCTAGGCATCTGTCCCATTCCACTGACAAGAATAGAAGTTATTTCTGGATATTGTACATTGTGGCAACCTTGGGGCAGAGGCCCGGGTGCCACTGCCCCCCTGTCACCCATACAGGTTACCAGTGAGCATGTTTGTGTACTTGCTTTCTGGTCTCAGCTGCTTTCAGACCACGCAGCCAAACACTGAGGTCATAGCAGAGTCCTGTCCTCCCGGGACCCGCGGGCCTACCTACTGTCCCTTCCTATTTCTCCCCTTCTCTGCATCTCCCCTCCAATGCCCCTCCTCTCTGTACCTCTCAGAAAAGCCTCTGAATCCTTGACCCAAGGCCGTGTTTGGAAAATCAAAGCCAGGAGAAGCTATAGGCTACTTCTCGTTATAGGCCTGCCACATGCCTGAACTGGGACAGTGACGGGCTGCGAAGGTGGGCAGGGAAAGCTGGGGGACCGGGACTTTTCTATTTTCAAAACATCCTCTAGCCTCCAAAACAATCCCATCTGAGAGTACATGTTTAGGGGGTGGGATTTGCTGCTTAAGGCCAGGATCTGTTTGGATCCATTTTATTTATTCATTTTATTAGTACATTAATAACATTGTTTTCTACTGGACATTTTCAGGACCCTCTATGACAGACTCACACCTTTGCCGAAAGGGAGGGTGACTGACTATTCCACCCCCAGGAGGCTATGCCCTGACCTGTGATTGCTGACATGTCACTCAGCAAGTCTGTCAGAGCAGACAGGGAGATGAAAATGCTGCAAGCTCACGCTTGCCATTATACACACACAGGGATGGGACAAGGGAACCCAATGTGTCAGGCGCCCAGCTGATGGAGGAGAACTAGGACCCGGGTGTTCCCCTCTCCCAGTCCAGTGCTTCTGCAGAGACTTCCTGCGACTTGGCAGTTACCACCCACAGGATGTAGAGCCAAGTCTCCGGCTGAACCCACCCAGGGTCAGAACGGAACTCAGCAGCCCCTGGCAGCTGGCCCAGGGCAGATTCCACGCCCCTGTGAACCTCCCTGATGGCCCAAAACGCTGGTGCTTGGCAGGACCATGCTTCCAGGAAGGTGTGGTTCCCAGCCCTGCTAGCGTATGCGCCTTCCCTGCCACACAGCGAAGCCAAGGGAATCCATCCCTCCTCCTTTGCACCAGGCCTGCATGGAGCCTGCACCCTCCCCTGCAGGACAGACCCCTCTCTCCCCGTCCTTCACCCTGCACCAGCGGGTGCCTCCATCAGCTACAGGGCAGGCTTGATTTCAGCCACCTAGCCAGGTGGCCCTTACTGGCCCAGAACCGTTCTCAAGTGCTTCCTAGTCTCTTCTCTCATCTCCATCCTCTGTGTCTAGCAGATCGCAGTTTAATAAGGTTTTTCTTCCAAGAGCTGAGAATATTGGTGCTGCCTGAACTCGAAGAGGGATGGAGACATGCAGTTTCTGGGTGAGCCGCCTTCCCCTGGGGGTTTTCAATGTGTCACACACTAGCTGTTAGTGTTTGATCATTGCTCCGGTAGAATTACTTCTTGGCATCAAGATGCTTTAAAACTGTGTGCTAACCATTTGGGTTTTCGAGGTCCTGCCTTTAGTGCATCCATGCCCGTGGCTACTGTTTTTGTTGTTTTGTGGTTCTGGGGAACAACCACCTGAAGATGTCAGAGAAAACCGGGGAGGGGTTGACTGGCAAGAGAAAACACCAGCTCATCCCAGTGTGTTGAGAAATTCCATTTATTTCTCTCACTTTCCCCAGTCAGTGGCTTCTAAAAGGGATGCATTTATGGTGAGAGGCAGTTGGCTAAATGATGTGTGTCCACTCAAGCAGGGCAGAAATAACAGAGAATTCTGCATCAATAACTGGTTCTCTGGTTTGGGCCCTGGAGTGACCTCTATGCTGATGCTTCCTGGGGGTTGAGGGGGTCATGGATTGGGGAGAGGAGTGAAAACTGTTGTGGTTGCTGTCGTGCAGGTGATTAAACTGATGCTCTGAGAAGTTGAGCACTTGTTCCAGGTCCCCTATCTGCTTTTTTGTGGAGCTGGAATTGGAAGCCAGCTACTAATTTAGTTGTCATTTTGATCCTTTAAATAAATCAAAATTGCGCCCTGGCCAGGTGGCTCAGTTGTTTGGAGTATCATCCCATCCACCAAAAGGTTGCAGGTTCGATCCCTGCTCAGGGCACATAGATGGATGTTTCTCTCACACATCGATGCGTTTTCCTCTCTCTCCCCTGCTCCTTCCTAAAATCAATAAATGTATCTTCAGGTGAGGATTTAAAGAAAAGCACTATACATTCATTCAACATTCAGGATCCCTATCCTCAGTCTGAGACCTCGTAATTGCACAATGTCTCCTAAGCCAGCCATGATTTCCCTAGCCATGCTGCTCAGAAATGCCACCCTCTGAAGATGACCTTAGCTGCTGTTTTCCCTAGACATCTGCAGGTTCCCTGCTCCCCACAGACAGTGAAGTGTCCTTACCCTAGTGCTTGAGTCCCCAGGGGCCAAGTGACCATAGAAATGCCACGAAGAGAACTGCTAGGCCTGTAGGAGACACTTCCTCACCACCACAGTGACTTAACAAAAATAGATTGCTTTACAAAAGCATCAAGTTTCCTTTCCTGGAGTTTCAGAGAAGAATGTTGCCCGTCTGGCTGACTGGCTTACACCTTCTGAGCCAGAGCCTGGACTTGGGATTTCTCAGATCCCTTCAGCTTGGAGGTTCCACACGCCTTGGTTGACAAAATGACCTGGATCTTGGTCTATTAAATATCCCTCTCAATGAGAGACACACCTGAGGTTTTAAATCCTTCTACAAAACAAATGGCTGAATGGCATAGAAAAACACCTACGTCATGTTTTCAGTTTCTTCCTCTTAATTGGATTTCCTGTTCTTTCAAAAAAACAAAAGGCCTTTCTCCTGGTTCTCTGGAAAACACTGACCATCATAATCACTATGATGAAATTCATATCATCTTAGGAGCTGAAGTCCTCCGACAACTGGGAAACCCGTGCCCCTGGACCAAGAAGAACACATTAGAAGCTCCTTGTGTTAGGACTGAGAGGTAAGTACGCCTGATGAAAAGAAATCTTCAAAGTGTTCATGGAGAAAGAAGTACAAACTTCCAGTCTTAAAATAAGCCGCAGGGCATGCAAAGTGCAACAGTGGCTTCTATAGTCAATATACTGTCCCCGTAACTACATGCCGTGACAGATGGTCACCTGGCTGACTGTGTGGAATTGTAAGGTACCTAAATGTTGAATCACTGTGTTGTATATCTGGAACAAATACATTGCATGTCGCCTATTAAAATAAAACTGTAAACTAAATAAAACGATTACAAAGACTCTTAAAGGGAAGTATGTTACTGGGGTGCTCAAGTTGTGCTGTGTACTTCAGGGTCCTTGTTCTCAAGAAACTTATCATGGAGGGGCAGGGCATGAGGCATATGATGAAAATGCTATCACGGAGCTGTAAACAGACTGTCGGGGAGGGAGGTAAGATGATGAGAACTGTTGCAGGGACAAGCTGGCCCTTTGGAAGGGTTCGTGGGAATTGGAGGAGCAGATGAGGCCAGTATACACGCATTCCAGCCCCGGCGGCAGCCTCAGCGGAGAACGTGGACGGAGGCCAAGTTCAGAGAAAGCAAGCGCTTGCTGGGACGCAGAGCCCGAGCGTCGTCGGGCCAGGAAGGTGGGCTGGCTTGACTCTTGCCCCCTGTCCAGTGCGAGCGGCGCAGTGGGAAGGCCCTCTCTGACTAACCTTTCCAGCAGCTCTAGCTCCTGGGGGCGGCCCTGAACGCAGGAGTCTGACCTTCAAGGGCTGAAGGGGCCGGCAAAGGTTTCTGATCAGAGCTGCGTTCTGCGAACCCCAGGCAGCTGAAGATGCTTGTGTTGGGCAAGATGCCAGGGGCCTGAGCAGCGGCGGACGGGCGGGAAGGAGAGAGGGGGACTGACACTGGCATGTCCTGAGGCCAGCTTCACACAACTGGTCACCCGCTGCATCGGTGTTGTGCTGGAGGCTCCTTGCAGTGGGGAAGAAGCTGCAGGAGCCCCCTGGATATTTAAGGTATGTCCAGATGAGGAAGAAGAAGGCCAAGGCCACTCTCAGAAGCTGATGGTGTACTACGTGCAGGTGAGCTCCTGAAGGCAGGAGGGAAGGGACATCCAGGTGACAGAAGACAGCCAGTGAGAAGGGCCCGGCTTCAGCTCAGACCAGTCCACCCAAGGGACTTAGGGCCCTCAGCACCCCGACAAGCAGTCCCTGCAGGGCCACAGGTGGCATGTGGCAAATTCATTCATTCAGTGGATGTTTGCGGACACCTTATCTTCTAGGTGTTAGTGATATGGCCAAGAACCAAAGAGAACAGAACAACAGCTGCCTCCAGGAATCAAATTCTAAGTTACAAAAAGGGACCGGTGCACTCAACAGCCGCTGGGGAGAAGTTTCTAGAAGAGCTTTCGTAGGTGGTCTGCCGCTCTAGGAAAAGCGGCGGGAACCCCTGCGTGTCAGCAAAGGTGTGGCAGCAGCAAGCCAGAGCCCACTGACCCCGTTTCTTCCCCAACGGGCTCACAGATTCAAGAAACTCAGGGTGTTTTGCAAGGTGTTTAACAGTTTCTCAGGGTACTGCCCCCACCGCCCCCTACATGGCTCATGAAACAAAGAGCACCTAAAAGGAGCATTTCTCACTAGCTCAACTCCATAGACACACTTTATACTATGGAATCATACGCACGTAAGAGATGCGAACGCCCCCACGGACCCCAGGTGTCTGTAAGTGAATGAACCACCCCACAGAGAGCTTGTCAGCATGCAGAAAGCAACATGCTCATTTTCCGACCCCCCTTGGGAGAAGAATAGTCAGCTGTGAGACATGTACCCTGCCCTGGCCATCTGAGATGCTCATGGCCACTCAAGCGAGTGACAGATCCAAGGAGAAGGAGGTGAGGCACATGCTTTCCGCTGGGCTGCACACACGGACGGCCTCTTCCTGGCCCTCAGCTTCGCCCAGGTGTGCAGTTCTCGGAGGCCCCCCTGTGCGCACCACTGCTCTGGAGTCTCCAGGACCACAGACTCCTCGTAGGCAGTGACTCATCATCCAGTGAGGGATCCCCACCCAGGACAAGTATAGAGTCTAACTTCCGCAGCTGCTCTCCATGCAGAGGTGGCGGGGAATGAACAAGGCATCCCTTCCGAAGAGTCCCAGTGTCATGGTGGCTTACGAAGGAAGCTGCACTTGTACCTGGGAAGCAAGCTCAAGTTCATGGCCATGCATGGGGAACGGCGGCTTCAGCACCATTTCGGGCTTCACAGTGCTCATGGGCTAGCTTGTCCCAGCAGGATACCGAGTTCTGCAGCTGGAGAACCCATGTGCCCTCTGAGGTTCACCTTGTCCGCTGGCCCTTCTCCAGAGATAAGCCTACGTGTCACACTCACATTTGGACTCGGTCCAGAACTTTGATTGCTACTTCAACTTGGAAGAAACCCTTCCAAGAACCTGTTTGGAAATGAATTCAGTGCTCTTCAAGGACAGCGAGTCCCCCACGCCCTGGCTGCCTGCCAGACGGGGCTGCCCACCACCTTCCAGGAGGCGCGTTGTGTCTACAGCCTGGCGGCCCAGCGCAGAATCCCGGGGCCTGCCCAGGAGCCCGTCCCTGGCATTAGTTGCTAAGGCTCAAGCGTGACATTAGCCTAGAGCAGTCCTGGCCCCGCCGAAGGGATCTGCGGGCTCACTCTGGTGCCTGGGGAGCAGAGGTGCCCGTCTCCCAGGGAGACGTCACGTTCCCGAACTCACCCAGGCTCGGGCGAGTGGCAGCAACACTGTCTGGGCAATTAAGCCCAGAGAGGGGACCCGCTCCACTAATGGCTGGGATTAAAGCGAAATGAATTCGACTCAGATGAAAGAGATGCTGACCCTTCTCCCCCTGGTCTCATTATCTTAATTAACAGCACTTGGCAGGAGTATTGAGGCTGCATGGCTGAGCCACTGCTGTCACCCCTCAAAGCCCAGACACACGTTGGCCCAGCCTTTGTAATAACACCTGACACTCCGCTGCCGGCGGCATTTCTTACCAGCCCTTCCCCGGAGAGAATCAGGGGGTTTCGAGGGGGCTCCTTTAGACCCGTGCTCCTCACGCCGCTGAGTACTTGGGGTCTGGTTAGAAAATGAACTTCCCAGGCTCATCAGACCTACAGAACCTGAATATCCAGGACTTGGGCTCAAGGATCAGTAGCATCAGCTTTTTTCTCTTTACTCATTTTTATTGTGGTAAACGATACGTAACATAAAATGCACCACTTTAACCCTTTCCAGCGCACAGGTTAGTGACAGTGAGCACCCCTCACTGCCGGATTCCAAGTCACCCCTTCCCTCCGTAGACCCTTGCGCACCCATTTCCACAAGCAGCCCTCGGGCTTTTTTCAAGGTACAGGGATAGTTTTCGCCGTGTTGATGTACTTCTTCACCAGGGGACAGGTGCAAAATGGCGCTGCCATTTTTATTAGGCGTTTCTTTCTTTCTTTTTTTTTTTTTAAAGATTTTATTTATTATTTCCAGAGAGAGAGGAAGGGAGAGAGGCAGAGAGGGAGAGAAACATCAATGTATGGTTACCTGTCACCTGCCTCCAGCCATGGACCTGGCTGAAGACGTGGCTTGCAACCTGGTTATGTGCCCTGGCTGGGAATCGAACCAGTGACCTCTGGGTTTTCAGGCCAGTGCCTTATCCACTATACTACCAGCCAGGGCCTAGGCTTTTCTTCATGGGTCACTGAGGAAGTTTTCCAGTTTCATTCTCTAGCCCCTTTCCTCCCACAAGCCCTGTGCGTTTATTGTCATTCGCACAGCACAGTGACGTGCAGGAAGGGGTCCGCAGGTCCCCTGATGGCAGAATTGGCAGCATGAGTGACTGCGCTTGCTGCGTCCCGCCATCTTGTTAGTAGTTGTGCTTTGAGAGCACCCACTGTCCTTCCTCCTCTACCCGCTCTCAGGGAACTGGATTCCGGCACCACTGGAGTGCACACTCCTCTGGTGGGTCCAGCTCTCTGCAGCCTGTGCTCCTGGAGAAGCTAGTGGCCCAGTGGGCCTTAATCCACGCACCCACACTCCTGCTCCCTCTGGCTTCCACCCACCTAGGCTTTAGGTGACTTGGTCTTCTCTCCTGCTCCCCACCTGCCCTGTCTCGCTGTCTGGATGGACCCCACTTTGGAACGCTCGCCCTTCTGAGGTTTCATCAGGTCTGAAACAACTACACTGCCTGGTTGTCATCTGTAGATGAGATTTCCCCTCTGTCCATGCTCCTTTGTGTTTATTCACCCCGTTTGGGCCTCTGGCTCCCTGCCATCCAGGACACCCCTGTCTGGGGGGACCCTCTTCCCAGCTTTGTCTTCATGAGTGGCACCCCCTTCCAGCCTCCTGTCGGCTTGCAGCTCACCTGGCTTCTTCACTCACCTGCCCTGGCCCCAACCTCTGTTTCAGAAATGAAAATATAGCAGTATCGCCTCTTTCTGTGCTTCACAGGGAAGTACCACAGCATGGTATTGTTGTAATACATATAACAGCAGCCCAAATGACTGTCTTTAACATATATCTGTGCAGGTGGCCTGGTCTACCTCGCTTTGATTTTAGCTTCCAGTCCCCATGATGGACTTGAAAATTTGGTGTATTGGCACGAATGTGATTTGGGGCTGTCTTTCATCATTGTTGCCAAACGTTCCAGGTCAAGCCACCCGGTTGAGAGTCTGCATTGGGGGGGCCAGTGCTGAGCCATTTATAAAAAGATAGGAGCAAAACTAGGAGATGTAACTGTTATTCTGAGCCGGGGTTCTCCTGCCTGGTTACATGAGGTGAGAATCCATTCTGAGGCTTGGATGAAACCAGCCGTCACATGAGGGGTAAGCTAGTGTTTCCCGCAAACGCTGGTAGTTCAGTATCGGACCACGTTTAATTGGACAAGCACTTAACATCCTCATTTGTGAAACCAAAGTTGCCATCCTCATTTCGTCTACAGCGGAGGTCAGCAAACGTTGGCACCTGGACTGCAGAGCCTAAAATACGTATCATCGGACCCTTTACAGAGGGAGTTTTCCAAGCCCTTTTGTAGACCAGAAAATGTGGTCCTTGTGGTGTATAGACTAAGAGGTTGAAAGGGGTGGGCTTCAGGAGGTCACCAAGCCCCCTGAAACTGGGAACAAACCTTAGCGCGTGATGCAAAAGTGTATTTTTGAAAGGCAAAGGGTCAGAGTTATCATCAGATTCTTGAAGGGGTCCTCAACCGCAAACCAGACGCGAGCCACTGTGATGTGTAGAAATTGCAATATAGGCGACAGACAGTGAGAACCCCTCTGTGTACAGCAGACAACATTTGTCAACAGCCAAGTCCATGGAGCCAGAGGATCAAAGGGTCTAAGGGGGCAGGCGCATCACGTTAGAGCTCAGAGGGTCCCCCAAGTTCTGCACACCCGTGTGCAATGCCTCACACTTGGGTAGCTGTGTTTTCATGCTCCCTTCTTCTCCACAGGATCATGGGAGATCACCTGGACCTTCTCTTAGGCGTGGTGCTCTTGGCCAGTCCTGTGTTTGCGATTTCTTCCTGCTCCTCTGACGGGCCAATCGCCTTCTATCGTTTCTGCAACCTCACTCAGGTGCCCCAGGTCCTCAACACCACCGAGAACCTCCTGCTGAGCTTCAACTATATCAAGACCATCACAGCCGCCTCGTTCCCCTTCCTGGAGCAGCTACACCTGCTGGAGCTTGGGAGTCAGTTTACCTCCTTGACCATTGACAAAGAAGCCTTCAGAAACCTGCCGAATCTTAGAATCCTGGACTTGGGCCAAAATCAGCTGGACTTCTTGCATCCGGATGCTTTCCAGGGACTGCCTCATCTGTTTGAACTGAGACTCTTTGCCTGCGGCCTTACCGATGCTGTGTTAAAAGATGGTTACTTCAGAAAGTTAGAGTCTTTGTCTCACCTGGACCTGTCCAAGAATCAGATTTGTAGCCTTTCCCTTCATCCTTCGTTCCGGGAATTAAATGCCTTGAACTCCATCGACTTTTCCGACAACGAAATAACCATTGCATGTGCCCATGAGCTTCAGCCCCTCCATGGGAAAACGCTCTCCTCTTTAAGGCTTGACTCCAACCACCTGTACAGCAAGAACCCCGTGGACTGGGGGAAGTGTGGGAACCCATTCAGAAACATGGTCCTCGATACCCTAGATGTCTCTAAAAATGGCTGGACCGTGGACATCACAAGCAACTTTAGCGAAGCCGTCCACGGCAGCCAGATTTTCAATTTGGTTCTTGTCTTCCACATTATGGGGTCTGGCTTTGGCTTCCACAACATCAAAGATCCCGACCAGAACACATTCGCGGGCCTGGCCAGAAGTTCAGTGCGACACCTGGACCTTTCACATGGATATATCTTCTCCCTGAATTCCCGAATCTTTGAGACCCTCAGTGAGTTGAAGCTTCTAAACGTTGCCCACAACAAGATAAACAAGATCGCAGCTGATGCGTTTTATGGGCTCAACCACCTCCAAGTTCTCAACATGTCTTACAACCTTCTGGGGGAATTGTACGCTTCCAACTTCGACGGACTCCCCAACGTGGCCTACATCGATCTGCAAAAGAATCACATTGGGATCATTCAGGACAGCACATTCACATCCCTGCAGAGGTTACACACCTTGGACCTGCGGGATAATGCTCTGAAGACCATTTCTTTTATCCAGAACATATCTACGATCTTCTTGGGTGGCAATAAACTGGCGACTTTGCCAGACATCAGACTCACAGCCAACTTCATCCAATTATCAGAGAACAGGCTGGAAAACCTAGATAATCTCTACTTCCTTCTCCAGGTCCCTCACCTCCAGGTTCTCATTTTAAGTCAGAATCGTCTGTCCTCTTGCACCCAAACGGGTGCCCCTTCGGAGAGTCGCAGCTTAGAACAGCTTTTCCTTGGGGAAAATATGTTGCAGCTAGCCTGGGAAGCTGGGTCCTGTTGGGATGTGTTCCACGGGCTTTCCCGTCTCCAAGTCCTGTACCTGAATAATAACTACCTGAATTTCCTTCCACCAGGAGTGTTTAGCTCTCTGATTGCCTTGCGGGGACTCAGCCTCAGCTCCAACAGGCTGACAGCTCTCTCTCCTGGTGACTTACCTCCTAATTTAGAGATTCTGGATGTGTCCAGAAACCAGCTCTTAGCGCCTGATCCTGGTGTATTTGCATCCCTTACAGTCGTGGACGTCACTCACAACAAGTTCGTCTGCGAGTGCGAACTTAGCGCCTTCATTCGGTGGCTCAATCGCACCAATGTCACCCTGTTTGGGTCTCAGGCAGACATGTACTGCATGTACCCCAGCGCCCTTGCTGGCGCTTCCCTCTACTCCCTGTCCATGGAGGGTTGTGATGAAGAGGAGAGCCTGCAGTCCTTAAAATTCTCCCTTTTCATCTTCTTCACCATCACTTTGACTCTATTCCTGCTGACCACCCTTGTCGTCACGAAGTTCCGAGGGGCCTGTTTCCTCTGTTACAAGGCTGCCCAGAGACTGGTGTTCGGCGACCAAACCAAGACAAGAGAACCTGACCCGTACACATACGATGCCTATTTGTGCTTCAGCAGCAAAGACTTTGAGTGGGTACAGCATGTTTTGCTCAAGAACCTGGACACTCAGTACAGCAACCCAAATGGATTGAACCTGTGCTTTGAGGAAAGAGACTTCATGCCGGGGGACAACCACGTCGCCAACATCCACAGGGCCGTGTGGAGCAGCAGGAAGACTGTCTGTCTTGTGAGCAGACACTTCCTTCGAGATAGCTGGTGCCTGGAAGCCTTTTGTTATGCCCAGAGCAGGAGCCTCGCCCACTTGGACAATGCCCTCGTTATGGTGGTGGTCGGGCCCTTGTCCCCGTACCAGCTGATGAAACACGAGTCCATCAGAGGGTTTGTTCAGAAACAGCAGTACCTCAGGTGGCCCGAGGACCTCCAGGACGTTGGCTGGTTTCTTAACAAACTCTCTCAACACATACTGAAAAAGGAAAAGGGTAAGAAGACAGACAGTCACATTCCATTGCAAACTATAGCAACCAACTATTAAGCAGAGTCGTTCTCAGCTGACCTCAAGCCGCTTTGTATTTGCACATGTTGGGATCCTTTACGAAGTTTTTTTTTCCCCCTTACTATGAAAAAAACCATAGAAGTCTTGATTTTCATAGCAATACTATTGATTTCCTTTCAGACTCAGTCATACCATTCTTTCCTGTTGCATCAACTACAAATATTTTCTAGTTGTGGGAAGGACACCTTATGAGAAGGGACAGATGACAGACACCCTTTCTCCAGTGTCCAGCTCCAGAAGGGGCTGGCTAGTGACTCTTTGTCCTCTGTGCTCCATAGGAAAACACTAGGTAGAAAACAAACAAACTAAAGAGGCACGTTTCCTGCTTCCACCATGGGAACAATGCCCTTGCTGGGCCAAGGTCACGCTCAGCTTCAGGGATAAGAAGCGGCTCCAAAGAAGCCAGGAGGAGAATAACTAGCTGTCTTCTGGCCATAGTGCTCCTCCTATTCTTACCTTCAGCTCCTGCACAAGGAATCCTAGTGGGCCCTGAACATTCTCTCTAGCAGGTAACCTTTAATTCAGCCTCACGTACAAGACTTTCCATGGTTTAGCACCAACCTATCTCAGCATTGTTTCTTTTCATGTCACTTGTCAACCACTCAGGCTCTTGCAGAAAGAACTTAACCTTGGGTCCCAGATCCTGGTGTGAATTCTGAAACTGCTGTTCATCCACTTGATGACCTTGAGCATGGGACACACCCCCGATGGGCCTCAGTTTGTTCACCTGTAGGCACAATCATATCTACCTCACTGAGTTGCTATAAAAATTAAATCGACCAGATCTGCTCCTTCGTTGCCCCAGTGTCCACTAGAGGGTGCAAACACCAGAGGGGCCTTCTGCATGGAGTCAAAATTTCTTTCAGGTTATGTTTTTTAAAATCATGAAAGAAACTCTACATTTTTTGCATTCTGTTTCTTTAAGTATAGAAATGTTTTTCTGAAAGCATAAGAAAATTGAAAGCAAGGAAGTTGCACCCCAATTACCTGTGGTTTTAGAAATAAACTTTTCTTCCAGCTAAGTCTCAGGACAACTGTTGCAGTTGGAGGAGCCACCTAGGCCTGGGGCTCAGTGCTCCAAAACGTCACAGCTAAACTAAAAATGACCCACAGCATCAAAGACGTGAGCGATTAAAGTGCAACTATGCCAATAGTGAGAGCGTACAATGATTTAACTTTAAAAAGCAGCCTCTTGTTACCTGCTGAAGTTGAGCCCACACATGCCCTGTGGCACTGCAGTTCAGTTCATAGGTGTGCACACACATCAGAAACCCACACACACATGCACCAGAAGACAGAAATGGTGGTGGCAGTGTTATTTCTAGTAGCCAATGTTGAAGATAAACCACTTGTCCATCAACCATAAAATGGATAAAGAAATCATGGTCAAATACCGGACATCAAACTATACTACAAGGCTACTGTCATCAAAACTGTCTGGTAGTGCTCGCTTCGGCAGCACATATACTAAAATTGGAACTATACAGAGAAGATTAGCATGGCCCCTGCGCAAGGATGACACGCAAATTCGTGAAGCGTTCCGTATTTTTTCAACAACAATAAAATTATAAAAAAGAAAAAAAAAAACTGCCTGGTACTGGCATAAGAAGAGACATATATATCAATGGAACAGAATAGAGAGCCCAGAAATAAACCCAGGACTCTATGGTCAATTAATATTTGACAAAGGAGGAAGAAACATAAAATGGAGTAAAAACAGTCTCTTCAACAAGTGGTGTTGGGAGAACTGGACAGCAACATGCAAAAAGATAAAACTAGACCACCAACTTATACCATACACCAGAATAAACTCAAGATGGATAAAGGATTTAAGCATAAGCAGTGCCACCATAAAGGTCCTGGAAAAATATATAGGCAGGAAATTTTTAGATATCCTATGCCGAAATATGATTACTGATACTTCACAAGGGCAAAGGAAATTAAAACAAAACAAATGGGACTATATCAAATTGAAAAGTTTCTGTTCAGCTAAAGAAAATGTCAGCAAAATTCAAAGGGAACCAACTGTATAGGAAAACATATTTGCCAATGATACCTCAAAAAGGGTTTGATCTCCAAAATATATAAAGGACTAATGCTATTCAACCCCAGAAAGACAGACAGCCCAATTAAAAAATGAGCAAAAAGCCCTGGCTGGTGGCACAGTGGATAAGGTGCCAGCCTACAAACCCAAAGGTTGCAGGTTCGATTCCCCAGCCAGGGCACATAATCAGGTTGCAAACCAGGTCTCCAGTCAGGTCTGTGGCTGGAGGCAGGTGAAAAGCAACCATACATGGATGTCTCTCTCCCTCTCTGCCTTTCTCCCTTCCCCTCTCTCTAAAAAATAATGAAATAAAATCTTTAAAAGGAAAAAAAAAAAAAAAATGGGCAAAAGACCTAAACAGACAACTCACTGAGGAAGACATACAAAGGGCCCAGAGACATATGAAAGAATGCTCAACATCACTAGCCATCAGAGAGGTGCAAATTAAAGCCATAATAAGATACCACCTCACACCTGTCAGAATGACAATCATCAACAAATCAACAAACAACAAGTGTTGGCGAGGATGCAGGGCAAAGGGAACCCTGGTGCACTGTTGGTGGGAATGCAGGCTGGTGCAGCCACTGTGGAAAACAGTATGGGGTTTCCTTAAAAAACTAAAAATGGAACTGCCTTTTGATCCAGCAATTCCACTACTAGGAATATAACTGAAGAACAATTCATAAGAACCTATGTACACCTATGTTCACAGCAGCATTATTTATAATAGCCAAATGCTGGAAACAGCCTAAGTGCCCATCAGTGGATGATTGGATCAAAAAACTTGGGTACATTTACACAATGGGATACTACACAACAGAAAGAAAGAAGGAACTCCTAACATTTGCAACAACATGGATGGAACTGGAGAGTATTATGCTTAGTGAAATAAGCCAGTCAGTGAAGGACAAATATCATATGATCTCACCCATTATAGGACAATAATGAACAAAACAAACAACAAGCAAAACAGAACCAGATGTATGAATACAGTGAATAGGCCTTCAGTGGGCAGGGGGAAAGGGTGCTGGGGGAGGGGGAGGAAGAGACAGAGAAGGGGAGCAGTTTAGACAAGAACCTAGTATGGAGGAACCATAGACATGGACAAGTGGGATTGACTTTGGAGGGTAATGGGTGGGTGGGGAACGGGACAGAGGGGAGGAAAAGGGATGGATGTAATACAACAGCAATTCAATTAAATTAAAAAAAAAAAAGAAATCATGGTCATTGAAACCTGCATAGAAATAGCAATTAACCAATTGTAATTACATGCAACCCCATGAATAAGTCTCACAAAAATGTTACATCAAAGAAGTGAGGCCTAACTTTTTCACACTGAGCGGTTCCATTTTTAGAAATGTCAAAATAACAAAACTCTTCTATAATGACCATGAGCATAGTGGCTCCTTTTGGGGGGGGAAGGTGGGAAGTGTTGGGAGGCTGCTTCTGAAATGCTGGCTGTGTCTCCTTTCTTGACCTGGATGATGATGACATGCTGTGTGTACATTGAGACAATACATTTTATTCGTACTAGTTCGTTTGTTCCCTTTTCTGTATGGTATTGTTTTCCAATTGAAAAAAATTTTTAAGAAGGAGGCAGACGTTTTCTTTTAATTAAAGGAACAAAGGACAGTGATAGGCCAACTGATAAAGAGCCAATAAGATATAGTCCCCTCGAGTACCTTACCTTTATTGGGCATGGCCTTTGGTCTAACTGTGCTTCCTCCTTAGCTCCAACCCATGGAAAACACACAAGTAATTGTGCTGGGTGGCGGGGGGTGGGGAGGTAGAAAGCTCTAAGGCCACTGGGGTGAGACGGGGAGTGTAAGCTTTCCTCATGAGTCAATGGTATTAGTTAATGTTTAACTCCGCATGCGTTTTATTAATACTTTAACGATGACAAAAGTAAATAATCAATATAGGCATTCATAAAATGGAGTTCACTGCTGCCCTTGGCAGACATAGAATCAACCCCCAAAATTTTAAATTAAACCACCACCAAAGCAAAAATGACATTATTATTTCAACAGGTGATTGATTTTATTTCCTTAAGCGTACAGGAACTTTTCATCTGTTTTACTTAGCAATTAAAGATTTCATTTCTCCAACGCCACAATACCCTCCATTATACGGGCTTCTTAAAGAAAGTAGGTGCTTTTATTTTACAGACAATTCCGTGGAAGGAACATGCTTGGAGTCCCCTGGCCCTTGCAGGCACACAGTCCAGTGCGAGTATGACAAGGCAGCTTTATTCCTGAATCTTGGGGACCTGGTCCAACTGGCTGGAAATCTTTTTTTTTCCCCCCCCTAGCTCGGGTACCTTTACCTCCGTGAGGCCTTGTTTTTCTGTCTCCTCTTGCTGAAATGTGATAAAAAGCAATGACATCATGTCTCATCGGGGCCGGCCCCTCCAGGAAGCAGGTGCCGGCAGAGGGGCGGCCGGGGTGTACTTTTGCTCTGCTGACCTGGGTTTGCTGCTCAAGTAACCCTCGGGGCCTCACACTGGAGGCTGCTTTCACGGTTTTTCCAGTGACCTTGACCGTGAATTGGCTCCCAGCTCCATTCCCATCTGCAGCTGTGTTATGGGACCAGCGTCTCCCAGGCCTGTGGGTTGTGCCAAGCCTGGAGGGGTTTGCAAAACTAAGTCACCAGTGTTCCTGAGCGCTGGTCCATGTGAAACAAGGGAGCCTGTAGGGACAGGGGACCCTGGTAGGCAGTGGAGCTTCGGAGGAAGGAAGACCTTCAAGCTTAGGTGTCAAACGAAGGTGGGAAGGTTGTTGTGGGAATCACTAGCTGATGAAGATGCCACCTCTAGCCTTGCTCAGGCTGGGGTCCCCAAATAAGCCGGGACCAGGAGCACCCCAGATAGCACCCTCCCCAGGGACACCCATAGAAAACACTCTGGCCTTTGAATCAGAAGAATCATGTTGTCACCCTGGCGAGCTGTGTGTCATTTAACTGCTTGGAGCTTCAGATTTGGAGGGTTTTGTTGTTGGTGGTGGTTTCTCCCTGGAATTAAAGGGTACGGGAAACAGCAATGTAGTTCTAACACAAAATAAATGCTCTTTGATATGTGGTGGGTGCACGGAAGTGAAGCTCCATTGTCTACACTGACCGTGTAGGTTTCCCAGAGATCCATGGGCTGTCACGCAGTTCCTCAGGTGTGGACTCTCTGTTCCTTGACCCTGGGTGACTCTGATCTTTATGGAGGTCCAGGCAATGCCTCTGGAAATCTGGAAAGGAAATCGCGAGCTGTGTGATTTTTTAATTTATTTTTACTTTATTCATTTATTTTTTTAATGTTTAAAAAGATTTTATTTATTATTTTTAGAAAGAAGGGAAGGGAGAGAGGCAGAGAGGGAGAGAGACATCATTGTACGGTTGCCTTTCACCTGCCTCCAGCTACAGACCTGGCTGGAGACCTGGCTTGCAACCTGGTTATGTGCCCTGGCTGGGAATCAAACCAGCAACTTTTGGGTTCACAGGCTGGCGCCTTACCCACTGTGCCACCAGCCAGGGCCTGTTTGTGTTTTTAAACATGCAATAAAATGGACAGATCCTAAGTGTTCACATTGATGCATTTGACATTTGCCTCTGCCCATATAATCATTACCTTGATCAAGATAAAGTATTTCAAGCCCTGGCTGGTAGCACAGTGCACAAGGCGCCGGCCTGCGAACCCAAAGGTCGCAGGTTCGATTCCCCAGCCAGGGCACATAACCAGGTTGCAAACCAGGTCTCCAGCCAGGTCTGTGGCTGGAGGCAGGTGAAAAACAACCATACATTGATGTCTCTCTCCCTCTCTGCCTCTCTCCCTTCCCCTCTTTCTAAAAATAATGAAAATAAAATCTTAAAAAAAAAAAATAAAGTATTTCCATCTCTCTGGAAAATCTCTGGATGCCCTTTTACCAACAAGACCCACCACTGCCTCAACTCAGATAACCACCGCTGTGATTTCCATCAATTTTGCCTTTCTGGAACTTCACATAAATAGAATCATGCCATCTTTTGCATCTGTCTTCTTCTCATTTTTTGAGGATCTTCAAGGTGTGGCATCTTTTGGTGGCTTCTTCCTTCTCATTGCATTGTAGGACTGGCCACAACTTCTTTATCCAGTCTCCCGTTGAGGTCTGTTGTTTCCAACGAATTGGGTTGCTTCCAGCTACTGGTTTCTACAAATAAAGTCATAGATATTTTTGTCAACATGTATTCATTTCCCTTGGGTAAGTATCTATGAGTAAAAGTGCCAGATCATAAGGTAGGTGTATGTTTTACCTTGAGAGAAACATCTCTGCAGTTTTCCAAAAGATTTGTTAACATTTTACAACTCCTACTATGTAAAAGGTTCCAGCTGCTCCACATCCTCTCCAGCACTTAATAAGGTTGGCCTTTTGCATTGTAGCCTTGGTAGTGGATGTGAAGTAGCATCTCCTAGTGGTTTTCATGTGCATTTTCCTAACGACTAATATGTTGAATATCATTTCACATGCTTGTTACCTGTTTACATCTATTCTTTTAGTGTTCATTCAATTCTTGTGCCCATCGAACATGGATCATCTTTTCATCATTAATTTCTAGGCACATTTTGTATATTCTAGGTAGATGTCTTTGTCAGACATATGCACTACTAATATTTTCTCACAGTCTATAGCTTTCTGCTTCATTTTATTACCAGTGTCTTTAGTGACTAAAAACTTTAATTTTAACGAAGTCCAATTTGTCTATTTTACAGTGTGTGTTTTTGTGTTCTGCCTAAGAGCCATTTGCATATACCAACGTCAGAAGGATATTCTTCTATGTTTTCTTCTCAGGACTTTCTGGCTTTAAGTTTTATAATTAAATACCTGGCCCCCACCCTCTATGCACAGCCTTCAGGAACTGTCCTCCATAAGACTGTCCCCAGCAGAGGCCAGCAAAGGTTCAGCACTGAGGTTTTCTTTGTCACCCTAACACCCTTCCTTCTGAAGAGCAAAGAAAAGTTAGAAGCTACAGCATCAGGCTGAATGAAGGTCAAGAAAGCAGCTGGCGGCCTCTTTGTTGAGCAAATAGAACACATCCACCACAAAGGAGGAAAAGAACTGTGACCCGGAACTTTCTGTCACCAGGCCCCAAGCTGTGAAATTTGCTGTCAGCTCATCTGGATCACACAACAAGATCAGACAATGGGTGGGTGCATCCCTCCTTGCGGCTCCCCAGTCATTGAATGATCTCCCACTCTCGACAGAGAAGGAAACTCAAACTCAGAGTCAGAAAGCAGTTCACCAGCTAGTGAGCGATTCAGATCCTAGCTTTTCTGACTCTTCGCTTCTCCTGACCAGGTCACTGCAATGTTCCCCCCATCGCCCCATGTGGACCTTGCTGGGACCTTCCTGTTCTTTCTTCACTGCCAAAGCCATCGCCCGGCCCCAGCAAACCACTGGAGGACCCGTGCTCTTGGAGCTGTAGGTCATTTCCCTCTGCCTCAGTGGGATTCAGCTGAGAAAACAGAAGCCACATCATGCCCTCCGGGTATTCCGAGTTTCTGTTTAGGGAATTAGGGGTGTAGTGAAGGACCTAGGAGAGTGAAGGCCAAAGATGCCAACACCGAAGACCTCAGCCCACAACACTCAGGCAGACCCTGGAAGTACATTGTCAAGAAGTCACTTGTCACCCTGGCCAGTGTGGCTCCGTGAGTTGGGCATCAATCACCCCATAAACTGAAAGGCAGCAAGTCAGGGCACAGCCCTGGGTTGCAGGTTCAGTCCCTGGTTGAGAGGCGTGCAAGTGACAACCAACCAATATTTCTCTTTCGTGTCCGGTTGCATTCGTTACAGGTTATGCAAAGCACGCGGCTCTACACAGGTAAAAATTATACTCACTCGGGCTATATTTAAAGCAACTGGAGGTAAGAAATGGACTTTGGTGCTAGTGGGCTTGGATGAATGAAGAAATAAACAGTAATGGGTCCCAGACAGAGGGGCCACTTTTATCCCATTTCTACCATATCCCCTTAAGAGAACTGCAGGGCCTATTTGCCTGGCTTCCCTGGATGCTCACACTTTCCACTATCATGGGCGACATACACGAGCTCTCCTGGCTGCCTGGGCCACAGCCCACTGTCCGAAGTGCCCCCCGTCTTTGGCTTCCATGAGCATCCGGGACGATCCCGCACAGAAGGCAAGACAATAGCCCAGGGGTGTCTCCACCTGGCTGAGCCAGCAGAAACACAGCAGCACATGAGGAGGATAAAACTCGGTCCTTCTGGAGCTGGCTGCACCCTGGGCCAGGAAAAAGTGTGGAAGTTGCTGTGCACGGGGACCTCCCATCCATCCCTTCAGCACCCAGCGAATTTATTCACAGCTGAACCGATTTCTCGTTTTATGGGTTTTAGGAAACTTGCTTCCTCAGTGTTTTCAAAGAATAGTGCGTGTGTGTGTGCGTGTGGGTGTGGTGTGGTGTGTTTCATCTTGTTTAAAGTTTCAGCTGGGAACATGAAGCCGTATAAATGCATAATGGAAAGAAATGTTCACTTCTCATAATAGTCGAGCTGTGGAGGGAACAGGCAGCGGATCTGTCACCTGTTTTATATATGTCACCCGTGGCATAATTGACATCACAGGGAACACTGAGGAATTCTTTCTCCCCACAGCTCCCTCCTCATTAATTACACTTAACGTTCACGGACACATTTTTCCGTGAAGTGTTCCACCATCTGAGTCAGCCTGGAGTGAATCTTCTGGGGGAAAAGTGAACACACACACACACACACACTCTTCTTTAAAAGAGAGGAAGGGGGAAATGCTGCCCAATTTTTACACTCGCACAAGTCACAAGTCACCCACCGTCACCCACCGTCACCCACCGTCACCCACTGTCACCCACTGTCACCCACCATCACCCACTGTGGAGCTGTAGGCTGCAAACCTTCGGGGCTATAATCTCTGAAAAGGTGACCTGCTGGTTCAAAGGAAAAAGGCCACAGACATCACAAAGGCTGAACCTCCTGCCCCAGAGCCTACCAGGGGGACGCATCCTACCCAAACCTTCCACAAATGTCGTCACAGAAGCCCCACTGCAAAACGTCAGGCAGTCAACAGCTGCCATTTCTTTTCCTGAAACCCAGGTCTGGAAATAAAATGACAAACAGAAGAAAGAGCAAAAGCAAAGCACCATGTATCTCCCAGCAGCACAATGGAAAAGTGACAAATTTCTGAGCCCTAACTTCAAAGACCTCAGCTCCTGCAGGCACCTTAGCGGCCTCTGGAGACAATTGCCAGAGATTTGCGGGACTGATTTGAAGCCTGTGTTTGAAGGCACAACAGTGAGACCCCGGGCACGCTGGGGCTGAATGCTGTACCCATGAAAGCAGTAAGGAGGCCCGAAGATTAGATTCCCCAAAGCGCACCAAAAATGTCAATCAAGCACAGCGGATCTCCCACTTCAGCGCGGCTCAGCCATGTGCCAGGACACACTGTGATGGCAACCAGCTAACAAGGGAAAGTCAGGCTTTGCCTGGTGAATCTGCAAGGGGACACGGGTCCCCCTCAACTAGGAGGGTAGAGGGCTCTTCCCTTCCACCTAGAGTTTGGGGTGAGCTACTCTCTGAGGATAGGCAGGGCCAGGCAGTAAACTGAGCCTGAGGTTTGCAATCCGAGGATCCAGGTTCAGAGCCCAGTTCTGATCTTTGCTCAGACTCTTCAGGTCTGTTTCCTTTGCAGAGCTGGTGGGAGGCCCGGCATGCAGTACATGTTCAATAAACAGGACCTGCGTGCAGGAATAATGGGAGTCAAGGTGCCAGAGCCACGTTCTGCCTCTGCTATTTTATTTCTTGCACTTCAAGCAGTCTCAACGTCCTGAAGCCTCCGTGTTCTCATCTGTAAAATGGGTGTGGTAACAATGACAGTACCTACTGTATTTAAAGTACACTCATTGCTCTTCTATATTCCTTAATGGTTCCTGGGGGGAGCTCCCTATCCCAGCATTAAGGATCGACTAATTAATGCCCAAAAGAATTTGTAAGCTGTCAAGTGCTATAAAGATGTTCGTTTATTTGTATTATCATTACATGTTACATGGAAACGTGAGGTGTAGAGCTCTTCGCAGGAGTACCGATACGTTCCCAATGATAAGTGCGCCGGAACGGGTTTCCTCTCCGATCAGGCCCATGGAGAGCCCCCAACCTCCTGGCTTGAATGTGGCCACACACCTTCGATTCATTGGGTCCTCTGAGGCCAGCGCTCCCCAATTTGAAAATTCTAAGGGCCTTGAAAGAATTGTCACCCCTTAACAGAATAGGTAATCTGACAAAAATAGGGGCAGGGCGGGTGGGAAGTGGCCTCTCCTGGTCACTCTGGGATCCCCCACAAAGCGATCCCAGAGACGTGATCCACGGGATCAGAAAGCCGCCACCTGGGCGGGCGGCGAGGCCGCAGGTCCCTCTGGCTCCTCCTCCCGGGGCCGTTCTCCTGGTCGCCCCCAGGTGGCGCTGCAGGACCACGGCCCCGGGCCCTTCCTTGGGGAGGAGAAACCAAGAGGCTGAAGCTGGAATTCAAGACGGGGCCCTCCAGGTGCTCCAGTACCTTCTGGAGCCTTCCAAGTCATCCCCCCAGAGGCACCCAGCGTGCTCCCACGGCGGACGGCAGAGGGGCACGGTGCTGCGAGCCTGGCTCCGGGCCCTGGCAGGGTCCCCTGCCACCAACCTGCGCGTAGGGGCGCCCGGGGCGCGCGTTGGGCCAGCGGGGAAGCTCCGCCAGTGTCCTGCGCACGGAACCGAGCAAACAGACGTGTCACACACACACAACTTACACAGCCTTGTACACATCCTGGTGCGTGGTGTGTGTGTCTGCCGGATGCACAACACACACATCCATACACACGGGGTCTGCTGCCCCGCCTGGGCAGAAGGGAAGTTCCTTCCTTGTCCTGCAGGAGAAGGTCCGTGTGACCCAGGGACGGGGCTTTGCTGACCCACTGGCTTCCTTCCCGGAGTTCAAGGCCAGATCCTCGGTTGGCAGCCCGCGGAGACAGAGGCCATGCGGTCGCCGAGGCCGGAGAGGGGCCAGCCCAGTGCCGGGAGGGTCAGGGTCAGGACCGCCAGGCCGAGCTGCGGCTCTGTGTCGCCAAGGGGTGTGTGAACCAGGTAGAAAATGTGGACAGAGGGGTGGGCACCGGCCAGGAGTGCGAGGCCTGGGTCCAGTCCCTGGGGTAAAAGCAGCCACGAGGTGCTGCAGCTGCCCAGATGGCGGGTGGGGAGCTGTGAGATGTGTACCCCCGTCACCCATCTCAGCCCAAGGCCGGTCCTTGACTCGCAGATCTTGCCCAGGCAGGATAAAGTAGGAATACTCAAAGCTCCTTGGACCCGGTGCTGGGGGACACTGGGTCAAGGTCAGGGGCTGGCCTTGATGGGTGGGGCCCAGGCCTCCTGAGGGCCTCATACATCGTCACCCTGTTCCTTGTCTGCCCCTCACGCCTCACCCCAGGGTTCGCGTTTGGGGGCCTTCCTGGGGGAGAAACAGGCGTTCCGGAGCTGGAGGGAGCACCTGATGGGCATCACTTTCTGTGTCCCATCTTCTCTGAAGCCTCACAGACACGACCTCCTCTCTGGTCTCTGGATTGCCCCTTCCTCCTCACCTGGCTCCCCCCGCCCCACCCCTACATGGAGCCAGGAGGGCAGGGAGCCCCTGCAAGGGCAGGGTGCGTGGCTCAGGGGTGTTCATGGAAAGAAGCAGACTCTGTCCAGGCCCCTCAGCGAAGCCCCAGAATAAGGGGCCCCTTGAACCTGAGCCAGACCCTGCCTCATAGGGACACTAGGTGACCACTTGGAGCTGGGCTTGCTGGGCAATGGCACCTCAGGCCTCCAGACTGGGCCCCACTCTCCCGGCCCCTGTGTGTGGGCCTTTGTGTCTAGCTTAGCTGTGTGTCTCTGTGTCCTTGACCCCATGTCTGGAGCCTTCTTAGCATAAGGACTTACTTATTTGGGGCTCTCAGAAACCCCTTCTGTGGGGATGTTCTTCTACATAATAGTTGCTTGGTAAGCAAAGATGTTAAATGAAATAAACTGAATTCGAGTTTTGTGGTGTTGGGATAAGGGGGCAGGACCTTGACCTTCCCGGAAACCCAGGACATGGACTGCAGGCACAGGCCTCATCCACACTGGGTCCCACTATCCACAACTGTGACCAGCAGAGGCGAATGAGGCACCAGTGCCTGAGGAAGGCCATAGGGAGGAGGGATGGTGAGGAGATTCCTGAGGCAACTGCTTCTGCAAGTCCCAGACTTCCAAACAGGAAAGCTGGTCTTTCCTGTTTAGACATCATGTCTGGCAAGAGGAAATCAAGACCAAAGTAACAATAATAATTACATAACCCTATGATATGTTAACAGCGCTAGTATCAAAAATGGCTCTGTTTGTGTGCAAGGCCTGCCCAGGCTGGCGGGACACCATGCGACTATGGCCTGTTGCCGTCAGACGGTGAGCAGTGGCTTTTGGGAGTCAGGGGTGGGGCATGGAATCCCTTAGGGGCTGTGCACCCGGGTTCAAATCCCACCCCAGCTCGTGCCAGCTGTTGGACGTGAACTAGCTACTCAGCTTTTCTCAGTTGCAGCTTCCTTGACTCTGAGATGAAGACATTACCTAACTCATATGTGCATATGTCACCCACACACTTGAAGGCTGATGAGCCACCTTGAAACACACACAGACTAAAGGCGCAAGCTGCATTTCATCTTGAGAAGGGAATGGTTGGATTCAATGGGGCAAAGGGGCTTCCGGTGGCAGAAGAGTTCCATAGGAGGGTAATATGTCCTAGGCCTGAGCAGTTGTCCTTGTGAGCTGATGGGTGGCCCCAGTGAGACCCCCGTGCCTTGCGTCAGTGCCCTGCCCATCTCACTAACCAGCCTCATGTAGCCCTGCATTGGGTGCTCCATGCAACTCAGCTGCACATGGGCAGGTGGAGAGCTGACCCCACACCAGGCACTTGTCTGGACATTCGAAGGAAACCAGGTAAAGGGAATGCGAGTGGTTCCCTGGAACCCAGTGCCCGCGGGGAAAACAATCTCTCACTTCTTCTTTAATTTTGGAGAGCAGGCCTTTCAACTGAGTTTAAATGAATAGGGTCCTGGAGGGGATTCCACTTAAATATTGGAAAGCACTTCCCAAGTGTGAAGATGGCACGGGAAGGTTTTGTTTGACTGCTTTGTCTCCATTCTTGCAGGATGCTTCAGCTCCAGCCTTGTGTGTGGGGAGAACTGGCAAAGAAGGAAACTGAGGCCCAGTGGGAGGAAGAGCATGTCACAAGCTCACGCAGGTAATTTGCCAAACCTGAGAGAGAATCAATCTGCTTAGCTGAATCAAGTTCACGTTTTTTCCTTTCTCACCATGGGAAGCACATGGGTTCTGTAAGGCTGTCCTGCTTTTTAATCCAATGCTTGTTTTGATTTGACTGTGTCTGATAGTTTCATGAGGGATCGTTAAGTTATTAAGAGTTACAGTCGCTGAGCCTAACAGAGCTGGAACAAAAAATAAAGACATGTAAAGGCTAAGGGTTGAGCTGTGAATTTTTCACACACTGCTGATGAACTAAGAGCCTTTGGACCCAGGCTCATGCTTCCCATTTGCCAGCAAACATGACACACCCACGCCCCAGCCCGTGTCCACAAGTATGCTGTTCCTATGTACAGACGTGTCACCCAGCCCTGTCACAGCCCATGACTGTGTTGTCATTTGCTGTCTTCCCAAGACCACAGAAAGCAAACGATCTCCTTCTAAAGAAAGAAGTGGCCACGGACATCGGGTGTGGGCACTAGCTGTGCCTATGGCTGAGGTCATAGATACTGTCCTTCCCCCAGGCTCATGGCCCCCTCTGGTCACTCAGGGTCCCCTCTGCCCACCCCCACCTTCCCCCACCCTCCCACACCCTCCCAGACCCAGCAGACCAACAGTCTCTTTCAACACACCAGCCGCCTCTCCTAAGCCAGGAAGTTTGCTCTCTGTCCGCTTCTATTTTGGGAGTTTGGACTCAGCCCTGGAATTTTACAAGCCTGGGAGGAATTGGCCGGGCCTCAGCACTTTCTTTGCTGGGCCCCTGCCTCCCTCCTTACAACACCCCTCTCCCCTGCGCCCCCAGGACAGAAGGCCAGGCAGACTGCAGGGAAGCCAGCGCCCCGAGCAGGCAGTGAGGAGGGTTGGGGGCAGAGGCTGCAGTCTGGCTGGGGGAAGCCGGCCCCTCCCCAGGGCCCCTGCACCGGGAGAAGCTAAACACTTTGTGCAGCAAAGCATATGGTCTGCGATCCCTGGGACCAGAATGTCTGAGAAGATTCCCTTAGCTGATGTTAGGGCCAAAGAGACCAACTTTCTGAGAACGAGGACTCCTGCCTGCTAGTGTTAACTACACCTTGATGCTTATTACGTGGCTCCTGAGTAGCTTGTTGTTTGTGCTGCTGCTGGGAATTTTGTCTTATTTGCTGTTCTATGGCCAGCAGGTGGGAGGAAGGGAGGGAGGGTGGGAGGAAGGAAGGAAGAAGACAGGAAATACCATACTCCTGTGATGCCACCTTATAGCTATAGGTCCAGGGATGCGGACCACGGGAAAGAATGAGGTGGCTTTCTGCAAACCACGCCCTCTACCACAACTTTGGGGATAAAAGTCTACCTCCTACTGATTGAAAACCCAAGGGTACCATCTTCATACTCTCACTTCAGGCCTCGAATCCTCGCAGGAGAGAAAGAATGGGTGCAACAGCAAAAACTTAGGCTAGACATAAAGAAGAACTTCCCGTTACTCCCCAAACTGCAGCTGGGCGGGTGACACACTTTTATCACCGTCAGGTGATAAATCAAGGCTGTCTAAGGGTCGACTTCCCCGAATTAGAAGAGCCCTGAGTCAAACTGAGAGGAATCAGGTATTTCCAGCTGTCTCAGATTCAGAATGAGACGCTGCCTGGCAAGGCCCCTAGGATTTTAGAGCTAAAAGCAAGGCTTCCTAACCTCAGCACGACTGGCGCTTAGAGGCAGATACGTCTTTGTTGTTGGGGCACCCTGTGCTTTGTAGGACTGCTTGGGGACCCTGCCAAGCGTAAGTCATAATCAGAGCTTTTTCAGACTTTCAGCTCTGGCCTGATGCCATTTGACATTCAAGCGCACCTCTCCCAGCTCTGCTGCTGAGCCTAAAGACTCCCTTCTCATTGCCGCTGACCTCCGCAAGCAGCCTAGTGACAGGGAGAGGACCGAGCAGACCCTTCGGTACACGGTGAGGGTTTCATGCTGGTCTGTACGGCAGCCTCTGTGAGTTGGCTAATGGGAGGCTGCACCACACCCATTCTTGGGGTGCTGACGGCAAAGTGAGCAGAGGAGGCTGACAGCGCGACCATGGGGCTGTCAGCATCATCGAGAGGAGGCCCCTGTGGGCCTTTCTTGAGTTCTCCCCTTCTTGTCACTTTGTCCCCCCACAGTGTCAGGACCGCCAGGCGATGCAGAGCTACGCAGACCACTGCAAGGCATCCTCGTTCTTGTGCGCGGACAGGCCTAGAGCACTGGCGCCCTGATGTGTCGGACCTGCTCGGACAGAGAGCGCCTAGGCTCTGTCCCACGGGGACTCAGTCGGTGCTTTTATGTTCATGAGCAAAGGGCTGCTAAGCACCTGATTTAGAGCTTTAAGGAAACTCAGAAGGTTAATGAAGGGAACAGGGGTCCAAAGATTCGAAAACGATGAGGACAAGACAATGAAGTTCCTCAGTCAGCCTCCCCAGTTTGGTACTCAGTGAAAGTGTTGTTAATGCAATCACTTCTAACTCTCTGTCGATTGACGCAATAATAATAATTTTAAGAGTTTTTGCAAGAATTAACTTGTTAAAAAATAAAGAAAAGTTCAGCCAACTCCTGAGCCAAAAAAGGTAAATGGGGGTGGGGGTGGGGGGTACAGGGAATGTCCGCACTGGTCCTGCTTAGAGTTGGCTCATCCACATAATCAATATGCCGAGAGCTGGTGGCTTTAACACAATGACAACAATGTCACCATTTTCCATTGGTTCCCCCAAAGCTGCTCATTCATTGACTGATGGTGACTCTAGCCAGAGCTTGGACGTTACTCAGACTCTCTAGGTATAAATGATTTTTTAAATCATTTTTAAAAATGTGGAATTCTATTTGTTACACAAAATCTTCAGTGCTTCTTGGTATATTGTCCCCTTCTCCATCTCCTTGGAACCCCATCTTCCCCAGTGACTTTCCTCCTCTCCGCCCAGGTCCCACACATGCCACAGAGTCCCTTCCACCAGAGGTAAAGACACTAGAAGAGGGCACAGGGCAGGAGTGTGGTCCATTCCGGTCACCTGCGGGTCCTACTTCTTTTCTTTTCTCTCTCTCTCTTTTTTAAAAGATTTTATTTGTTATTCTTAGAGAAGGGAAGAAAGAGAGGCATAGAAGGAGAGAGACATCAATGTGTGGTTGCTTTTCACCTGCCTCCAGCTACAGACCTGGCTGGAGACCTGGCTTGCAACCTGGTTATGTGCCCTGACTGGGAATCGAACCAGTGACCTTTGGGTTCGCAGGCCGGCCTCTTATCCACTGTGTCACCAGCCAGGGCTTACTTCTTTTCATGACAGGGTGTTTTATGGTGGCAGGACTGAATGACTGTGTCTGCATGACAAGAGCAAGGCTGAGGAGGACTCTTCCATCCGCAACCTGTCCCCATTCTCCTAGGCCCCCAAGGAGATGGCATGAACTAGAGGGTGCATCCCTTCCAGCGTGAGGCCAGCCCCTTGCTCTAGGGCTAGGACATTCCTAGCTGGACTCCCACACCAGACAAGAGGACGCTACTCTTCTTGCCCAAACCGAGGCACAGGTGTTGGCCTTCGGGGCTGACTCACTATGCTGCAGGGCTGGGTCATGTTTAAGTGTCAGCTCTGGGGTCCGGTCTGGGGTGGAGACCACATGCAGAGTGAGGGTCCGAACCTAGCTGGCCAGCTCTGAAGGAAGAAGCAGGGGCTGGGTCAGGAGAGGGCGTGGGAGCCCAGGAGACCCTCCAGGCGATGGGGACGCTCTTCATGGAAGATGAGCAGGATGGACACTGAACCAGGTCCTCCTGTGCACCTGCCCGGATCAGAGACAACCTGAGATGACACAGGCCCAGCAGTGGGCTTTTGCTTCCCCCCTCTCTTCTCCCTGGAAAGCCAAAATGAATCTGTTTCCCTTCTGCTCCTATTCAAATTGTCGATGCCTGTGTTTCATCTCCAGCCACATTATGAGCCTCTGAACAGCAGAGAATATGTTTTATTCACCTTAATGCCAACCACTCAAGAAACATTTGCTGTGCAATAATAATTACACTAATTACATTAATAGAAAACGATGAACAACCTCCCAGGCACCAGGCGCTCTGCAGGGTCCCGTGGCATTCTCAGTTCTGGGGCCATAGAAGTCAACATCTCCTAAGAGGAGATGGAGCAAAAAGAGGTTAAGGAAGTGGCCTGAGCCCTCCAGCTGGTAGGTAGCAGAACCCGGCTTTTAACCAAGGATGTGCCGTAGGAAAACCAGGGCTCACTCCACAAAGGACTCTCCTAGTCCCCTCTGGGCACAGGGTGAAGAACCAGGGGGTCTATAAAGTTGGGGGGCGTTACAGAGCACGTAGCGTTAGAGAGGAGACCCAGAGAAGCAAGAACTCACCCATCCTCCTGCTTTGAGAACTGTTGGGAGTGGCACTGAGTGACAGGATGAGTGGCCTCCCCTGTCCTAGATCTCCTTGAGCTGATCCTCCTGGAAGCCACAAGTGGCCTTTACCTTCGTAGGAGACGACCATGTGCCAGGAAGGGTTAGGGGAATGGAGGTGCCCCAAATTCACACACTCTTCGCCCCAGCCTTGTAAAAGTGGTGCTGGCCATCTCTGGGGAGTTCAGAAAAGAAGGAACTTTAGTTCTTGGGAACCCCTCATGAAAAACAAGAAGAGAATGACCTACATGCAAGGGGAGCCTCCGGCTTATTTTAATTCCATGCAGAGACCCAGCCAAAGTCCTGGCACATGAGCCAGGCCCAGAGAGAGCCTTGCAGCTCCCAGCAACACTGTGGGGTTAGCCAGGGTCTTCCCAGCATCTCACACGTCCCGCACAACCGCCCTGAAAGTTCAGGTCATGCATATAGTTGTGTCCTTACGTTACAGATGAGGAAAAGCCGACACAGAGGCCATACAAGGTCACACAGCTCCTATCCAGATACAAAGCCCAGCTCACCAGTCACCCCCTGAGCTCTTCTAGGCCAGCAAGGAAGGGTGTGGACTCCAGGCTGGCAAGATAAGGTCCTGTGAGACTGTCTAACCCACCCCACCCATGCAGAAACCCACTGGGTGCTGGGCCCAGCGACACCACATACTTATCCTGGCTTAAGGGTCCTAGGCCCGCACAGCACCCCTCTAACCCCATCCTGCAAGACAACCCCACTACTTTGGGTGGTACTCTTCGGTACAGCACTGCCCTCATTCATTTGGAGCAGAGCTCCAGTCGAGTCTGAGGTGACTGTCACTCAACAGCTCAGGCCCAACTGCTAAGTGACAACAGGAGGACAGGCCACCAATGACTCTGCCCAACAGCCCGCATTGACCTAAGAAAGACCTGCGTGAGGTCTTCCACATCAAGAACGGTTCATCCCCGTAGGAAACTCTACTGCACAGCACTGCCTCAGATCCAGAAACTCACTCAGTGGTATGCAATCTTAGAGAAAGGGTAGCCCATGTACCCAAAGTCACACGTTCGAGGCAGTTTCCTGAATCAGTGTTTGCACTAGGAGAAAAGAGAGAAACTGGTCATCATTAATCATGATATTTCCACTGATAAGGAAATGATTAAAGCACAGTCTATATTAAGGACAGTAGGTAGCAGTAAGAAAGAATTGAGGTGATTTCCATTTGACTAACAAAAGATCTTTTAAGTGTAGTTTAAATGACAAAAAAAAAAAGCGATTGTAAACGTAATAGTATCACCCCATTTGTATAAAAAAGCTTATAAAACGAAATCGCATGTTTCTGGACAGTGCATGTGTGTACGGAACAAGATATGACCGTGGTATGCAGCACTGAAGAGGGCAAGGAGGGTGGAGATCAAAAGGGACCTTTCGTTTCTATGTCGTATTTGAATGCTTCCAAACAAGAACAAAATACAACTAATTGACGAAGAATATCCGTGACCCAGGTTTGGAGGAGACACTGGGATCCGTCATCGGCAGAGTATGTGACATTCACTGGGTTCTGTCCCCATCCCACTGACTGCCGCAGGGGTCAGGATCGGGACCCCCACCACTGGGCAGTCCAACTGTAAAAGCCCCAGGGCGCACAGTGCTGGCATAGCACCCTTGGCTGCCACCAGAACAGACAACACCTACCATCAGCTCCAGGGGGTGCCTCCGCACCATCCAGGTGACAAAGACAAGGGCCACTGAGAACCGGAAAGAATGAGTCCTATAGGTGAGTGTCTGGGGAAGGACTTCAAACGAAGCAGATAAGACAGCAAGTGCTCAAAGGAGGAGCAGGCAGGGAATATTCAGGGGGCACGTGGGTCTCTATGTGAGCCATGGGGTCTGGCCGGGGGCAGGTGCCGCCCCGCAGGGCCTGGTGGGCTACCATGAGGAATTCTGCTCCCCTCACTTCGAGTGCAATGGGAGGTCCCTGTAGGATTTTAGTGTCATCCCTCACACTGGCCATGCGGAGGGGGCTTGTCCTTGAGTCCTAGCCATGGGAGTGGCAAGACATGATGACCTCGAAGACGTGTCGGAAGCACAGCCAGCAGACGCTCAGATGGATGACGCGGACCTGCTCGCTGTTCAGTCTGGAATGAGCAGAAGACATGAAAGCAGGCTCAGTCTCTCCCAGCCTAGCTTGCGAGTGCAAACCCGACCACCGTCCTCACCAACGGGGCGGATGGCAAGCTTTGGAAAGACACCAAGCAGGTGCTGTCTGATTTTTATGAAATCGCCTAAGCCTACTCTTAAATCATGGCACAGACCAAGGCGGAGGCGCTATTCTAGAACAGTGACTTCACTCCCCGAGTTCAGCCAAGGACCAGCCAGGAGCCTCCTTGTGGCTATGACAGCTGAAATTACGACAAAAGACCCCAGCCAAAGACCACTGTTCCCAGCCTGCAGCAGGGGGTTGGAGGGGCAGAGGAGGGTCTACCTTCTTCCTGGAGGGAGTGCTGTTCCGGGACTGTCTGAAATGGTGAGGGTCACAGAAAACAAAATCCTTTCCACTCAAAAGCTGGGATCACAAAATGGAACTGGAGGCCAGAATTCAAGCGCAGGCCCCGCCCTGTCCTACCCTCCTGGAGCCTTAGGACAGCCTGGCCTGGGGGACAGGGAAGTGGGTCAGTAGGTGGGATACTTGCATTCTGGTCCTAGTTCTGCTCTGATTTAATGCTGTGACCCAGTTTCCCAGGTACGCAGTCGTCACAATCCCTTCCCTTTCCTTCTTCGCTGGCAGACAAATACCCAGGACACTAATGCAATCTTTGGCAGGACCTAACCATGCTAATTCAATTGCTGTCTCAGTACAGAAAAATACGGGTGTGTGTGGGTTCAAGTGCCATTACTTCACCTTGCGCAGCAGTGTGCTTTCATGGTCAAAGCACTTCCTAACCATTGTTATTAGGAAAGAAACAAGGATACTCATGGTCACTGCTTCTATTTAGCATGGTACCATGAGGCCAGAGACAGATGAAAAATAATCTCATATATATATACATATGCCACAATTTCTTTGTTCCTCTCACGCATTTATTTATTGGTTGGCACTTGTATGTGCTCTGATGGGGAATCGAACCCGAAACCTTGGCAGACAGGATGTAGCTCTGACCCAGCCAGGGCCTCCCACTGACATACTTGAATGTCACGAGGGAGGCCCGGCCTGAGTCGGCTCATTCGGAATTCCTTGCTGTCTAGACCTCTGCTCAGTGGGGCCCGCCACACAGGGAAGGTGGCCCACGCTCCCCACTGACAGGGATCTGGCCTGCCCTGTCAGATGTCCCTGGGCCCCCCTCTCCAGTGGCCTATTCATGGGGTGCTGAGGTCTTGCTGCCTGGGCTCCTGCTGGGTGTTGACTAAGCAACCTGATGTCCGACCTCCTACTGATGTCACACCCTCCCCCTCCCCCCACCCACCAGGCCACAGTGCGGCTCCTGGGGCCTCTGCCCATGACTGGATGACCGCGGGCACCCACGGCTCTGAGAAGGCCACTGGCCCTACACAAAGGCTGTTCTGTGAGTGCCACAGGCAACACCCAGACCACGATGGCATTGACCCAGGCGGCCGCCATCCCTCCCTGAGTCTGGAAAGGAGTCTGCCTGCTGACGGAAGTCCCGTGCACAGCCAGCCGCCCAGAGACGGGTGGGACCACGGGCTCAGAAGCCTCCAAATCTTGTTGGAAAGGAGAAATACCGAGTCCAAAAGCCACAGAGCAAAACCAGCAATTGCAACGAAAAAGAAAAACAAAACAAAAGAAGAAGAAGAAAAAAAAAAAAAAAAAAACCCGCAGAGACCATGTTTCCAGGAGCAGGAGAAGATTCGGGCCCACAGGACACTCCTCGAGGGTCCAGGGCGGCTGCTCTGCCCCTTGCAGTGCAGTCCCAGCTCGGAAGGGAGAAGTCACCAGGGTCCAACGTCCCCCGTCCCAAAGCGATGACAGACGCACTCACAAGCTCAGCCTCCTTCACACGGGCACCTCTGTCCCCAGAATTGCTTCTCTGGACATGGGAGGCAAGCACAAGTCCTGGTCCCTCGGGGTGGCCCTGACTCCCAGAGCTGGAACCCCCACTTCTCCACCCTTGGTCCCAGAAGGGGCCTCTGGGGGCCACGGGAGGAGGCTGTTTCCTCCATCAGCCCTGCCTGCTTTGGAGTCTCTACCCCAACTCTGAGGGACAGACACAGAAGAGGGACTGTTCCCCGATGGGGGAACTGGGACCAGGCTGGACATGGGAGCCAGGAACCCCCTCTCGGTCCCTTGCCCGATCTTCTCTCCTTCCCTGCCTATCCCTCAGGCTCTCCTCTGCCCTGGACAGTCACCTGCTGGGGACCTGGTAGAGTGCAGGCCTCCCAGCTAAATCTGAGCGGCAGATGAACAACAGATTTTTGCTGGTACAAGTATGGCCCATATTCATTTGCCGTGTGCGGCAGCCCCTGGGCCCTCCCTCTCAGTCAGGTGCCTGGTGACAGAAGCAGTGGCCCATGTTTGTCCTCCTGCGGCCCTTCCAAGGCAGCTAACCTTATTCTCGGGGCTTCCTTGGGAGTCCAGGTGAGTATGGGGACCAGTGAGTGAAAAAACCACAGGGGCTGTGAAGACAGACCAGCTCAGGTGCAAAGCCCGGCCTGACCCTCACTGTCTCCGCCTTTAAGGAAGTCACTGAACCCCTTTGAGGCCCGTTTCCTCACTGGGAGATGCAATTCCTATGGTCTAGGAGAAGAATTAAAGGGACAAGGTCCCTATAGACAGTGGACCGGCAGTAGCTACCACCAGGGTCACTGTTGGCTGGTGATGGCTGCCTTGTGATGGAGGAGGTGGTACTGTGTCCCTGCGGTCTACTAGACAAGCCCTGGAGCCTGACTTGGGGACAGGACTGGCCAGGGTCTGGGAGCCCAGCCAGAGCCATTGTAACTGCCCCCGAGAGCCTGGGAGGTGTGAGAGTCACTCAATGACCACCACCAGTGTGGCAGGTGCCTGTCACTCACACCTTCAGGCAGGAGCAAGAGGAGAGAGGGGACCTTACAACCCATTTTCCCCTGCCCCCCAAGTGCTGGTCTGGTCACTGGAGAACCCCAGAACCCTAGGAGCACCTGGGGGCTCCGACCTGGCCCTGGAAACCAGCCTTGGGTACCTGGATACGGCCACCCACGTGTGTCTGTCAGCCCAGAGGTCCCCCAGGATGGTGATTCCAGGGTCTGGGACATTACTGGGAATGAGGGGAAATCTGCCCCCCAAACACCAACCCCTCTCTACGGCATGTCATTGTGGGTCCTGGCTCCACTCTGGTGTGGGGGGCTGGCCATGGAGGGGAGTGGTCGGGCCTGACTCCCCCCGCCCTGCCTGCAGTATGCGGAGCCCCAGGATTCGCCAGCAATGAGGCTCCAGGCACCCTTGGGTGTTTCTCCTGGGACCAGATGTGGCATTTGCAACTGTGCCTGTGATCCGGTGTGGTTTCGTTCACAGTTCGCCTGGGCACATCTCTGACAGCCCTGCCTGCTGGCGCTTCTTGGCAGAAACTGCTATAATTTCCCGATATAGATCTACTTTGAACTTATACAAGCATCCTCCCTCAAAATGTTTAATTGGTATGTGCTGCTCACTGACGGAAAGGAATCTGTCCAGCCATCTGAAAGGAGAGAGGACAGGCCAGCCACCGGAGCCATGAACTTGGATCCCAGAAAGTCCAGGTGGGGCCTACCCTGGGGACCAGGCCACCTGCTGGGAGGTCACAAGCAGGCTGACAGGCCAGAGGGTCCACACGGCCTGGGCCTCCGGGGCACCTTCTGCCTTCACTTTTGCTGAACCTGAAGCACGTGTCTGGGTACGTGTCCCTGGGTCGCAGCCCCTGTCACTCCCACAGCCCCCAGCGCTGATCTTGACTTTCACTTTCCACAATAGAATGAGAGCATTTCCTTCCAGTAAGGAAGGGCCCCTGGGATGTGAGGTTTAAAAATACAACTTCCCTCCTCTCCCCAGTGAGGAAGAAAATGCAAGGAAGTCACAGGAAGGAAGGTGATCAGACCCGCTGTCTGTCACTGACATTGTGTCCACAGCTGTCCAGGCCAGGGCTCGTGGGTGCCCTGGGGCCACCAGGGGTGGAGCCAGCTGTGTTCTGAGCACCTGTCTCAGGTGGGGTGACTGCAGGGAGGGGCAGAGGGGTGGTGCTTTGGAGTGACGCCACCGCCAGCCTAAGACCCGACCTGCACCATCCCCACCTGAGGAACCATGTCTCCCGGGAATGGTCATGGGGGCTGATCCGTGTGAGCCCCTCTCTGCTGCTCCATGCCAGCCAGGCGGAGGATCCTCTGTGTGGGAAGGAGACTCCTGACCAGCTCTGTGCTGGAGGGATCTGACCTCTCTCCGCTCTCTGAGAAGGGGATCGGTGGTGTCCGAAGGAACCTGTGAGAGTGGATGAGTGTGCTTGGGGCACTTGGATGTCATTTCTTCCGGAAGGTTCCTCCTCTAGGCCAGCGGGTCCCTCTTGGGCTGCGTGTTGGAATCACCCTGGGGTCTGAGAGCCCCTGGTGCCCAATGAAATCAGCATTTGCCGGGGAGGGACACAGGCCAACACGTCTCAGCAGTTACAGTGTGCATGAGTCACATGGGGAGCTGGTTAACTCTTCCTCTGGAGGAAGCAGGCCTGGGACTCTGCATTTCGGACACGCGCATCCAAAGACTTCACTCGGAAGAACAAGGCAAATTGGCAGTTACAAAACCGCCACGGGGATATAAAGTGCAACACAGAGAATAAGGTCGGTCTTGCTGCAATAGGTATGTCTGGTGCCAGGCGGGTACCAGGCTAACTGGGGGAGATCACGAGATCACTGATCTCCCCCAGCTATAACTGGTTATAAGTTATATAAACGTCTAAGCACTATGCCACATGCCGGAAACCCATAGGATTCTGCATGTCAGCTGTAAATGAAAAACCAGTCCGTCTATAAGTGGCATGTCTGTGACTCGGATCAACTGACTCAAATTATTGCTATGTTTATTAAAAAAAACAAAAAACAAGGCACTAGTTCGTATTTGGAACTTTTGGGAACTGCCCCAGCTCGGCCCTGTCCCATTTTTTTTTTTTTTGTGCCCCTTCCTGTTACCTTCTCGCTGGATCCTGAGGGCAAGATTACTGTCTCCCTCACCACCGCGTCTCCTAGTGACAAGCAAGGGAGGGTTTCCTTGTCGCACACGGGTGTGAACGAATGAAGTGATTGAATGAGTGGAGTGACTTTAAGGGGCTCAAAGACATGGTCCTTCAAATGCTTCCACTTCGGACAAGACACACAAGTGCCTATTGACAGTTGGCAGGTTCTCTCCACGGGACCAACCCAGAGCCCACCTGTCTGGAGCCCGAGACCCCTGGCCAAGCGGGGGACAGGAGCCCGGAGGCTACCGAGACTCCAGCGGGCTGAATCACACACGGGCTGCAGCTGCCCAGGGCTTCCTGGGGGAGGCAGCAAGGGCAGGGCGGAGGGCTGACCCCGGGGAGAGAGGCCTCTTCAGCCGCCAGCCTGACATCCGATCTGCTTCCCTTTCCTGCTAATCCTCAATCACAACAGTGTGAAATCTGAGCAAGTGCGAATGCCTGGGGCCCCAGCTGTTTTTCAGATCAAGCGCCAATCCAGCAATTCTCTCTCTGGGAACGAGGACAGTGGAAGCCCTGGGGAGAGGCGGCTGCAGGACGGTGGCCCGAGTCCCCCAGTCGCCCAGCAAAAGGGGGTACACTCGCAGGGAGCCTGGCCTGGTCTCTTCAGCTGGGCTGCCACCAAGGCTCCGGGCCGGCACCCATGGCTGACTGACTGTCCCCACTGCCCCCTGGGAGGCCCAGCTCGCTCCTCCTGCCTGTGTGAGCTTCAGGGACCTCTGCCATGCAGACCAGGCAGGCGGGGATGGACGGGAGCAGCTGCCTCTCTGGGAACTGGGGACCCTGGGGACAGCCAGACCCGCAACTGTGAGCCCAGCCAGGCCAGGCAACAGGCCGGGCCACTGCGGGTGGCTCAGCTGCTGCGCCCGGATGAGGGAGAGGAGACAGCAACAGTGGCACCTGAGGGTGGGACACCAGCATGTCACCCCAAGTTGCTCTGCAGGCCGCCACGTTTGGGACCCGGTCAAACCCTGGTGCCGAGAGGGCCAGGCTCCCGTGACCTGGGGTGGAACCCTCCCCTGAGTAGGGCCTGACGGGACCCCGGGAGCCAGAGGCCGGGGCAGTTGGCTGTCGGCTCCCTGGCAAGAACAGAGCCCAGGGATCGAGTTCGCAGAGAGAAAGGAGGCCGGAGACAGAGACAGGGAGACACATGAGCGTGAGAGGCCCGTCGCCCTGGAGAGACAGACGGGGGACTGGAGGGGAGCAGTTTCCTCAGCTCCAGCCCCTTCGGAAGCCTGTCTCAGAACCTCCCACTGGATTTAAAACGGGCCAGGCTGGCTCCTGTCTGCGCAGACACACCCTCCTGCCTGTCTGGGAAGCCGGACAACCCCGGGCCTGGACGGGACCTCTCATCTCTCCCCAGGCGGGGCCTCGTGCCGAGGGGGCACCGGGCATCGCAGACTGGCCTCCACTTGGGTCCTGGCTTGAGCAGGGGGTGTCTGGCTCCCAGGAGGGGGGTCAGCAGGCGGCCCCTCCCTGAGGAATCCTTGGTTTCCTCCGGCCCCCTGACCCCAGTGGGCGCCCAGCAAGCAGAGGGTCCTAGAGAAGATGCGCCACCTCCCCCACCCAGGGGTCCTTCCACAGGAGGGACAGATTGTACGCTGGCCTGGGAGCACCCCAGATCCAGTTTCCAGGGAAGGTGGGCGAGGCAGGGGTAATAAGATCAGTCTGAGAAAACTGAGAAGCCTGTAATTCATCAAGAAGAGCTGGGCAGATGAGAGCAGGGAGGGGACTCCAGAGAGTGATTCTCTCCCTGGGAAATGGACAGAAGAGGGACCCAGATCAGGGGGCGGATGGTTGCCACACTTCACAGGCTCTGTTCCCCTCGCTGGGTCCAGACTGACCCCACGACCTGTGTCTGGGACACAGTGGCCACTTCTGTGGCCCGAGTCAGTGCTTTTCTGAGCCGAACACTCAGTTTACCGCTAAGCACTTTCCCATGAAAACCTCAGTTCAGACTGTAGAGACGCTGAGGGACAAGCAGTGTCTAGTGTTTACCATGGTTGGTGGGCTGCGAGCCCAGCCAAGATGGGAGGGGAGGTGGTTGGTTCGCAGGCCTTGGCGCTGGGCACCGACTGCTTCACCGGCCAGGAGCGGAAGACCGCCAGGGACGAGGGTGCGGACAGGAACGTGCCATGTAGGGCTCCGCTCTGTGCCACTGAGTCCGCACTTATAGGGAACACGGGTCATCAAGTGGCCGCTGTGTCCCTTAGGCTCCATCTTTCAGGGTCTCTGCTGAAGAGGGGCCCGTGACAAAAGTCTGGGTGCCCTGGGACAGGTCACCTCCATTTATATTCCCGTAGTTTCCAGATGTCCAGGGTGCATCAGGCTTCCCCCAGAAAGTCCGCCCAAGGCCCAGTGCACTGTGTGCTGGTGTGCACCCTGGTGTCCAGGGACCCTTCACCCCTACGGATGCACAAAGGGACCAGACTCGGGTCGCACCCGAGAGGGGCTGAGCTGGACTTGTGTCCCCTCTGCCGGGGCTCCCAGGACCTTAATTTCCCTGTGCTCAGACCCTCCCAGCCGACTGGAGGGGCATCTGGGTTCTCTGTCCAGGCCTGGGGGTGTCCTGGCCTACGGGTCACGGGACAAAGCCAGCAGCCCCGCCCCTCCTCTTGTGTGTCTGGAAGAGATGCTGAGCAAGGACCATCTCCCTGCTCAACGTCAGGATGTCCCTTCCTTCCAGTTAACAAGAAATTCCTCATTCAGGAACCCCCAGCGCCGGGACAGCCTCCTGTTAACTCTTCGCCACCTGCGCCGGCCCGCAGGTAAGGGGAGCGGCCCAGCCTCCTGCCGGCTCCACTTCCGAGCTGGACTTTTTCCCAGGGCGGGGGGTGGACACGGCAGGGCCTTCAGTGTGGGAGAGGCAGGCGAGAGGGGGCCCACAGGCAGGCTGGTGACGAGCAGAGCCTCCTGCGAGGACACCCAACCAACACCTGACCTGGGCATCCTCCATGACACGCAGAACGCCACTTTGCTTTCCACGGAAGGCAGGTGCCTTCCCTCCGTCCTTGGCCCCTTAGCCTCTGCCTGTGCTTGATGGGAACCCAAGCAGGAAGCCGACCACCCCCACTGGCCGTTCCCCCTGCCACCCTTCCCTGGGTGCGAGGGTGATTCTAGGTTCAGATCTGCTGTTGTCGCGTTCTCCCTTCGCGCCAGGGGCCCCTGTCCAGCCTCTCGCTTCAGAGACCGTGGGGAAGTCTGCAGGATGGGGGCGTGATAGATCCTGTCCCTCTCTTTTGTAGTCTTCCTAGGTCAGGTGTGAGAAATTTTACCCGTGATGCTCAGTTGCTACAAATGACCCCTTAATCAGGCTCCATTCTCTGAAGTCTGAACTCTCGCCTATGTAGATTCTTAGGTTATAGTGTGGCCTCCGGTCCCCTCTGGTCCCCTCTGCAACACGTGGGCCACACGCTCGCATGTGTGCCTGGAAGCCTGCTGGACAGACCAGGACCGAAAGCTGGTTCTGCCGCTACGTAGCCGTGTGACATAATGAATGCTCCCTGATTGTTCTTAGCCTGAGTTTGCACATCCCTAAAGCAGGGGTGATACTGCTGACCCCCTCACGCTGGTAAGGGATTCGATGGCTAGCAGACCGACCGCAAGCACACACACTTCCTTCTTCTGACTCCCAGGCACGTTGTTCATGCTTCGATGACATGCTTCGATGACACCCAGGCTCAGCGGTGGCCTCCGGACATCGGGTGGCTTTCTTATTTTAAAAATAGTTAAAGCAAATAAAGTATTCCAAGCCCATTGAAAAAGCGGGGGGAAAAAAGCATGTACGTAACGACAAATTACTGCTTTCCCAGTCATTAGTCCCCCATTCAATTTTACTCTCCAGAGGGGGTGTCGTTCTAAATGATTTTATTTGCAACACCTTTTCCCCCACTTAATAAGGCACCATTGTTATCTTTCCAGGTCAGCTCATAAATATCTGTTTCATCCTTAACGGGCAACCAAAGTATTCCATAGCTCTATTTAGCCAGGGGTCTATTGGTGGATATTAAACTTGTTTCTAATTCTTGCCACGAACATCCCCACACATATATCTGACACACTCACACCACCATTTCTAGAGGTAAGATCCTCCGAAATGCACCTTGTGTCACAGACTATAAACAGTCGCAATTGTTTCCAGAAACCAAATTTCCAGAGTTGTGTTGATTTTCACACATCCAAACTGCCTCCTTCCCCACTTCTTCTCCCAAAACGGGATGTTAATCAATCTTTAAAATGCTGGTCAAACTGATGGGCTAAACAGGAAGCCATCCAATGAATTGATGGCCCATTTCCACGCCTCTATCTGCAGGGCGACTGTTTATATTATCCGTCCCTGTTTCTATTGGGTTCCCTTTTTCTGGTTTTTTTTTTCTTCTTCTTTGTATTATAGAGACATTCATCCTTTGTTACAGGTGTCGTGAAATTGTTTTTCCTTCAAGGCAGTCGTTTGCTTTTTGTGATGATTTGTTTTCTGCGCTGGGCTCTCAGAAAGCAGGACCTCTTACTGTCTTGTTCATTAGGTGGCTGGCTCAGGCCGGCTCCCAGCACTACCTGTTGTGCACATGAGTGAATCTACACATGGATGGTAGGCCAGTCAAGGGAAAGGCAGCGTCTACATGAGTAAAAACTCTACATTAGGGGGGTTTAAAATAAAATGTATATTCTGCAAAGTGTCAGTTGTGTCTGTTTTCTGAGAGTTCCATTTTCATTTCACTTCAGTTAAAACCACTATGGAGCCTGAGTTTTGCTTCTCAATACCTTAGCATTATGAGACCCTCAAAATGAATATGAAACAAATATTATGTGGCCGTAGTCATATGTATAAATAACAAATAAAAAAAAAAAAACTAGAAGAATATGCATCTCCCTTGAATAAGAACTAAATAAAGATGAACAGGTTGATGAATTCTTATATCATAAGTATGGCTATAGAAGTTAAATCAATATCAAGAAATCATTAGTCATTTTTTAAAATGACTTAATCATGGTAGGTTTACACCATGGGGATAAAGCAAACCAACCTTGGACTCCTAGCTTGGCACATGTCTACTGAGTGATCGATTCAATCCCTCAACCTCAATTTCATTATCTGTATATGGGAAAAACACCTGCATATACTACTTTAACTATCCACCCATCTGTCCATCCATCCTCTCATTCAATTACCCATTCGTTCATTCAAAACATATTAGCTGACATCTTACAATGTAGGTTGATTTAATTTAAATGAGGATATTTCCAAAGGTGACTTATAAACTATAAAAAAATACTGTACAACCATAATATGAAGGATAACCTTCATATTATGCTAATGAAGTTGGAGTAGAAAATATCTACTTTTGGACCATAGGTGAATGCAGCTTATTTTAAACCCTGTGAAAAAGGATACACTTTTTAATGATATTGAAACAGTTGCACACATGTATACATGACAACATGTACGTACATGCATTTCTATACAACATACACAATGGCGGCAATAGAGGCAAATGCATAGGTAGCATCATGTGATGCTGACTGACCCAATGGAGGTGGCCTACTCCGTGCGCCTCTGCAGGTGGTGCTTTAGTGAACAGAGACAGGACGACCATGACAATGACTGGGATGGTGATAGCAACACCTTAGCATCTCTGACAAGTCTCATCTCATGTAATCTTGCAACTCTGTGGGCTGGGTCTCATCAGCTGTAGTTTTAGATGGGAAAACTGAGGTAGCAGAGAAGGGGCAGTCTTATTCTCCAACCTGCGTCTTTGTTTCTTAAACTCCCAATCCCTTGATTTTTATTTTTTTATTATTATTATTTTTTTTTGTTAAAGGACTTGCTTCTTTGCACCACGGTGATTCTAAAATACGTGAGACTATCTGAAACTTAATTTCATCATTTCAAAAATTTTTGGAAAAAGTCTCAGTTGTGCAATTACTTGCTTGCAAACCTCCTTTTCTTGGAGGGCATCCATGTTGCTCTTTCGGGACTGGGACTTTGTGGAAGCCAGGGGTCCGGTGTCATCGAAAGCCTCCCCTCCTCCATGCCCTGAATGCAACAGGCTTTCAGTGAAGTTTTGCTACTTTGGTGGGACAAGGTGCTGAAGAGAGACCACTCTCCAGGGCTTTGTCCATGGAGGGAGAGAGATAATCAATTGCACCACGGGTAGTGGGTGCTGATGACAAAATTTTCTGTCAGGTCAACTCTGCTATAAGGAGTTGCGGAGTTGAGCACATGAGGTTACTTCTAGTCCCCTGCAGGACTGGCCCAAACTGCTTAGGAAGACAGGTCAGACTGGCTGTCCCAAGACCGAAAGAGGATACCAACACACAGAGAATATAGAACCTTCCCTCCGTCTCGGGAGGGGCTGGAGCTGTCTCCCACCCCCATGTGGTTTGTACAGAAACAACCACAGAGAAGAAAAACCAGCCCTGTTTTCAGAGTGGGACCTGTGCCTTTTGGCTTTCTGAGTAATTTAGAGGACTTAGAGGAGGGACTGAGTTGTGTCTAAAAGTTGGCTTTTCTAACCTCTGCTAACTCTTTGATGATGACATGTAGGTATTTAGCAAAGTGCTGTAAAACTTGCCATGACCAGCAGGAAAGCCATTCACCGAAGGAAATCTTCCTTTAGGTGCCAATCAGAGCTCAGGATCCTTTTCAGGGTAGGGTCAAAATTCAAGCTGGGCCCTGGCCACTGTGGCACTGTTGGTTGAAGCATCTTCCCATAAACTGAAAGGTCACAGGTTCGATTCCCAGCCTAGATTTCGGATTCGCTCCTCAGATGGAATGTGTATGAGAGGCAACTGATGTTCCTCTCTCACATCAATGTTTCTCTCTTTCTCTCCCCATCCCTCTAAAATCATTAAGCATGTCCTTGGATAAGAATTTAAAAAAAGTTTGCTATAAAAAAACATCAAGCTGGGATCTGCGATAGAATTATTCAACAATCCAAGACCACTCAGCATCTACCTATTCCCATCTGATATATCCCACTGATAACATGTACACTCTTCTGAAAACAGAAGGTAAAGAGATCAAACCATAGGAAAGAAAGAACACACGCCGGTGAACTTCAACCTGAGTGAGGATGTTACCAAATTTGCTTATTTCCCAAAGTCTTTTCTCACATGTCTGCGAAGAGGAGAAAGGCTAAGCCCGTGGCTTCCCTGCAGAACCCGTCCCCGAAGGCTACGTGCAGGAAGCATTTGACAGCTGCTAGAATGACAAGAACGGGCAAGTCACCCTGCAGACCACAGAGCCCCGACGGAGGACTAATGGCCGGGCCAGGAGTGAAGAGCATCCCGCCAAGATCACACTCATGTCTGTTTCAAAATACAGACTATGTTATTGTTCTCAGCAAGGATTTAAACATCTGGTAAAGATCTGCCTGGTGATACGCCTCCTGGACCTTTCTTTATCAAGTGAGATTTGTAGTGTTCGCATGAGGTTGCAAAAAAGAAAAAAAAACTCGCACTAGAGCCGTGTTTGAGCTCCAGGGGGTTGTCTCCTCAGGTAGGCCCTCCGCAATCTCCGAGATGATTGATTGACTTCGAAGACCCTGTCCGCTTTAGAGTGGAGAGCTGAAGTCCAGTTCAATGACCCAATTTGTGGATAGAGGTTGAGCACATTTTCCTGATTGTCACTTTGTCTCAAATTAAAACCAGCTCTTCTAGGAATTTTACTAAGTAAAAAGAAAAGAAAAAACAAACTCCTGCTGAAAATAATCTCCATTTTTAAGGAAGATATAATTACATTACAGAAGCTGATGCCAAAAAAAAAAAAAAAAAAAAGCATACAATAATAAATATCAAAGTTTGGCCGCCCCAGGTGATTTGCGCAGATGAGGTGTAACTTGTACCACTGTGACAGTCACAGGATCAGGATGTCACAGAGTCATTAATAAGAAGCACAAAGTCAACAAAGTCAAGGAATGTATTGCATTTTAGGTGTCTGGTGAGGATGGTGGAGGTGCTGATTTTTTTTTTTTTTTTTTAAGATTTACTATTTTTAGAGAGAAGGGAAGGGAGAGATGCAGAGGGGGAGAGAGACGTCCATGTATGGTTGCCTCTCACCTGCCTCCAGCTACAGACCTGACTGGAGACCTGGCTTGCAACCTGGTTATGTGCCCTGGCTGGGAATCGAACCAGAGACCTTTGGGTTCGCAGGCCTTATCCACTGTGCCACCAGCCAGGGCTTGGCATTTTAAATGTTGGTTTAAACCCCCAAGAGGAAGATGTATGATCTATGAGTTTCCCTTAACAACTCAGGCCACTGATGTATCTTCTTATTTAAAATGAAAAGTCTATGGTTCCCAAGCTTACCGAAAAAAAGAAACCCAAAACCCAACAGTGAAGAATGTCCATTCTAGGAAGAGCTCTTTTTTGTAGTATGACTGAATACAGAACCTCATTGCTTCTTCCATGCTGTACCCCTAAAACTTAGAACAGCGCTCTCATACCCCAAGCCTCAGGTGGGTCTGACTTACAAAAAGCAACAAATATCCGTCAGGTGCTGCTGACCCAGTTGGCCTGTGTGTGGTCAAGTTCATGCCACAACTGATGGCTTAGGGGTGTTGACAAAAACTGTGTTGATACTGGTTACTTAGAGAGTTTGTGTGCACGCTGGTTTCTAAAGCTAATGAAAAGAGAAATTAACCCTTTTTCATTAAAAAAAGTCCAAAATTGGGGCAGTTAGAGCATTGTTAACACATTGTTGACCAGTCACAAAAAACTCGTGTTTTCAGGCCCACACATTGTTGACTGATAATTGCACTTGCGTTAGCTTTTGCTATACAATTGCCGGTCAACAATGTGTTAAGAGCCAAAGGTACACGATTCTACTTGTTAACCACAGATATCCACAACTTCCCTTTTTTCTAGTTAATGCAGATAGGAAAGCTCTTAGGGTACAAAATCAAATATCAGTGAGAGTGGCTGTTTTAACCAAAAACACCATAGCTTAGTATAACAATTGAAGGTAAATAAACAGAATGCCAGCAAACATTTGGAAAGACACTCAGGTACAAAGGATAGTTGAACATGATAGTTGTTTCTGCATAAAAAAATGACCCTCGTAATTTCAACAAATTTCTACTTTCATGGCTATGCCTGAATCTAATGAGAAACAATCCCAACTGAGTCTTTGACTTTTCTTTTTAACACAGGCTTAATTTTTTTTCTTCTAAAATGACCCTCCTTTTTAAAGAGAAAAGACACAGCTGCTGCCAAAGCCATTGTTTCCTCAGGTTTCATTCAGGAACGGCCCTCACGCTGGTGGAAAGATGGTTTCCATGTGAACCCATGTGAATCAGGCACATTTCTTAATCTTCCGTAAGGACCACATTTGTAAAACTACTCTCCATGTTACCCGTCCCAAAAGTTTGGGAACTTAGAATGATTCAGGCTGGAGCACAGATGACTGCAATGAAATTTAATACAATAGCAGCTTAGCATATCTTTAAAGAATATTGTTTTAGGGGGGTGTGCATGTTATAGCAATCACATGCAAGAAATGCAAAGGCACAGGTGACGTCGTATAGTTTATTTCAAACAGTACAGCTCTTCTCTGAAAAACTTGGTGCGCTTGGTCTGTTCCACCTTTCAATTGGGTAGGGATAGGAAAAGTGACCTTCCACAAAGTCAGGAGGTATGTTCTGTTGTAAAAATTCTATCAAATTCTGTCCGTAAGCAAATATCCTTGAAGGTGCAAATATTTCGCAAGGAAACGGCTCTTTTATCACCTGATGTTTCATCTGCTTTGCAAGCCTCCAGGATAATGAATGAAATACCTGCGTGAAGCAAAATTAGAAATAGTGATGTTTCGCTGCCCGGTCCTGAAGAATTAAGAAACATACATATTTTTTTCTAGGCCCAGCCAGAAAATTCTTTTAGAAATTCCTGACTGAAGAATATTAATAGTCCAACTCCAGAGTCTAGGTGAAACCAATGTGAGAATGTTCCCGCCACATCGAAGGTGGAGGGGTAACTAGTATCTGCATTTTTATTTTCTAAACTAAGCTCACAGGGGAGTCTTTCCAGTTGGACTATCTCTAAAGAAGTCTGGTTCTCCTCCCTCCCATAAGCTCAACTCTATGTCCGTGCCAGGAAGAAAAAAACCTGCTTTTTGGTCACTAACAGTAGCCAACTTCACGTTTCCATGTTTCAGGAGAAACACACTCTAACGTTGGGGATTTTGAGCCCAATTTTTAGGTGTCCCCTCTCCTCCGCACTTCTTCAGGCTTATCTAATTCAATTAGGTGTAAGGTTAACGGACATACGGTTCTGCATTTCATTGTAAAAAGCTAATGGTTTGAAGAGGCTGCTTAGTAGTACACGTGAGACTCAGTGGGTTTACGTCCCTCTACGCTGCACGCGAGTTTTCATCTGGAAGTGAACTAATAGGAGTCCCGTTTCCCGGGGGCTGGTCCTTCGTTCTGCGCTGTATTGGAGTCTACTTTGGGTACCACTTGAGCAGGGAGTTTCACAGCCTTACCCACCCAGAGATCATAGCTGCCCAATCAGTGTTTTACCAGCTTAAATCCTGGTCATGGGAAAGACAGTTGAGTGAACGTGGAATGTTAGCCACAGGACATGATTACTGTGTCCAAATATCTTTTGGGATGCCATGTGGCAGAAAGATCAGAGACGCTCATTTTCACTTCATCAAGCAGAATGAGGACCAAAACAGTAGAAACCATAGGGTGACAGATCTGGGTGCAAAAACAAGGGTGCCCTCATGACTTAGTCGCTTGGAGTCAGTGAACCAGGATACCCCTTCCAACTCTTGAAAGCTTTTTTCAGGCACTAAATAATGAGCAGATCTAATCAGGGCAACTACTCCTAGAAAATAAGGAATACAACTTTTGAAAAGAACGTGGCCTTTAGGGAGTATTATGCTTAGTGAAATAAGCCAGTCAGTGAAAGACAAATACCATATGATCTCACCCATTACAGGACAATAATGAACGAAACAAACAAACAACAAAACAGAACCAGATACATGAATACAATGAATAGACCTTTAGTGGGCAGAGGGGAGGGGGGAGGAGGAGGCAAAGAAGGGGATCAATTTAGTCAAGGAACTATCATGGAAGAACCACAGACATGGGCAACAAGTGGGATTGACTTTGCGGGGGAAGTGGGTGGGTAAAAAAAGTAGAACGTGGCCTTTAGAACTATTTCCACCAGTTTTCTGCAGGAGACCAACGTGGAGGCAGAAAGTAGTGGGCACTGTCCCTGGACTGGACAGAAATGCACAGTATTAGGGGACACTTCATAAGGCTGGTATCCTCAGAAGCCACCCCCAGAAAACAGGCCGCAACAGCTCAGTTATGGAAGAGTGCTCCAACACAAGACACACAGTGTCATTTACGATGCGGCCTGAAGGCTGAGTACCTCCAGGTATTCCTTGCATGTCTTGAGACATGGTCTAACCCAGGAGAAAGCAGCTGTCTGAATGTGTCCCCTTATGGGCAGAGATGGAAGCCAACTTTCAGAGGACCAGTTGCCTCAAAGGGCTAGGATTCCCTTGGCCTGGGTCGGTCTGTCTTTGCCAATGGGCAACTTGCCCTAAGATGTACGTGTGGCACTGTGGCAGGTACTCGCATCTTTCCTTTGTGCTTGTGGTTCTGCGGCACTAAAATAACGGTCCTCTTACTCAAGGTAATGCTCGTGACTGCTGGGTTAACAGGTGTAGTAACTGAAGAACCATACATTTTTGGCTAGTGTGGGAAAAGACATCAATTTGGCTACCAATGTGTCGCCGGCTTCATGTCAAGTCTATTCATGCCGACATGTGGGTTGCATTATTAAAATGCTTGGCAACTGATTTTTAAATGAGTCCTCACCAAAAATGATAAATCTTAATGCCATCGAGATCCTGGATCCCAATGGCAGTGGCTCTATTAAAATGTTTATTTTTGTCGTGCAATCAAATGTCCTCGTTCCTGACAATCAAATGCACCGGAATAAAAATATCAGGTAAATAGGATTGCCAGGGAGAATGGAGGCTTCTAGGTAACTGACACTCTAATAAATCTCAGGCTCACCACAAGAGGCAACTATTTTTCAAGCTGGGTATAAATGTAAAAAAAAAAAAAAAACCTGTTCTCTTTTGAAAATGTAAGATCCAAGGATCAGCCAACATTCATTAGAAATGCGTTTGACTGTTCACATGGACTATCCATGATTTTGAACAAAGGGAAACCTTCTTGTTTCTGCTTCTATGGCCTTTTTTCCTAAACTTCCGGACGTTACTTCCGTTTCGAAGGAACGACGGAAGCCCTGGTTCCGGATTTAACGCCATCTTTATTAAAGTGTTTTTATTAACAGGCTTTCCCCGGACAGTTCCGAGCGTGTTAATACGGCAGGCGCACCGGCGTCCAGGGCTGGCAGCGGGCTGCCCACCGAACTGCACCGCGCTCTCACGCCCCGGCCGCAGCCCCGGGGGTTGTGCGGGCAGGACCCGTAACCCGCCTCCCCCACCGAACGGTTCGCTAGGGATTTTGGTTCCTTCTGATGGAAACGTTCCGAGTTCACGAGGACATCCGTCGTCTGTGGCAAGCTTGGCTCGGCCCCCCTCTCTGCGCTGTCGGCCGGCCTCCCTGGGCTGGAGTCCGTGTCCCCATCCGCCGCACCGCCAGCCACACTCCTGCCGTCTCTGCTAGGACCCGGCCCCCTTTGGTTATCCTCGGGCTCGCAGCACGCTCTCCGCAAAGAGGCCGTGCTTCTCCGGACGGAGGAGGTCGGCTCTGCCACCTTCGGGACATGCTCTTCGATGTTCTGCGGGCTGCGCGCGCCAGCCTTGACCGTCTGGTCCGGGGCCTGGACGTGCGGCACCGGGTGGAGGAAGAAACTCCGGGGCAGCGCACTCTGCAGCCCAGGCACTTTCCCTCGACCCTGGAGGCAGGGGCAGTGGTGGATGTGCGGGAGGGGCAGCATGAAGCCCTCGGGGGTGGGCTGTGCCGCCTTCAGAGAGGCCACGCCGTTCTGCACGTGCACAAAGCTGCCGGCGCACGGGTGGCAGGCACAGTCGCCCATCTGTGGGCAGGCGTGGGGGCCGTATTTCAAGTGTTTGTAGGCACTGGGGCAGCTGCACCTCTGGTTCACAAGGAGGTGGTGCACAGTGTGGGGTTCCAGCACGCTGGCGCTCGGGCCGCCCCTGGCGCCTTTGTTGGGTTCGCTGTGGTAGGCTGGGCGCACAGGTGTCCCTGCGGGCTTCGCCTGGCTGCCGGGGAACTCAGAGCAGCTGTGGGTCTCTTCGTACGTGGCCTTCTCAGGGGCTGCACCGCCGTGCGCCGCCAGGGGCTCCAATTCATAGAACTCGTGCTCCACGTTGGATTTCTGGCCCCTGGGATCTAAGTGGTAGGCGTTCAGGGTATGCGTTTTGCTTTGTCCCTTGTTGCCAGGACTGGGGGACAAAGCATGGGAGAAGGCACTGCACTGGAGTTTTTTAGGTAGAGGGATCTGACCACAGGTTCCTTGCGGCCCCAGGCACCGGCACATGCACTGGAAAAAGAAGGTGGCGAAGGCCCAGCTGACGCACATGATGAGCATCATAAAGGTGCCCAGCTGGGTGTAGGCCAGGACCGTGGAAGGCATCATCATGGCACCAGCCACGAAGGTGGTGAGGGCGGCCATGGCGATCGCCGAGCCCATGCGGCTCAGGGAGAAGACCACCTTCCCCTCCCGGTCAGCATCCGGCGCCAAGCGGTAAGCCACCCCGTAGTGGACGGCGAAGTCCACGGACAGGCCGACTGCGACGGAAATGGTGACCGACTCCAAAACGTTGAGCTCCCAGCCCAGCAGGACAAGGGAACCGACAGTGACAAATATAGTGCCGGCTATGGACAGGATGGCGTACAGGCTTATGACGATGTTCCAAGTGGTCAGCAGCATGACACTGAAGGCCACGGCCACTGAGAGCCCCATGGCGATGAGGGTGCCGTCGGACAGGCTGTCCTGGAGGTCGTAGAACTCCAGGTTGCTGACGAACCAGCCGTGGCTGAGGCCCTCGGGTGCGGAGCTCAGCTCCCTGGAAATCCACGAGTCCACTTCTTTGTAAAACTGGTGCATCTTCTCGTAAGCCAGGGTGAAGAGGTAGGTGCTTTGGAACTCCAAGACCACCGCCCTGATGGTGTCGTTTATGTCGAACCTGGGCCCTGGGGTTTTGCTGTCCAGGTGGTACCCGGTGCTCCTCTCCAGCTCCATGATGGCTCTCTTGATGCACAGCTCAAAGATCTCCTGCTTGTAGGGGAAGCTCCAGCGGCTGCAGCACGGGTACAGGGCCGGCTCGTCGCAGTCCTGGTTCTCCATCCAGCGCTTGAAGGTCTCGATGAAGCAGCTGGTGAAGTCCTGCTCCTCCGTCTGGTGAAAGAACGTCTGGTTCCTCAGCTTCTGGCAGAAGTGCAAAATCCAGACCTGGGAGGCCGGGCTGGCGATGTTGAAGCTGCTATCCAGGGTCAGCTTCCCTTTACTCTTGGGGTTGAGCGGGTTGCCGTTGTCCTCCGGGGACACCCCCCAGATCACCGTGATGGGCATGTGGAGCTCCTCCCCGTGGTGGACGCGCTCAAACATGAAGAGCTTTTTGAACTCCGCGTCGTAGCGCTCGAAGGGGTGCGAGCGCCTGAAGACCTGGAACTCCGACAGCTCCAGCGACGGCAGCTTCATCCTGGGGTGGACGCACACGATGTAGGCCCCGCCGGCCGTCAGCGCCAGGAACCAGCAGAGCCACAGGTAGCGAAACTTGATGACGATGCAGGGCAGCACCTTCTCGAAGAAGATCCGGGACGCCTCGGACAGGGCGCCCAGGGCCCGGCGGCCCGTGCGGCACGCGGCGGCCCAGCGGCGCTTGGGGTGGCAGGCGGGCGGCCGGGGCCGCCGCAGGCACGGGAAGGCGTCCAGCAGGTAGCGCTCGTGCAGCACGACCACCGCGGGCAGCCACGTCACCATCAGGACGTAGTTGACCAGGATGGCGGTGCCCGCGTAGACCCCGAAGCAGCGGATGGCGGTGATGTCGCTCACGTAGTTGGCGTAGAAGGCGGCCGCGGTGGTGAAGCTGGTGACGAACATGGAGAGGGCGGCGTGCTGCAGGGTGACGCTCACCGTCTCCCAGGTCTCGGCGTGGGGCTTGTCGAACTTGGTGTAGTTCCAGACGTCGCAGAGGACGAAGGCGTCGTCGGCGCCCACGCCCACCAGGATGATGAGCGCCGTCAGGTTCATGAAGGGGAAGAACTCGAAGTTGAAGACCACGCGGTAGAGGAAGTAGGACACGGTCAGCGAGCTGATGATGGCGAACATGGTCATCAGCGTGATGAACATGGACTTGGTGTAGACGCACATGACGACCAGGACGATGGCGATGGCGATGGCGGGGTACACGGTGTCCATCAGCAGGTAGTCCTGGAAGAGGCTGTGCTTGATCCCGAACTCGATGCCGGTGACCGTGGTGATGCCGTCGGACGCGTTCCAGCGCTCAAAGTTGTCCAGGTAAATGTTCATCATGCTCTCCCCCTTCTCGGTGGGAGAGAAGAGCATGCTGTACCTCAGGGGCGGCGCGGGGTGGTGGCCCGGCCTCGGGGCCAGGAAGTCCTTGTCCACCAGGTAGTGCAGGATCTGGTACACGGCGTTGTGCTTGGTGCACTTGCGCGGCACGCGGGTGCACTTGAGCTGGTCCTTCCTCCTGGCCGCCGTGTCCCAGCAGTCGGGCTCCAGGGTGCCGTTCTGGTAGTGTTTGGCGCAGGTGCGCAGCAGCTTCAAGGTGTGGGTCACGTCCCGCTCCACGATCTTCTGGCAGGACGACCGGTTGTTCAGGATGGCAATGTAGTTGCCCAGCGTCCAGCTGGGGCAGCAGGAGGCCGCGGTGGTCCGCTGGCAGAGGTCAACGAACTGGGGGTGGGACCTGATCTGCGGAGACAGAGACAGGCCGAAGGGCTGGCGTTTACATCGAGGGCACTGAGAGGCCGCAGGTAAGGTGGCCTGGAGGGACGGGGAGCAGAGGAAGGTAAACGGCCGCCCTCGGGCGTTAGCCGGTGAGTACAGGCCCCGGCCCTGGCTGGGTTACGGGGTTCTGAACAACAATGTACCTGCCAGTGTGAAGCAACTTCAACTAGTGCTGCTTCGGGTTTTAAAAAGGAGACAAAGTTAACATCTTCTGTAAGCAAGCCTTTTCAAAGGCCCTTTAAAGAGCAGTAAAATGGATGGGCAGCGAGGCTTCAGTATGTATACCCACAGGGTTAATGAAGAGAACAGTTGTCCGATCGGTTGATGAAACACATGCGTGTCTTTGCCTGACATTTCTGATATCGGCCTGAAATGCTGGGTGATGCAGGTATTATATTAGCTGGATCAACTTGGTTGGAAGCAACATGAGAGTCCCTAGAAAACTGTCTAAAACAGGCAGGGAGACCAGAATCGCTGATGTCAAAGATGCATGAAAGCCCTGGAATAAATTTATTTCAGGGGTGGGCAAAAGCAGGTCTACAGGTGAGCAAATACAATCATTAATAAATAACAACACAGGAATAAACGCTGGGTTTCACAGAGTCACAACCATAAACCTACTTTTGCCTACCCTGAATCTGATTTTAAAGAAATATTTAAATTAGTAAAATAAGTAAGCCCTTTTGGGAGAACTTTCTCTTTTGGTAATCAGGGCTCTCTCTCTTAGCAGGTGTGACACTTCCAGATTTCTTGTGGACAGTATTTCATTTAGGGCACTATTCCTAGAGAAGGCTTTTCTGCTGATGGTTGCTCTTGTTACAGAAAATTGAAAAATGGTTTCAATGCCAAATCTGGCATTGCTAATTTATAGGAAGCCTGCACAATTCCCTTGCCTTCAAAATCTGTCAATGGCATGAGTGAGAAAAAGAAATATTCCCCTTCTCTCGGGCCTTTTTTTCCAGAGGCTTCTCTTTCAAAGTACCAGAGCTAAAGAATATCCACTCCAACATGTTCCCTCATTTCTGTTTGTCCAGGGAAGCAACTCCAAAGTTCAAGGGTGTGAATATCTTTTTTCTAGTAGGACTAAAACCACCCTTGATCTTAATTAAAGGGAGCTTTATCAATCGTGTATTGAAATACCCTCTCAAAGTGAAGATATTGGCACAAGTCATCTCTTTGGAATTTAGACTTCTCGAAGAACCAAGTTACTTATAACCTCCACATGCAGTTAAATTTGGGGGCAATCGGAAGTTTTATGTGGATTTGGGACGACACAGGGGAATGGCATCCCTAACTTCCATGTCGCCCCAGGGTCACCTGTACTTTATTTGGACTAATCCTGGGGGTGAGGTGTAGATAAAGTACGATTTGGCCACATATTAGAACTTGTTGAAGTTGGAGACCTGCCTGTGAGAAATTATTCTGTTATTCCACTTCTGCATCCGTTCAAAAATGTCCATAATAAACAGCTATTGTTTTTTAAAGATACGTTCTTGGGGGAGGGGGATGAACCCAAAGGATTATTATTCAAGTGTACCAAATTAATGTTTACTTGAACAAAACCTTCATTTTTTACGTTCACTTCTAAAGGGAGATAATTACTTGGCATTTCACAAAATAGGATAACACGTATTTAGCTGTTTCCAGTTAGAACATTCACATGTGCTAAGTCAGGGGAAACAGAATTGCCTGACAAACTACAGGAATCTGGAAGAACACCTGTGCAGTTTCCATGGCCAACAAAGAGAATACGTAGGTCCCTGCACACAGCCTAGGGAACTGCGAAGTGAAGTCTGGCAGTTTTCAGATGGAAGAAAACAAGTTGCATTCATTATGAAATCCCAGATCAGCTACTAGAAGGACCCTGTTTGTAGCTGATGATACATATAAAAATGGAAGATAAAGGAAATGGGGTTGCCAGCTGAAACTGGGCAGGAAAGCACAGAACCCTACCCTTGAAGAACCTTTACAAATAATTGCAGGGGTTGTTCCCCATGTGTTTTATGTGACCAAAGATTTAAAAGTTGGCTGTGATCAACACAGACCAAATACTACGGTGATGGCTGTTATCAAAAATAAACGCTCATGAGCCTCTGGAGAGCCGACCTGCAAGTTCAAAGGTGATGCTGGCTGGGCCGAGGCACAACCTTTGAAAACCAGTGTTCGAGGACACTTACAGGGTAAGACTTGAGGACAGAGAAAAAACTATGACTGGTCCACTTTACCAGGAGTTGGAAGCTAGAGCCCCAGTGGGCTGAGTCTAAAGGGATGGAGAGCAAGATGTGTAGGCTGTCAGGAGTGAGGCCATCTGTCCCCACCCATCCATCCATCATAGGAAAAAATATTTATTGACACCTCTACATGATGAATAGGCCCAGTGGCCCTTGCTCTCAAGTCGCTCACAAGTGTGGCAGAGAACTCAAATGAGAAAAATCGGTAATTCTAACTCAGTGTGAAAAGTACCGCATTGTGTGGCAGCGTCTGTGCAAACCTGAGTGAGTGTGAGGGGGCAGTGGCCCTCACTCCACTATGTGCCACTGAGATAGCTGCACACACAGTCATAGATTATCCTGTGGGGCTGAGCTTGGCCAATGGGTATATCCTCAGGCATATTTCTGCTATATTTTAGGGTAAAGGGATTCATTAGGAATGATTTCAAAATCTTCGACATTCCTAAAACTAAGAATGGAGCGAGAGCAATTTCTTGCAACTCTCACCAGCGCTGTAACTCTTTAATTTCTAGGCCTTCACAAATTGGATGTTTTAGAAAGTCGCGCTGCTTATGTGGTTATGACATGTCGCCCTGTACCCTTCCTAGTTAGATAGTTGCAGGGGTGGAGCTGGCTTAAAATAGGGGGTAAAGGAAGAGGAGAGAAAAAGAAGAAACTGGCAGAGCTTTAAATAGTACCTTAACTTTAAAAACTAGTGGCTAAGTTGGAGATATTTTAAGAAGCTGAGAAAAGACTCAAGTAAAAATTAACCCTTAACCCCAGGTTCCCTCCCCATGGGACCACGTGTCTCCCGCATGAAAAGTTGAAGGGATCTTGAGAGAAAAAAAGCCAGGGCTCCGCACCGGTCCCTATCACAGCACCAGGAAACACATGTCTGGGTCCTCCAAGCCTCAGGGGGTGCCAGCGGGCCGTAAGAGTTACCCTAGAAAGTGGGGTCTTAGGCACCAAATTCCAAAGCCCCTTTCTTGGCTGGTTGCTCAGAGGTCCACCTTCGACAACTTGCAAAGACTCAAACTGATCTGGACGAAGGGCTCTTCCAGCAGAGTCCAGATTAGAACACACTTCTGGGTGCTAATGGTCAACTGCCAGGGTGTCCCTGAGGATGTCAAAGGGCAGGAAAAAGTAACGGAGAAGACAGGGGGGTCAACTGAGGCTCCCTTCGCAGCTCTAAGAAACAAGTACTTCTGTCAGCGGGGGGACAACAGCGTTCCAACCAGAAGCGATTCGCGTTGGAGAGCAAGGCCTGTCTGAACCGTGGGTGTGGGCGGCATTTCATGGAAATGGAATCTGGTGTCAGAACTCAATGTGCTGACAGCACAGGCAGGTGACAGTGGCAACAGCTGGTCTCGTTGGGATTTCGCACTCATGACGAGACCTTTTCTGGGGTCGACCCGTGACAATTAAGCACCGCTCTGTACCAGTTGGCATGCGCGCCCCATTCAGTGCAATAGCTGTTGATAATCAACGCTGAAGTGCGAGGCTAGCATTCGGCTGGAGGCGGGGGAAAAGGGAACACTGCCAAGTAGCCCTGGGACACAGTTTGCTCAAAATCCTACAACAAAGAAAAGCCCTAAAAGGGCCCTGCGCTGGGGGACTAAAGAAAGGTATAGTAATAATCTGAGACTGGAACTGCTAACTGGTAGTTAAGATACCATTTGAATGTATTGACCCTACAGCGTGAGAAAGGTTTATCACACTGGATTCAAGATTCATGGCAGAGTTTGAGACTAGAATACAAAGGCACCAGCCATTGGTAGAAATAGTATTTAATTTAACGCATTAAAATGACCCCCAGACCCTCTTAGGTGGGTTTTGGGGAACTTTATGGGTGTGGCTCTATAACTGACTTGACCATTCATTGGGACATTTGTCTTGGGTCTGCGCCTAAAACCTTTATAAGCAAACCACAATGCTTAGAGTGTCCTTGCTATGAATTACAAACTTGAACTGATGGCTAGCCAATCATTATTATGAGCTCAGTGGAAAAAACCCCTCAAAGAAGCAGGGTGCATCCTATTCTGTTAGATAGCCTACATCTTGCAAATGCATTAGAACCCCTAAGAAGCCACATATTTCGATTTCTTTGCCTTAATCCCTTGTAGAAAAACGTTTGCTGTAATGTTTCCCTGCTACCAACCTACCTGCAATGGGGGTCTGCCAACCAGCTAAGCCACTGTCATACCTCTGGTAAGCAGGCTATTGAGGACCTGGTTTACAGATTGCCCTGCTTTTATGATGAAGGTCATGAGGAATGGTTCTTTCCTGCCTTAGTGTCAGGGGCAGCTGGGCTTTGTCTAAAAAAACAAATTGATTACCCTACTGATAAGACTATCATCACTGACTGTGAATTCCTTGTTGCTCTGGCTGTCAGGAAGTACACAGACAAGTCTGCCTCTCATGACCAGCAAGTGCACAGGACCACAGGGTATGTGTTATTGTATGTTAAATCTCATCCTTAGCTTCAGGATTATTCCCCTCCCCCCATTATTTTCCCTTCATGCAATTCAGTCAACTTATTTATCATATCTGTTCTGTTACACCTTTTGGTAAGCTATCTGTTGGTGCTGATTTTATTAACCTGACACATATGAATCTGAGATTAAACATGGAACAGTGTATGAGGTCTGTCCCGAAAGTATGGAGCCAACGGAGCCAATGTCAATATAATGAAAACAGTTTGTACCCCCAATACTTTGGGGACAGACCTTGTATGGCTTTCATCAGTGAAAGCTCTGATGGCACAGTGGCACTCACTGGTTTTTGGGTAAATAGCTAGCTCCTTACAAATGATACTTATTCTAGGCCATGCTGACTCTTTGAGGGTCATTTGAGTAGAAAATGGCATATATAGTTAAACTAAACAAAAATGGAGGGTTATCTTCTGCATTCTGGGAGCATAAGACACGGTGAATGGTGGCACAGGCTGGATTAGGCTTGGCAGGGATCAAGTCCTGGATCTGCCATTGACCACCTGTGTGGGCCAAGCAATAGTACTTAATTCGTAACACCATCATGTGGGCGAATGATAAATAATCCAATGGTCAATGGAATAATTCATTCAAGGGGTTTGACCACTTTCTGACAGATATCAACAACGCTCAATAAACATCAGCTATTAACCAAGTGCATGAAATCACTTCAGAATCTGCAGGGGAGGGAAGGTGTAAGGATCAACAGTGAAAGTAGGATAATGAGAACTAGGAGGTAGGGAAGTTCATGACCTGTTCTCATCCAGGGTGGGATGAGCCAGGGACCACCCTGGTCACAGGCCCTTGTGAGTGATGTCAAGTACGGAGCATATACGGAGCACATAGCAAATACTCAATTTATCCACTGCCCTAGAGTTAACTTTCCGAATAAGAAGGGTGGTAACTGTGACAAGGAGAAATGTTCATAGCTTCTAAATGATGGGCCGATCCCTATGGAAAAGAAGAAAGTAAAGCAAATAAAACCTGACCACTGATGAAGAAACTTGTTTATAGACAGTTTGTGCCTTTGTTTTATTTCAGTGATTTTCAACCTTTTTCATCTCATGGCACATATAAACTAACCACTAAGATTCTGCAGCACCCAATCTGACCCCCCCCCCCAAAAAAAAAGGTATAATTATGATTCATTCATGCTAGAAAGCTATTGTTGTGTTGGCTCTTTTCATTTTTTAACTTGACAATCTAAGGGGAAAAAGGTCAGTGCCCCTGATAAAAGTCAAGTATTGTATGTTTTAAAGCTTCTTGCGGTGCACCGGTCTATTCGGAGTAGGAAGAGAAGATGCACTGGCAAAAAACCTGACAGTGCAGTCAGTGGGGACGGGGTCATTTTCAAAACGCCCTGTCAGAATGCAGAATGAAGTCTGGGAGATCTGGGACCAACTAACTGACCTGGGGGAGCCGCTCCGCTCTGGGCAGTGCGTCTGTCAGCACAATGACATGGCTGGCCTGGATGACCTCAGAGTCCTCTCTGCTTTGTTGCAATCCATTAAGAAACGCTGTTGTTAGAACAGGTGATTGCATCGGACTGCCAGGTGAGCTCTTAGCATTGCAGGTGATTAAGACCTTCAACTCAGCGGTGATTTCGTACCTTAGGGTTAACGCGAAGGATCTGATGAGTCGCTTTTCTGCCTGGCTGCTGTGCTGGGGCAGACCCATCAGAGACATCGGACGTCAGTTCCTGTCTCTGAACGCATGACAGCTACTCCCAGCCCAGAGGCGGCCTTCGAGGGGAGCAAGGTGTTTATAGAGTTCAGGACAATCTGGAGTGCATTACTCTGGCCATTTACATAGAGGCTGTCTTCGTACCCTTTGATGTCCCTCTCCTCAGCCTGGACCCTCCATTTTCCTTTGAGGTCCCACGCCCAAATGACCCACTGATTGCTAGAAAGGCAGGCATTTCACTGGGTAATTAAGATGCTGACAGTTGCCTCAGGGGAGGAAAGTGCAGGGAACAATGAAAGCGGATTAGGAAAGAAAATATGACAAAAGAAGGAAAAGAAGTCTTAACGATTATCCTGAAAGGAAATCCGCTGAGAAAGAAATGCCAAAGACTATCGTGGACAAAGAACAGGAGAGCGGAAGGAAAAAAGTTCTTTATTAAGGAAGGCGGTCTGTGAAGGGTGGGGAGTGCAGAGACGCTTTGATCCTGGGATCTAAGAGAAGGCAGAGCTGGCTGTTTACTCAGCAGCAGGTAAGCCACGGAAGCACTGTCATCCCATCAGACCGGCTCAGCGGTAAGAGGAGTTTCACGTTCAAAAGCATCGCCTTATTTGTGCTAAGCATAGTTCAGTTTTCCTTTACGTACCCTTGAATTATCTACATTGCACATGGATTTAATTGCTGGTAAATTCCATAATGTTTCTCCTCCGGCTGAAGTGAATACTACTCTGGAATAGCGGTCACCTGGCGATGGGAAAAAAAGAGAACAGGGTTACGAATTATTCGTGGAAGACTTGGCGTTGAGAAGCAGTTCAAGCTGGGAAACCGCATGGACAATTCATTAGCAGCAGGGGAGCCTTTCCTTCAACAAATTCCAGGAGAAAACATTTAAAAAACCAATGCTGTAATATTGACTTGGTTCGCAGCCTTTGCCTACTCACCACGCCTTAAAAATCATAGGAGTTATGTAACAAATGTATTTGGATGAGCCCAATTAGGAAAAACAGTCCGTATGAACTTCCAGCAGGCGGTTAATTAAATGTCTCTCCCTTCATTTGACAGCACATCGCTACAATGGTACATAAAATCAAAGAACGATGCACCAGGGAATATTGAGAATGGATTAGAAGGATGTTCTCTTTGGCAGCTCACTGGAAGGGAAGATGACAGGTGATCAATTTTAAAGCTCTCAAAACAGTCAAGTGCAGACTGCTGGCCAGGGTCACAGACACCCCCACATTCTGGGTGGGTACATGGTTTCTCTGCTGCACCAATGTAGAAAAGATGGCTTGAGAATCATACTGAAATATGTTTCTGAATAAGAAAGAACTGGGTGGAAACAGGTCTTGCCATTTCCTAGCTAGGTGATCTTGGCCAACCAACCTCTCTGAGCTTCGGTGAAAGGGAGGCAGCAAGGCCTAGCTACCTCCAACAGCTGTGAGAATTAAATCACGGGATAAAACACAGGTGCTCGGAGAGCACTGTTTCCACTGCCTCCACCTTGACAAAATATCTGAATCCAGTCAAATGAAGATTAGTTCTAAATGACCTAAAATGCCCCACTGTCCTAACAAAGAAAAATCAGCTCGCAAATTTATGAATAAAGCTTTGTTATATAAACTTGGTTCACGGTTATGAAGTTTTCTTTTCTTTAGAATAGACTGTCTTCATCAAATGGCTATTATCTTGCGGTGATGGATTTTCCAGATCAAAGTAAGTCTTGTGGAACATTTCATTTTACTAGAGTTGGAAATGACTCTTTCAGGGCGGAGCCTACTACTTCTGAGACAAATATTTAGTGTTGACTACTGAAATATAAACAGGGCTATGTTTCATAAGTTTGCTCATGTTCTTCCTGGTTAGGATATTAACCACTAGCCCTGGCTGCTGGCACAGTGGATAAAGCGCCAGCCTGCAAACCCAAAGGTGGCAGGTTTGATTCCCCATCCAGGGCACATAACCAAGTTGCCAGCCAGGTCTCCAGTCAGGTCTGTGGCTGGAGGCAGATGAAAAGCAACCATACATCGATGTCTCTCTCCCTCTCTGCCTCTCTCCCTTCCCCTCTTTCTAAAAATAATGAAATAAAAAATCTTAAAAAAAAAAAAAAAAGATATTAACCACTGGACAGATGCTGGTTAAATAATGTATAGTTAACACCTTGAGAGGAATAAACGAGCCACATGCAACGAATCGGAGCCCAGCTTTTCCAGTAAGAGACAGAAAAAGAAACTTGCATTGCTTCCTGAGATCAGTATAAAATTCTTCCCAGTCTTCTGCTTTCTATCTCTCTATGTCCTATTCAGTGCAACAGTGTTCAGAACAAAAATCCCGAGGCATGGCAAGAGCTAGAAACATCAAAGCCAATCGGGTTCTGTAGTGACTGGATAAGACAGGAGTATGCACATTGCAGACAGTTTTTAAACAACAAAAACAAGAAGCTAAAACGGAAAGATCTGGAATGTGCATATTCCCTGGCAGAAAGTAATTCCCCATGATTCCTCATTTCTAATCCTGGGCTAATCAAGGATTCACATACTTATATGTGCTTCTTCTGGGCCTCATGCTCCTTCCTCCGGGCCAGCTGCAGACTGAGGAGGCTGACACGGGGCTGCAGCAGTTCTTTGGCGAATGTGCCGCCAACATTAAACTGCATTCTTGACCTCAGGGAAGGTCTTACAATACCTGGGCTCTCATTTCTCCATCGGCACGTTCCACGGCACAGCGGCGACTGGTTTCTCCCTGGAGGTGCCCTTCCCCATCACCACTACCACGTCCTGCCTTCTGCCACCAGTTTCACTCTTTCCCATGTTGACCCAGGTCCCCAGGGCATTTTACACTTGGGACTTGTAGGCTTGACTTTGGTCACCTCTCTACCTCTAATGCCTAATGACCAGTCAGGCACAGGGAAGGCTATCCCTATATACTTTTTGAATGAGTCAAAACATATATATATATATATATATATATATATATATATATATATATACACACACACACACACACATATAGGGTCATACAGTAGATTATTAGATTATTTCAGGGATCAATGCCCAAATATGTACTTGTTACTTGAGCTGGGGTTTTTTGTTTTTGTTTTTTAATAGCACAAGGAATTTTAAAAAGCAACCTGAAATCTTGAGCCAGGTCAAGAATGTTATTAGATACATCTTTCTTAAACCTGGATATGACTCGATCATCTCTTTCTTATTCCTATTTGTTACAGGTCAATACATTCAGATTAGTGGTTGACAGGCCCAGAGAAGTAAAAGGACAAGTAAGCTAAAACCTCTTTCAGGAAGACAGGAACAGTGACGCTGTGTCACTAGCCACACACTTTCTACCCGTCCAGATTTTAATCGCATTCAGTATCAAGAAGGCAAGAAACCTCCGAGGGGCGGAATCACCCACGAATGCCACTCACTTGGAACATCGCAGAAAAAGCTGTCTTTGTGGAAGTTCCAGTCAACTTCTCTTTTTTCTCTTTCATAATGATCGTCTGACCATCTATCATCCCGATGGCTGAAACGGAACAAGTTGATCTTCAATGAAGTGCTAGATATGTCAAGGCCAGTAAACAAGCCCGTAACAGAACATCCTCAAAGTCATGGCCTACTGAGCACTTGAAATTAGGCTAGAAGGATTAATAGAAGCAACCAACATTCCTTTTCTCACTTCTGGGGGGAAAAAAAAGCCCCAAACCTTCACTTACTCATCTTAATGCAACAAATTCTTACCAGTCAATGACAATTTAAAGATTTCCAGCCACACACTTTCCATTTAATCCTGTTGCTCTCAGGCAGTATTTCCAAGTGGACTTCATTAAGCAATGTTTTGTCTGAAAGGTAAGGAAGGATTACCTTTTGGCTTGTTCATCTGCATATTTAAAGGGGTAATTGGCCAGTGTTGCTTTGTATCCTGTATTTTTCACCATGTTATTCCACGTGACCAGTCTTTGGCCTATTGTAGTTCCCCTTGGTTCAAAACCCTAAGGGAAAAAAATCACAAATTGCTGTTAGAGTACCTCACTGCAGGCTAAGGGTAGGTATAGCAGCTCCGGGAAGCAAGGTCAAGGTGATGAATAAACAGCTTTCAACCGAAAGTACAGGCAGACATTCCTCACAGCTTCCCTGGCCATTAAAAAAAGATGAGCTTATGTGCTAATAGTGATCTATTTACTGTGACGAAACAGTTTGGTTCTTTGGTATGTGACATGTCTCAGGAAAGAGGGAAAAAAATCTTTTCTGAAGTTTCTCTTTCAAAGTCATACCTAAGCATGTAGTATAAATTACTTTTACGTGATAAAATATTATGGTCAAATTCATTTATTAATGTTATAGTGTTTTACAAAGAGGATATCATTATCCTGGTTCATAGTTTCCTCATTAGTACCTCATAATTAGTTCCTCATAATGTTCCAGTGGGACATTTACTGAAAAGCAGACCCTAAATAATGAAAATAAAATATAAAGAAAACAAAAAAACAGCCTGGTGGCTCAGTGGGTAAGGCGCCGGCCTGCAAACGTGGCTGGTTCGATCCCCAGCCAGGGCACATAACCAGGTTGCAGCCAGGTCTCCAGCCAGGTCCATAGCTGGAGGCAGGTGAGAGGCAACCACACATGGATGCTTCTCTCCCTCTCTGCCTCTCTCCCTCCCCACCTCTCTAAAAATAATGAAAATAAAATATAAAGAAAAGCAGACCCTGCTATCTCTTAGTAATACCGAAATTCCTCTAACTTTGGGGGGGAAAAAAGACAGTTTAAAGACTGAATGAAAAAATTTTTTGTAGTACGGAGAGTCTCCAAATTTGTGCTTTTTATTACGGCTTAAACGTGGGAACCAAGAAGCAAAAAATTTCCAGGTTTTTCAAGGTGAGCCCATTTCTTGACTTTTTAAGAACCTGAGAATACAGAGGAGGCATGTCTTTAATTTGCAGGGAGTTGTATACTGGCTAATGATTCGAAAAGGCTTAAAAAAACTGGGATCCTGAATAACATACTGTGACTTGTGTTAACGTAATTTTTCTGAAATGGTTTTGGGCGCAAGGAAACGGAAATGAATTCTACTGGCTCAGCCCTCCTTACCAGCAGCGGATCCGAGAAGTCAGGAAGCTCTGGCACTAACACGCCAACCAAGGCACAGACCACGATGAGCACAGTGCACAGGCCCAGGACCACCACGGGCCAGTCGGCAATCAGCGCGGCGTAACTGCAGAGAGTCAGAGATGCCTCTTAGAGCAACGGACAGACGTTTGCTGCCTAAGAGAGCAATTTGTTCAGTCCTCATTTTTCCGACCCAGTACCAGTATTTATCAATAAAAGATCTGATGAGATTATAAGTTTTTATATGCAATTGTGGTAAAAAAAATAATAAGATCATTGTCCTCTTGTTTCTGCCATGTGAGCAGTGGTCACCTGCCACGAGCTATGGAGAATCAGAATATTGTCTTATTTTTTGACAAATAACATTTTATATCTATATCTATGCCTGGGAAAGAGGAGATCTAAAATATACACTCCCGCCCTGGCTGGTGGTACAGTGGATAAGGAGCCAGCCTGCAAACCCAAAGGTCACTGGTTCGATTCCCAGCCAGGGCACATAACCAGGTTGCAACCAGGTCTCCAGCCAGATCCGTAGCTGGAGGCAGGTGAAAGGCAACTATACATTGATGTTTCTCCCCCACTCTGCCTCTATCCCTTCCCCTCTCTCTAAAATTAATAAATAAAATCTTTAAAAATAAAAAAATAAACTATACACTCCCTAAGTAGAAGGAACATGTATTTTAACAGAGGATCCAAACCCCTTGCTGTCTCTTCCAGAGCTTAGGTTGTTCGGTTTTCCCCTTTCTTCAGACTTTTAACTCTGTACATTCTAGAAAAAGAACTCAGCCCATAAACAGGTTCATGTCATGTACATCTTAAGAGTAACCGACCCGAACCAAGAATGTCCCACATGCTGGTCACTTTCCTTCTAGCTGAAACTGTACCGAACACGTCACTTAGATGTGACAGGAGGGAGAGGCGCAGAAGGGAGAGGGCTTGTTCACAGTTGCGAGGCTGGTCCAGGTGCAAAATAAACAACTTATGGGAGCAAAATGCCCAGCATGGCGGCTCTAGTGAATCGTATCACATGGCATATTGGTTAAAATAGTAGGACTTACAAGTTCTCATCACAAGAAAAAGATTTGGGTGGCGTTAAGATGTTAACTGAATTCACTGTGGTAACCGTTTTGCAATTATATACAATATTGAATTAGCATGTTGTACACCTAAACCTCATATACTGTTATTGCAATGATATTTCAGTAAAAAAGAGCCCCAAAGCTTTGAATCCAGGCAGTCTGGTTTTAGAGTCTGGCCTCTTAACCCCATGAGAAATAAGATTCACAGATGTATCTTCCCCAAATTTAAGTTTAAAATTAAATTCCTAAGCCACACTAATAGTTCATTTCTCTATGCCACATAGATTCATTGGATTTGAAGTCTGAGTATTATTCACCAGACTGTACATTCCGAATTTAAAAACTCATCAAGGGAAAATTATACTAGATAATATGATGGAATAGTCTTTTAACAATAATTCTGAATGTGATGAAAACGTGTGCTTGTTCAAGAGTAAACAAGTGGTCAGAAGCTTTTTGAATTTCTAGAATACACTTCATGCTTTTATTCTTTATACTTTATTTCCTCCTCCACCAAATGCAAACGAGGATGAAAGTAGCTGGTTTTGAAGCAATCAAGTCCTTTGTCAACAGCACACTTGAGACTTTCCCTTCATTGTTTCGGGCTGAAAAAAGGTGCTTTACATTTTAGACCTTGAAAATATCAGCCCTTCCAAATGAAAATGGCCCCAGGCTAACACAATTACTCATTATACTTTATTTTAAATGGATCAATTTTCCTTCAAATAAAACAGAAGTTACTCATTTTTCCCAACATGCTATCAATAGAGGGCAGTGGGCCCCAAATTGCTTCGTTTTCATACTGAAGTTTAATTTACCCACATAATGACTTTCTGTGTTCTTGAGAAATCTGCACACAAGCACAGCAACCTTAAAAACCTGCTGCAATAATTGCTCTCCTTGCCTTTGAAAACATTTGGTTTTGATTTCACAGCACTGCTCGACACGACACACGTGCATCGACTGCACGTGGGGACTTGCTGCATGGGCGACTCGCGCGCGATCCTTCCTCACACGGTTAACCTCACTGCGTTACAGTCCCACTTCCTGCCACAGCTGCTTCACACGCCAACCTTGCCTCCAGACACCTGTTCACGCTGGAGGGCTGGAACACTATCCAGAGCTGCAGGCTGTGGGGAGGGGGACCCCCAACTACTGCCAGTGAGGTCTGCTCATCTGGGCGTTTTTCCTAAATGCACAATCTTAGTCTTTCTGTGCTGGGCTATCAGAGCTACGGGCACCACACAGGAAACAAAAGTTTCATGCACAGTAGGGAGCTCAGACAATGGCAAAAATGTGAAGATAAGAATCTAGTCCAGCGGGAACATTGGGGATGTAAAGGAAATTAAAAATGGCCTATAAAATGTCACCGCTATGGCTTTGTGCTAATTCCACTTCTGTTGAGTCTGGGCGCAAGGTATATATTTGAAGTTTAAAGAATAAAAGTACTTGGAGCTTATTTTCTTTGGAAAGTGGAACATGCGTGTGTTAGAAGAATTTTCAAAAGGGACCACTGTTTTTACTCTACTGTGTTCTTCTGTGTACCATACAATACTTGTCTTTCATCTGCCTGCTCTAAGTTTGGAACACCTGAGACCATGCAACAGAATTTTAAATGCAGTTCACCCCTGCAACACCTGGGTTACAGCAGACAGTCATTTTCCGATCAATGGCTAGGTGCCAACGTTCCCTGAGGCCTCCCTGCAGTCCCAGCTGCCCAGGTCTCCATCCAGAGCACTGCTGTTGTCTACAGGTTCACAGTCTCCTCAGCGGGTTGGGTCGCAAACAGAACACAGATCAGCAGGGCTCTCCTTCTCCAGGGTGAGGAAGGCACAGAGCAGGCAACGTGTGTTTGGGGTGAGCCATGGCCCTGAGCTAGTGGGCATGCAGCCTGGCCTCTGGGTCCGGGTGGTGGCTACCTTGCTGGCCTTTGCCTGAGCATCCAACAGAAAGGCCCTCAAAGACACTCCTGGATTCCCAGCCACCTGGTCGCTGGGTTTACTCTGGAACCGGATCAGAAATAACTGTTGAAATAAATAAACTAAGTGTCTTAACGGGCAAATTTATGCTCAAGTGACACTGTACGCGGCCTCTTTTAACGGGCCATTTGTATTATAGTAAGGCCCTCGATAGTACATTTTCCTCCCTTAGCCTACAAATATTTTATTCTTCTTTGTTTTTCTCCCTGCTTTTTTGGAAACACCATCTTCTTTTCCCCTTCCCTTCTGAGCAGACACCCATGTTACAGAGAATGTTAAGTGCCTTGGACTTAGGGCCTCCGTTTCCTGACCAACCACCCCATCCTCAACACCACCTTCCAACCCAGGTATAGCACTCATGACTTCTGGAACCACCAAAATCAATGGACTAGCCTTGGTGTTCATCCTTCTGGACCTGAGCAGTATTTAACACTTTAGCTTTCTTCCTAAAAGTATCCTCTTTGGCTTTTCCCTTCCTACTTCCCTCAATAACTCTTCCTTATTTCTCATCCTTTAAAGGTGTTGGTAATCATCCGTTTTCCAGTTATACAACTAACTACTCATACTGTAAGTGGACCAATTTTATTTGACATGAACCAGGAGTTGCATGCTTTTACCTACAACTCCAGTGACATCAGCTAACAATTTAGTGGGAGGAATGACTGAAGCTGGAGAAATTTCACAAAGGAAGATAGTGTACAGAACTCTTTCTCGATGGTGAAACAATAAATTCATTCAACAATTCGATTTATATCGTAAGGATGCAGGGGATTCAGGAGATATAAAATTGACAGACGTGGGTTTTGCCCTCAATGTATATAGAGCCTACTATGGAAAATCAGACAGGTACCCAAACACCTATTCAACCAGGTAAGCAGAGAGGTGTTGTCAGAGGACAGGTAAAATGCTTTGCGAATTCAATGAAGAAATTACTTCCAGCTAGGATGGGAAAAGGGAACCAGAAAAGGCTTTTTTGAAGAAGTTGCATTTATATGTGCAAATACTGAAAAGAAATTAGAATTTTTTAAACTGCTAATCTAGAAACAGAAAAAGGCTGTACAAAATTTTTTCAAATTTTAAAGGTTTTGATCATTTGAAAGGCTCTATTATTTCTTTAAAAAAAAGGAAAATTCTTTTTCTTAATACGCCATATTTACTTACATAACCTATTCCCTTTATTTTTCCCATATTTTATGCAAAAATGGATAAACAAAATGTAGTCTATGCATAGAATGGAATATTATTCAGCTTTAAATAGGAAGGGCATTCTGACACATGTTAAAACATGGATGAAACTTGAGGACATTATGCTGATTTAAATGTATTACTCCATTCATATGAGTTATCAGAGTAGTCAAATTCATCGAGACAGAAAGTAGAATGGCAGTTGCCAGGGGCCGGAGAGAGTGGGGAATCAACAGTAATTGTTTAAAGGGTACAGAGATGGATGGTGGTAAGGCTGCATAATAATATGGATGGCTGGTGTGGCTCAATGGACCAGTGCCAACCTGGGAACCCAAAGGTGGCTGGTTCAATCCCCAGCCAGAGCACATAACCAGGTTGCAAGCCAGGTCTCCAGCCAGCTGGAGGCAGGTGAAAGGCAACCGTACATTGATGCTTCTCTTCCTTTCTTCCTCCCTCCCTGCTTGCCCTTCTCTCTGAAAATAATGAATAAAATCTTTTTAAAATAAGTAAATAAAATAAATAAAACTGAAAAAAATAATGTGAATGTGCTTAATGCCACTAAACTGTGCACTTAAAAATGGTAAAAATAGTAAATTTTTAAAAAAGATTTTATTTATCATTTTTAGAGAGAGGGGAAGGGAGAGAGTCAGAGAGGGAGCGAGACATCAATGTATGGTTGCCTTTCACCTGCCTCCAGCTACGGACCTGGCTGGGGACCTGGCTTGCAACCTCATTATGTGCCCTGGCTGGGAATCGAACCAGCGACCTTTGGGTTCGCAGGCCAGCACTTTATCCACTGTGCCACCAGCCAGGCAAAATAATAAATTTTATGCTCTGCAGATTTTACCAAAATTTTAAACAATAAATATATTTTTAAATGGAAGGGGCATTTACTCATATTAAAGTTTATGTAGTATTTTTACTCCAAAGACAGGCAACTGCCAAGGCAGGCTTCAAAGTTATCACAGCTGAGCTTTTCTAGCAAGTGAACTTCAAAGATCACGTTGAGCTTCTCGGTGTCATCACATTATACCTGGAACATCTGATGGGACAACACTTTTTTTCAGAAACTCTTATCCATTTAAAATGTGGCTCTTCCACCGAAAAGATAAAACTTTAATTTTCATATAAAAGAAGGCCTCTACCTCAATACGGTAAGAGAATTTTTAGGAAGAAACAAAGCCAACCTATTTGGGGGAAAAAAAGTGCCATAAATTCAAGCCATGGGAATTGGCAGAATATCATCCCTTCTCAACCAGTAGGACCCTGAGAAGCTAATCCATTCCAGGAAGCAACGCAAAAGAATGAAGCAAATGTGAATGATTCAACGCAAACAGAATTGAAAGGCTATCAAGCTACCGGGAAATTAAAACCACTCTTGGAAATACAGGGTTCCTCAAGCAGTCAACTCGGGGAAAATTGATTTTTCCTTCATAAAAATAGGATGAGGAAAGTGGAAACAGTCACAAAATGTGGAGAAAATGCTAGAAGGGGAAAAGCATGTAAGTACAATTGTTATTGAAGAAGATGATCCAGGTTATCTTACCTTTTTGGTAACTTGAAAGGTCTGGATGGTCTGAAAAAAAACAAAAAAAGAAAAAATCCATCAGAAACATAGTACTATAACATAAAGGCTTAGTATGTATGTATTGTATTTCTCTTTCCTTTTGGAAGAATCCTGGAGGGGGTTTTAAAAAGTTGACATTTTTGGCACACCTGGATTGGACAGTGATGGTGGCCATCTGGTCTACCAGGTGCGACTGTGCTGGAGTCTCTGCACAGCACAGAGCACCTGGTCCCAATGGGATCAGCCACCCTGCAACACTCCCCAGTCTACAGCCACAGGTCTGCTCACCTCTCCCACGAGAACCCACATCCCTGCCTCCAGTCGGAGCTATCTTACTTACCAAGGATCCTCCAACACCTTTTTAAAAATATGACATTGATAATTTTTTGTACTAAAAATATCCCCTCTTCGAGACAGAGGAACCGCTCTTCCATCTTTCAATTCCTTTTTTTTTTTTTAAAGATTTTATTTCATTATTTTTAGAAAGGGGAAGGGAGAGAAGCAGAGAGGGAGAGAGACATCAATGTATGGTTGCATTTCACCTGCCTCCAGCCACAGACCTGACTGGAGACCTGGTTTGCAACCTGGTTATGTGCCCTGGCTGAGGAATCGAACCAGCAACCTTTGGGTTCACAGGCCGGCGCCTTAACCACTGCCTTTTTTTTTTTTTAATGTTATTGTTGTTGTATTACATCCATCCCCTTTTTGCTCCCCTCTGTCCCCCTCCCCACCCACCCATTCCCCCCAAAGTCAATCCCACCTGTTGCCCATGTCCATGGCATCTTTCAATTCCTTAGCACCTAACTCCACAACCACTTTAACAAGTATTGGCATGTACTGAAATCAGCTCTTCCCGTGCTCTGTGTTTTTATTCTCTAGAACCTCCATAGAGCGGATAAATCATCTAAAGAAACTCCAAATCTGACTCAGCCCCAACCTCCAAACTCTTCATTCTTACCAACTTTTTTCTCCCAAAGGACTGGCACGCACTAAAGCACTTGGTAAATATTTGATGAGCAAACAAAATTCGCTACTTATGTCTCACTGTTCCCAAGTCCCGGGTTTTCGGTGTGGTCTGTAGACCCCTGGGAGTTCCTGAGACCCTTCAGGGGGTCTGAAGAGCCTCTCTTTTCAAACTCTATACCTAAGGCTGGGTTTTCTATTTAATTTTATATATTACATGGTTTTGTATGCAATTTCTTCTATTTTAACCAAAGAGCACATTGCAATGGACTGACTATAGAAGCAGATATGAGAATCCTGTCTTCTCTGAAGCCACGTATCAAAAAGAACTGCAAAAATGGGAAACAATGCTAATCATCTCACTATTTTTTGGGAAAATGTTATTTTTCATAAAATGTTTTTGTGTTAATCTGTGAAGAGCTTATTATTGTCATTTTTTTAAATTTTAATTTTATTGTTGTTGTATTACATATATCCCCTTATTATTATCGTCATTTTAAGTGAGTTAACAAATTAAAATTTTTGAATTTCTCATTTTCAATCCCAATGTAGTACATATCAGATATAACCCATATAAACAAAAGCTCTTTGGATCCTTACTAGGCTTTGAGAGTGTAAAGGGGTCATGAAATCAAAAAGTTTGATGGCCATTACACTGAGATAGAGGATACTTAAATATTTGCTGAATAAATGAATAAATTTCCTACCTGTGCACAATCTACAACCTAAACTCTTCCACCAGGCTGTCTTGTCCTTTGAGAAAACAAAGCAATGTGCAAAAATCTGTCTTCTAATCTTTCTACTTTCAAGCTATTACCCTTAAAATAGTAAGAACCCTATTTTGAGATCCACAGTTTTCTTTCTTATATTCCCTCTCCATTTACATTTCTTTAAAAAAATAGTTATTGAACTCCTGATATAATCATAAGTGAGATCAACCAGGTCCCAGACTTCCTGGAGCTTACATTCTAGACTATACTTGTATTAACCTGTCCCTATGAAAGAGGCCTGTGTTCCAAACTTCACGTCTAATTTACATATCCTCATTAGGGATGTTAAGCCCATGAAAACTATTAAAATCAAGGAGGAGGAACAGCCTCAGAGGTTGTAAGTGCTGGAAACAATGAACAAATATAGATTCCAACTGCACACCAGTCCCATTGTTGAGCTGGGCCTCGGTTTGCCTTTGGTCACTCGGGGTCTGAGGCACAAAGTTGTATAAGACTCATACCTCCTGATGCCTAATTTACCTCTTCTCTGTCTTGTGTGTTCCTATCTGTGAAACCAAGGGGGATAGAAAACCAACAACATGGAGATAATCATAAAACATGAACCTGTCGTACGGAAAAGAAGTATCCTTTTTTTTGAAAGATGTGGAAATTAAAGTCAGGATTTCCAGTAAAAATAGCATAACTTAGTGCTTTAAGAACAAATAAAAGCCCTGGCTGGTGGCTCAGTGGAAAGGCGCCAGCCTGTGAACCCAAAGATCGCTGGTTCGATACCTAGTCAGGGCCCATAACCAGGTTGCAAGCCAGGTCTCCAGCCAGGTCCCCAGCCGGAAGCAGGTGAAAGGCAACCACACACTGATGTCTCTCTCCCTCTCTGCCTCCCTCCCTTCCCCTCTCTCTAAAAATAATAAATAAAATCTTTAGGAAAAAAATAAGAGAATGAATATTCTCTTCATCATTGTGAAAGAATACCAAAAATGGCATTTTTTTCATATATATATAGTAAAGAGAATTTATTTCTAAAAGCTGAAAAACATTCTAAAGCTATAAAGAGGGGCTATGTCTTGTTTTTCACATCTCCAAAACCTAGGATAATGTGTGGTCCTTTGTGAATATCAGATCACAATTTGTTGGATTAATGAATAAACATCTTTTGTTACTTTTTTCAGTCTTTGGTGCCAACAGTGGCAGGATAGCAAGAACATGGGAACATTAATATCTATGTAAGTAACTTTTGTTTTCTATTTCTCTCTTTTTCTGACACACACACACACACACACACACACACACACACACACACACTTTGTAACTCCAGCCCATTCCCATCCAATCAATCCTAAGCTCCTTCACTACTTGACTACATTTCTTCTTCACCACCTGACTACATTTTGTAAGATTTCATTTGTGCCTCTAAATCTTACAGTAGAGGCACTCTCATTCAAGGATGCAAAAACTGTTCACTTAATGATGAATAAAAAGGTTTATTCAAGTGAAAAGTTTTGAAAACATGCCAGTCCTTCAATATCTAACTGTAACATCAATGTATAGTCAGCTGCCCATCCTCCCACAGCCACACCACACTGCGGGCTCCATGATGTCCAGTCTCTGGGAGGACTCAGGATACCTGCCAGGATCCCAAGTATACTGTCTACAATACACACCTCAATTTTGATGATTTACAACTGTCTCTCTCCTGCCTGATCCTATATCATTTTCTTAATAACAATTTACCTTTATCTAGTCTTTCCAAAGTCTACAATTTTCTTTTCAAAAACAATTAGCTCTTTCTTTTGGAATGTATACATAAATGGATTATGTTAAAGTTTTAATTATGTGACATAATTATGAAATCAAGCGCAGCTGGTGTGGACAGGTTTACAAAGCACACCTGTCTCACACCAAGAGTGGAAGTGTGTGGAAATGGAGCTCAGTCCCTGCCTGTGAGTGATCGGCAACCCTTTCAGTACAAATATTAACTACTAAAGAAGTCATTAAGAGCATTTAATTGGGGGGGGGGTGCATTTACCAAAAACCTACAATATTTTGAAATATAGTGACATGAATTTTTTTTCAGATAGCAGCTTTATTGAGAAATAATTGACATACCATGTAATTAATCCATTTTAAGTATACAAGTTAATGGTTTTTAGGACTCTCAGAGTTGTGCGTCTGTCATATTACCATGCATCCATTGACTTTTAAGGACTATGCTATCTGAACACCAGTGATGAAGCTGTCAATGAGCTGTGGGAAGAAATGTATTTGTACAGAGCGAGAGAGTAAGGCACTGGATCAAGAAGCACATCACCTCACTTGTACCCAAAGTTGCAATGTATCACTCCCAGTTTTGAAGTTATACACTCAAAACCACCTCTTGAATTTCCATAAGTTAATAGATTTTGCTCTCTTTACATTTAAAGTGATCCTAGGAGCCACTGGGGGAGATCACACTAAGTAGCTGCAAAGAAATGTTATTCTACTATATACATTTTGGGTTGTAACAAATGTAAATATTCTTTTTTTCTATTTGCCCTGGCTTGCTTTCTTTTTTTCACTAAGACATTTCATGGGTCTGTGACTAGTTTACTTCCTAGAGACAGAAACAACTATAGATTCGCTGCATTCTTTCTTCTGGAGCCAAGACTTCACTGGATGGTAAACTTGAGACCGTTAGTAGATTGTCGACATCAATTGGAAAAGAAAAATTGAGGTTACCACCAAGATCCCTCCTGGGAAAACACGAGGTCCCTTTGAAGTTTTTATGCTAATGGCCATGACAAGCTGATGGCTGAGACACTGGAACCAGGCTACAGGTACCACAGGACACCTCTTTGATTCACTGCGCTGTTATCTTAAATTCTTCCCTTGCCATCCCTTAGCAAGAGCGAGAGAGGGAGGGGGAGGCCGAGGGGCGTGCAGTGATGTTGACTGCTGACAGGGCTGTGATTCACGCCCCAACTTACACAGGGGCAGTATCAGCTTCCTCCAATTCTAAAGAGCTCTTCCTAGCTCTCAGGAGAATCAGTGTTCTGGGAGGAAAAGCAGCTTTCTATAGTTCTGAACAACTAACATATTAGAAATAGGTTTTATTCTTGATGGTAATAACCAAATTTAAGTCAAAAACTGCCCTAGGCAGCCCACCGGAGTCTCCGTAGTCCCACTGGACCGCACCATGTTGCCTTTGCATAGGTATCTGCAAGCAGTGACTTCAGTTCAGCGCCGGCACATTAGGGAGAAAGTGTCTGAAGTGAAGCACCCGCACTTTGATGAGCAATCTTTAAAAGCTGTCCGACAAAAACACCGCAGCTCTTCACCATGAAGTGTTCCCATGAGTCACGGGCGGCACAGGTGAGGATGACGCAGAAGCTATGCACACACGCTAAGACTGGCTTCTAATTCATCTTTCACGCACCGCAGGGAACTGGTTGTGGTCTTGTCAAGTGATCTGAAGAGTCACAATAACCACGACGGCTTGCGCAATGCGCTTCCTGATCGCTCAAGGGATGTTGACTCAAAGTACTGGTCATGTTGATGCTTGACACTGTTGACATGATCGGAGTCCCAACTGCTACACAAAACATGAAGTCACCTAGGAGGCTGGAGGGGCAGGTTGGGGGTGTCGGACTCATGTTTCAAGATCGCCCAATAAATACCAAACACTTTTGAAATGTTAGACAATAAGTTCAGCATGTATTAAATAAACATTGGAGTATGCAGACACAGCCTTTAGGAAAATATGTGAGGAAGTCTGGGTCCTGCAATGGATGAATGATCGAGAACTCAGGAACAAGTCTAATTTCTCAGGGTGTGTGGGCGATGAATAATACCTAAAAATGAACTGGTATGAAAAACAGGTTTCTGTAGAATATTGATGCTATCTAGAAGAAAAGAAAGGAAGACTCCGGCTACCACCACCATTACTGCTAGTTCACCTAGGAATGGCGATCATGCATCATTTAAGCAGTGGCGCAGAAGACCAAAGTGAAATAAAGCATCATGGCTCTTCACTCATACGCACTGTGAACCTTTATGATTTACTTTATAAGAATCAAACTGCACTTGCAACCAGCTGAATATGACAAATGAATGACATCATGCCCACATGCCTAACTGAAGAAGAGACTGATTGTTAGACTTGTAAGGAACCCAGAAATCATCCAGCCTAACACCTTCAGGTAACCAAGAAGGAAAGGTCTAAGGTCACAGGGAAGTCAGTGGAGGATGAGGTCTATACAATACAAATTTCCTGACTTGACCTTGCGATTATTGTCCACAACCTGGAAACCTGATGCAGGCTAAGAGACAGTGCTTGCGAACTTAAAACTGAAAGCAGGGAGAGCAGGAAGAACTTATTTAAGAGCAGGTGTTCACAAGAGGGCATATCCAAGGATGTTCGCTGAGGTTTACAACAAGGGACAAATGTGATAGTAACCTAGATGTCCATCTGTTAATAGAAGGATACTTAAACAAGTGTTGGTTCATCCATACTGTGGAACATTATACAAACGAATACATAAACACACACACACACACACACCGATGTGGAAAGAATGCCAAGACAAAGGGAGAAGTTTCAAAACAATTCACTGTGTTTATGGGAAACACACAATACAAAATATGTGAATGTATTTTATAACTTCAGAAGTGAATATGGTACGTAAGAAGAAATCAAGAGTTTTTGTATTTTTTAATTCTTTGTGAGAATGTATTCATGAATTAGTTGTATAGTTAAGAAGTGAAAAGTAGCCCTGGCTGGTAGTACAGTGGATAAGGTGCTGGCCTGCGAACCCAAAGGTCGCTGGTTCGATTCCCCAGCCAGGGCACATAATCAGGTTGCAAGCCAGGTTTCCAGCCTGGTCTGTGGCTGGAGGCAGGTGAAAGGCAACCATACATTGATTCTTCTCTCTCTCTCTGCCTCTTTCCCTTCCCCTCTCTCTGGAAATAATAAATAAAAAATTAAAAAAAAAAAAAAAGAAGTGAAAAGAAGTTTTATAAAGGGAAATTGCGCATTTATTCACTTATGGATATGTGGCTGAAATATTTCATTTGAAAACTTCTCCCACCGGTACTGAATTTGGGGAGAATCAGGCACTTTGGCTAATGAAACTAGATATAAAAAAGAAGTAACATTATACATAGATCATAAGCTTTCAAAGAACTTAAAAATGCATTTACTACAACATTCATGGTTCATTCTGTCAATTCAAATAGTTACTACACAGTTAAGTGACACCAAGTAATTTGATCATCCTTGGAATCCCGGGGTAGCTCATTAAAAACAGGCTTTTCCAGGTCCTTCCCCAGGGTCTGCTTCAGCAGGTCTTGGAGTAGAAGCTACCCGGTCAGAGCTTGAACCACTGCCTGGGACAATCTGCCAGGAAAATGTGACCTCCAGACAAGAAACAATTAGAGAATAATGCAAGATGATAGCCAGCACTTAAAGGTGCGGTACAAACATTAGGGGCATGGGGAACAGGGAGGTAGAATTGGAACAGAGCAATCCAAAGAGTAGCCCCAAGAAGTAGAAGTTGAGCTAGGTCTTAAAGAACAGGTAGCTCTGAGGGAGAGAGAAAGGAAGCGTTGTGCCAAGACAGACCTGTGCTAGACAGCATGGCCCGGCACAGGCCTTACTGCGATGGTGGTGAGGAGGGTGGCTTATGGGGGCCTTGCGGGGAAAGCCAGGAGACCAGATGGGTAACACCAGCAGGAAGTTGCTGAAATCTCTCGAGCAACGATGAATATGATGAACACACTATTAGGATGAGCGACTTGGTGGCAATGTGCAGGATAGCCCGGAAAGGGGAGACGTTAATGATACGGAGACAAGGTTTGGAGCTAGAGCTGTGTTCCAGGTACACGGTGCTAAGAGAAAAGTGGAAAAGACCACATCTTCCTTCAGTGGTTCAGAAGGTCTCTGAGAATCTTCTAAATACGTGAAGGGAAACTATCAATGTCAGAAATATATTATGGTGCTCTGAGAAAAAATTCTGATGAAATTTTGGATTAACCCAAGGTTTACATGCTACGTCCATTCCAACACATTGCCACACTCACTGTTGTTTAATATTTACATAAAATGATGTGTTTCGAGTACAATTAGAAATGCTTAAAATTATACTCAATGCATCTTTCCATAATGAATTAAAATAGTGGTGCCTACTGAAGTGAAGTTATTGACAATTTGGTTTACAACACAAGGAGGCTGCCCAATAGATTAGTCTGTAGGGTTGATGGTACAGCTGTGGGGTTTACATTAAGCTGGATTCAACAATATATTCCATTAATTTTATTAAAATAAGGCGCGCACACTTCTCAACTTTCAAAATTTCATGAATCTTCTCTATGAAATAGCAAAATGTTTTGCATTTTCATTACAAACTGTACAAATTAAATAAACACTAATTATAACCTTAGTGAAAATATACTTGCATTTCTGAAGATAACTGTTACCTAGTTTATTAATAGGACAACCATTCATCAATTAGACCAGAGACCAAAAGGATAAACAATTACAATTCATACACTTGCCAACTGTCTCCTCCTCCAATATTTGCCGGTTCTCAGTTTTTAATCAACTTAACAATAACCCACAGCCTTCGGACCAACTTGGTTCTCAGTTTTTAGAATAACAAGTCTACAGTCTGTTCAGCGTGAGAGCTATTATTTGAGGTCAAAATTACAAGGCAAAATGATTACCCTTTCTTAAATTAATTTCCTACATATTTCGGATTATTTTGCCCTTACCAAATCACTCAGTATTGTACAAGTTTCAGTTTGGAAGGTTAAAAGTCACACCTGCTATTAAGAAAAAAACCTTAGGGGGAAGTTAAAAAAATAATAAAAATCCACTATATCAAAATGAATTCCAACAGTGTAACCAATACCTTGCAGCTGTTGTGATATCTTGATTTTACTAGCCAGGAGAATAGAGTATTTCCCCAACATCTACAGAAATTCTTTAATTACGCTTTTAAGAACAACAATATAGAGTGAATTGATTTTTCTCCCTTACGTACATTTTCTCACATTCACCCTTTAGCTTAAAAATTCAATGTAGGTGATTCAAATAACTGTCAAAGGCTTTAAGAAAGAAAGATCAACGCAAAATAACACAAACTTGACAAAAACAGTATTGATAGGAAGGGGTTTTCTCAGTCAAAAGTCTGAGGTTTAAAAAACAAACAACTAAGTTGAACAGAATGAAACTGGGCAAATTGAGAATTCTCTGAGGAAAAATAAGGACGTCCCCACCGAGATGGAACCCCACGTTCTCCCGCTGTAGTGGGATCCTTGTGACACTGCAGTACGAGGACAGCTTGGCTGAAACCTTAAATTCAATACCCTTGTGCCACAACGGTGTAGCTTCTGTTCGCCACCCCAGAACCTATCACATCCACCAAAGATGCCCGAAGACCACACCACACTTTAGGGACTTACTCTAAGGAGAATGTATTAATAAGACCCCACCAAGAAGTAATGGGACCTATTAATAAATGGGTGCTTATTTTGGGTTTTAACCCCTCTGGCTTCCATCCTCCTCTGTAAAACAAAGAGATGAGGATTCAATTATTTCTCAGGCCTTTTCCTGCTGTGCAATTCTGCTGTGTCCTCCTGGGAGATTTCAGGAGGTCACCATGGACGTGTTTTAAGGCTCCACCATGGCAGAAGCGAGGGAACCAGGTTCCCCTGACGAGAAATCTCGGTTGAAATTTTGTGTATGAATAATCAACAAAAATAGCCCTCCTGGAAGAGGGGAGGAGGGGTGGAGCTACCTGTCCCCACACTTAGATGAGCTGAGTCTGATGGACACACGTGGTGCCAGGTGCAGGTGCGCCGGCAGGTGTCACAGGAGGAAGAACCGCTGTGGGGACCAGTGCCAGGTGGCGAGAAGCTGGTCAGGCACCATCTGGTGCACCGCCCTGATGGGCGTCCCCGAGGAGAAACACGGCAGTGCTCGTTGGAAGACGGACCTTAACCTCTTTCCCGAGTTTCCCGTCCACTGTCCAGGAGATGCAGTGTAAGGTCTTCATTTAAAAAAAAATCTTGGCTAGGCTTTTTTGCTTAAAGTTTTGCCCATTCTAAAACATGAACTTTCATTTTTAAAGGAGGAGCTAAGCTGGAGTGAGAAGATAAATTTTGTTTTAATGTTGGCTTTGTTTTCCGATTATAGCTCACATTCATTTTTGTCTGAAAATGCAGAGAATTGTATTTTTAAAAAATACTACACCGATCTAACCTCTGTAATTCTTTTTGCTCTATTTCCTTTCAGTATTTTACCCTTTGTGCCTAAGAATACATATAAAATATGCACAATAGGATCATACTGAATGTCTGAAGTGGTATCCATTTGGATAATGAGCCTTTTCCATATAATTAAAATCTTTTGAAAATATGATTTTTAGTAGCTGTATAATGTTCCATTCTATTTACCATTACTGATTTACATATGCACTCAACTGTACTCACACCTATATATACTTTTTATGTCTTTTACTTACACATATCTATTTTCCTATTTATTTATAAGAAGTCTGTATGAAAGCTATGGAATATCACAATTGCGGCCAATATATGTTTTCCTAGTCTGGGCATGTTTTTCAGTATGAGTTTTTTGACATGCGTTTTACATTTGTAAGTTCTATGACTTCTTCTACAAGTCAAAAGTCATCCTTGATTCAGATGTCAGTTTTTCCCGCCATTTCTCTGGGGTTTTGGGACACCTCAGTTACTGTCTTCTATGAAGCTGTTTTAAGGACCACAAGCTGCTCTCCTCCGACACGTGGGCAGGACATTTAAATGAAGATGTTCTGTGTGCTCTTTTGATTATAGGGATGTCCATTACAGTAAGAGAAAGAGGCAGGAAAGGAAGGCCTACAATTTTTAACAGTTGGGAGGGGGAATTATTTCTTTCTCTGCTATCACAAGAGTATCGCCTTTACGTAATGTTATAACAAAATTACTCAGGAATTTTAATACTGTTTTATCTTTACTAAAGTTATTCCAAAATATTCCAAAATATGCCCTGGCTGGTAGCACAGTGGATGAGGCGCCGGCCTGCGAACCCAAAGGTCACAGGTTCGATTCCCCAGCCAGGGCACATAACCAGGTTGCAAACCAGGTCTCCAGTCAGGTCTGTGGCTGGAGGCAGGTGAAATGCAACCATACATTGATGTCTCTCTCCCTCTCTGCCTCTCTCCCTTCCCCTCTTTCTGGAAATAATGAAATAAAATCTTTAAAAAAAAAAAATTCCAAAATATGAGGGTAAAGAGTTTTTAAAATTATGAACTAGAACTTGGTTGGGCAGTGTACTTGTATTTTTGGTGAAGAAAATGGTCTTTATTTGCATAAAGTCTCAAATTTATAATATAGTATAGATGATTTTACTGAGCCCTTACTATATGCCAAACATTGTGCTATATTTTACATGCATTCTCTAATGTAATCCTGAAAACAACCCAAGGAATTCATTAATAAGCTATACTTTGCAAAAGCTGAAGTATGTAAAAGATTAATTAAATGGCTAATAATAAGCAGTAGAGCTTGGAACTGAGTTCTGGTTTATCTGATTGGTAAGCCTTTCCTCTTAGACGCATCTCTGTGCTACTCAAACGTAAAAGAATGAATTGTATTTGTTTACTTATTTAAAGATTTTATTTATTATTTCCAGAGACAGAGGAAGGGAGAGAGGCAGAGAGGAAGAGAAATATCAATGTATGGTTGCCTTTCACCTGCCTCCAGCCACGGATCTGGCTGGGGACCTGGCTTGCAACCTGGTTATGTGCCCTGGCTGGAAATTGAACCAGTGACCTTTGGGTTCACAGGCCGGTGCCTTATCCACTGGGCTACCAGCCAGGGCCTATTTATTTTTGCTAAAACATTATTTTAGTAAATTTCTTCTACTTGTGAGGGAGGCGCACGCAGCATGTCTATCCACGCCTCCATTTTGGCCAAAGTTCCTCGAAAACATTCGTTAATGTGTTAACAGTAGTTCAAGAAACAATTACTGAGATTTTGCTATGTAGTAAGCAGTGTGCAAGTTCGCTACTAAATGCATCAAGCAGATAATCACCGGGAGCACAGATGACCTGCCTGGCTGTCCTAGCCTGTTTTAGACCATAGAGGTAGCACAGTCTCAGGGCTGCCTTTTGCTTCTAAGTTCTGTAAAGCCCACTTAAAAGCATTCAGTGGCTACTGCTGATTAGATGAGAAAATGCACCTCCCCTTGAGCTGTTAAATAATTTGCAATATCCCCCAAGAGTCATTAAGAACGCCCGCGGGGATGTGATAAGAGACTGCAGTGAACAATGATAAAAATGCGTTCTGCACATAGTATAAAGCCCCACGCCAATTTAACCAAATTTGCTGGCAAAAGAAAAATACCAGTATTCTCAAAAAATATGTTTTGGGTATAATGTCCGTGAGTCTGTCTGTCCCACTCAGACTCAAAACCCCATAAAAAGCTGGAACAAATCAAACTCTCATGGAACAGCTCAAGTTCCAATTCAAGTTTAAAAAAAAAATTTTTTTTTTCTCTTATTGGTAGAGCCTGGTCCTAAGAAGCAAGCGAAAAAAAAAGAAAGGGAAAAGAAAAGAAAAGAAAGCTAATCTCCCCCTAGTTATTTTGGTAAATGAGAAAATAATTGTGTTATATAAAACTGGGTGAAAATAGCGGCAAAGCATATCTTCTTCTTTTATGATTATTTCTTCTTAAAACGGTGAAGTTCCAGGGCCTAAAGGATCACTAGTTACGGGGCAGCTATTCTGCTGGTCACTGAAAGGTGGGGGAAGCAGGTCATGGGAAATTCATTTTCAAACACATTTTGTCTCTGTCACTTCCAAGGGGGAGAAGGAGGGGCCACTCCAAAGGTCAGCATAGCACATGGCTCTGGGCCTGCATGGTGCACACCCCCGGAGAGGAGGCTGGGAGACCTTTTTAAATTTTTTTAATGTTTTTAAAGAAAGAGTTTAAAGCATTTAGAGTTCTGAAAGGACCTCTGGTTAACTAAAAATATTTTTAAACGGTTGAAAAGTACCTTGGGTTAAAGAAAACATGCTGTCCTGGCTAGTGACACGGTGGATAAGGCGCTGGCCTGCGAACCCAGAGGCCACTGGTTCGATTCCCAGTCGGGGCACATAACCAGGTTGCAAGCCAGGTCTCCAGCCAGCTCCATAGCTGGAGGCAGGTGAAAGGCAAACTTACATTGATATTTCTCTCCCTCTCTGCCTCTCTCCCTTCCCCTCTCTCTGGAAATAATAATAAATAAAATCTTTAAAAAAAAAAAAAGAAAGAAAGACAACATTCTTCCTCAGCCCATGATGTTAGCTAGCTCCGCGTGGCTTGGTTGGAGGGTACAGAGCAGACAGCCCCGTGCACTAAATTTTCAAGGGATGCTTCATCATAACGCACTTGCCCTTCAACTCGAGCATGTCCGTGCCAGCCTGCTGCCGGGAGCCCCACACAGAACATGCTAAATGAGGGTACAGATTATACTTTTCTTAATAAGATGTGAATAATAATCACTACCAAGCGCTCCAAGAAAAGCTCATAAGAAAGCCAGAAAAATCTTATTAAACTTAACTAACTTAAGAGCGTGGAATGCTGGAATTGAGTCTAGAATTCTCAAGCCAAAATGCCAAGCACTAGCACTTTAAGCTTTGGGAGAAGGAGGTCAGGGGTAGGGAGCTAAAAAAACCCAAACAATCCATATAATTGGAGGCTTAATGTAGGGGACTGAAATCTGCATTAGAGGGGGACAATAGAGCAACCAAATAATACATTTAAAGAGCAGGGACAGCCTTGCGTGAAGCAGTGGCCATTTCCGGCGGCCCATGTGGTAGGCCAATCAATGGCGGGCAGCTAAAACACCAAGTCCCACACTGTGCCTAAGAAGCGAAGGCCCAGAATATTTAGTGTTGGCCAACTCCACCCTCCTAAATGATCCGAGTCCAATTGTCAATTAAATGTAAGTGGAAACAAAAACAGCCATTGATCGGATTTCTGTTCGAACCTGTCAAGTGCAGGGGAAACGTGGGTTACAGTAATCTTATTCACTGGACTCCGTGACCTCGTTCCTGGGTCCAGGGCTAGAAGGTCCCTCCTTCTGCACATCTTTCCTTCCCCAAATACACGCCATCCCTTAAGGGGACTTCCAACACCACGTGGGAGCAGGGAGAGGAGTGACATAAATAAAGCAGTGTTTTAGGAAGGGGGCAGTGGGCAGGCCCCTGCGACCACAGATACACAAACGGAGTCTGCAGGCATGAATGTGCTATCTGTCCACCCGTGCTGCGGCTTACTGGATGCACAGACCAGTGCTTAGAAACAGCGAGCGGCTCACATTCCTAGAGAAAGCATCACGCTGGACCCTTGGACTATCTGGTATCGCGGGGCTCCCCCTGGGCCACGCCGATGGAGGAGACAGACCGAGTTAACTAAACCGACCACTGAGCAGATTCACGGAGAACAAGGCCTCACCGCTGGTCCTGGACCCTCACATTTTATCCTACGTTCATGCAACACGTAGGAACGAAGATAAGCCTGAGCTCTAATTCAGGCCTCCATTTCATCCACCAGTTTTATAACGGGCTGATTGCGTATAAAGTCGCTGAGGCTAGATTTGCAAATAGCCTAGAGGTGGCGGGGGCTGAGCAAACAGAAAGGTTACTCCAGGCTGACTCTGTCTGGCACCCAGTCTCCTGGCCCCTCCCAGGGTTTCTCAAAGGGGCTCTGAGGTCAAACATGAAAGAAGGTTAGGAACTGTGGGAGTGGAGTGGGCCTCTGGCTTTTCTTTCTTTCCTCTTCACGAGTGAGGCTGTCATTTTTTTAAAAAGCCAGGAACCAATGTATGGGGGTGGGGGACTTAACGGACAGGATGGGTTATGTCCAAAATAAACTCCAACAACAATAATAAAACAGTTTTTGGAAGGAAACAAAGCCTTTGAACCTTCTCCCACTGTTGGGCCCATATCTCACTATACTGGACCAGTGGTGACCGATTTTTATTATTAACTTAAAACATCATAAAATCAAGCTCTGCTGAAGAAGGACTTGACTAACGCTCAATTATTTCTCCAGTTCATTCAACAGTTAACTTCTGAGGGTTCACTAAATGCCTGGCACCGTGCTAGGCTCCGAAGATGCACATTAGTACAAGCGTAGGGAAACATCAATGGATCCATGGTGTTCAAAGTATACAAATACTGCCTATGAAGTACTTAGATATTTCATTAGGTGCTTCATTGAATAAACAAATGAATGAAAACACAACATTTGGAACCTCACTGCTTCTAGGGAGCAGTTTTCTTTGGCCTTCTACGGCCGAAGGAGATGAACCCAGTGGGTACAATGAATGCCCTGGGAGGCCTCCTCTGGCCCCTTCCCCAGGCAAATGATGGGGTATGCGGGGCTGCCCTCCACTTGCTCCCCCTCTCGGTCCTCCGGGCTGCCTGTCCCCACATTTCAGGCAGCCAGACTTCTGTTATTTTTTGAAAGACCCCCTCATCCCCCTTGATGCTTTCTCTACACTTGCCTATGACTCCCTTTCCCCCTTTGGGACTCACATATCCCTCTGGACTCTGACTTTGGTCCTCAGAGAGGAGGGTGATTTTTGCCTCGTTCCTGTCTCTCCTGCTAGACTAGAAGCTGCCTGCTGGCTGTGACGGATCTCGCGTTTTGTGAGGGTTAAAAAAAATAAATACCCACACAACGTAAGCTTTGTGAATTTTTGCAAACAAACAAGCAAAAAACTCTGAGAATTTGTTTTGTAATCATTCATTCAACAAATATTTGAGTTCCAAATATGGCCCAGTCTGTAGGCTGTATCTCAAACTCCAAAATACAAAGCAATTGGTTAACTATCCGGTTTGCCTATTTTTAAAAAAGATGTAATTTTATAGCATTAATTTTGCTGAAAAGAACACAAAATAATACAGCAATCAAAATTCTCCTGTAAATGTTAAGTTCTGTAGATTCTTTTAAATTACACTTAACAATCCACTTACGTTTGGAAAGAAGATACGAAAGGGAATTGCTTTTTCCTGGAATTAGAGATGCAGCGGATCCATAACAATGTCTTTTATGTTTTATTGTTTGCCAACTATTTCACTTATTTAAACTTTATTTTTAACCCAAATGAAAGAGAACATTGAAACTATTTCTTTTTCTTTCTTTTTTTTTTCCCCTTCGCTAGTACCTGCTAAACACACGCTAGCAATAATATGGAAAGGGGATAAAGAATATATTACTTCACTGCAAAATGTTATACTAATTAATTTTATAAAATAAGAAGGGCATTGTTTCTTGACATTTATTGTTAAAATAAAAGACGGCCAAGGCTTATATGCTGAAATACATTATGCGCTGTGCCACGCATTCCACGAGGCAAGCACTCTCTCAAGTCTGTTCATTTATAACATGAAAGTCTCTCAAAGAAGTCCTCTCCATAAAACAAGCCTTCGCTCAGTGGCACGGCCAGGCTCACTTACTTTGGCAAGCAAGCCTGGCACATTTAAAATTTTACAAACATTATCCTGTTTGAAAAAGTTAATTTGGACTACTTTAAGGAGGGTGAAAATAAACCTTGGTTCCAGCAAAATCAAGAGTCGGTCTGACCAGGCTTCTAAAATGAACTATCCTAATCAGATTAGGTAATCAGCATCAAGTCTCTGAGTCTTTGGGGCTGGAGAGGCGCATTTATTCTCAACAGTCCCCGTTTCCTCTTTCCCAAGGCAAACCTGCAACCACCCTTCCACTTGTGCTTTCCTTGGAGGTCCATGGGGTGAACTGTGCGGTGGTGACATAGGAATGGAAAGCGGTACTTCCTCGAATCAGGATTCAGGAATAGGCTGCTTTCCCAAATAATACTAACATATTAGCACAGGCCCAGAGAACAACATGAGTACGTCTGCAGGCCGGTGGTACTCACCTGCCTTTGAGAACACTTTCCTTTGGCCTTGGTATTTTAGGTCCACGGCTGAAAAACCCAGGCAACTGCAAACTGCCTTTGGATGGATGTGAATAATGACGTGGCAGTGGTTTTGTGGCATGTGACTGCGGCTTCTAAGAAGATGTTGAAGGTTATTTTGATAATACAGGGCTTCAGGAAGGAAAGGGATTTTAACTTTTGTCATCTCTGTGTTACATTTTAAATGAAACCCAGGCACTCAAACTACAATTATGGTGACAAAAAATGGTGTTCGCTGTCAAATACTTCCGTTTACTCCCTATCATGTGTGTTCCATTTGTTGCCTCAGAGGTTGTTTCACCAGCCAAGAAAGAGGGCTCTCTGTCCAAGGACACTTTCTGCGGTGGCAGAAATGTCCTGTATCTGTGCTGTCCAATATGGTAGCCGCTAGTCACGGGTGGCAATGGAGACCCTGAAACATGCCGGGTGTGACTGAGGAACTGAATTTTTCATTTTTATGGGTCACAACGGAACAGCATAGGTCTGAAGAATGAATGCAGTCTGACCATCTCTTCTTGCAAAAGGCACCTGTCACACAGTCCTGGACAGGTTACAGGTGACACTAATAAACGAAGACAAATGCTTACTTAGTTATTAGCAATGTTTTGGTGCTGATAGGAAAAGAGGGAAATGAATGTGTCAAACTACTGCCTGACTCTCGTTTTGTGTTAATAGATAAACCGGCTATGCCCTGCGAAAGCACTGGTATTTGACTTCCATGCTCCAGGGAACCCGGCAGCGCTGGGTCAATATTTATTCCTCAAAGAAGACAATCTATTGATATCTGTGGAAAGCTCCTGCTGAATCCAAGTGCTTACCCTGACCACATTACCACCACGTCCTTGAAGCTGGGGACCATGAAGGCCGGTGTTAACTCTGTCCCCAGCACTTAACACATACTAAGTACTTATTAAATGCTTGTTAAGTGCCGAGTAACGAACCTTGAACTTCTCTGTTCATTGCTCCAATGTCCTGTAAAAGCCATCAGGGTTGAGTCTGGTAATTTGGGAAAATCAGAGACTGGGTTCTATGTCAACGCCCGGATTTATGCTGTAATGCTGACGACGTGCTCACAGTGATTTTTGGCTCCAATTTCCTAGCAAAGGACAAGACCCAGGACGGGCACAGAGGGGACCGCTGAAGGCTAGGTGCCCCAGAGGAAGGCGCTTCAGAAAATGACGCTGAGAGCTATAACTACCCCTGGGCGTTCCGACACAACATATACAAAAGAACCAGATTTCAAGTGGCAGGTTTTATCCCTCACTTAAGATGAAAATTCTTCTTTCTATAGAGTTCCCTTCCCAGACAGTAACTAGTGTCCTAAGGGGAAACAAGAAGAAAACCTCTGAGAAAGGTGAGTCAGAAATTGGAAAATTAATAAAGAACCAAGAGAGAAAGGAAACAGAGGCTACAAAAAATTACACAGCCACAGCGCATGGGGGGGAGGAGGGGAGCGTAATCTTTATTTAACCTTTAAGGGGCTGAGCTAATGCTCGGGTCGCCTGGTCCCCTCTGTGCCAAGGCTTCTTAAGCCTGTGTAGCTGCAATCCCTCCAAGGTGCCACGGGCAACATTCAAACTGACCATCTGTCTCTGAAATCACCTTCAGGGAAATAAAACTGCATTTGGCAGGTGCCCAAAACTATCACAGGTTCCCTACCACGATAATGAGTCTGTGGCATTGCCAAGTAGCCTTTACGAAGTCCTCCGGTACAATCAGGCACATTTCTTCGCAACACCAAATTAAAGGGTAAGTGCAGTTTGGATTAGAAATTTTGTATGCTATTTTTGGATGCAAAGCTCCTTATTAATTGTCATAAACCATTACCCTTTCCATTTAATACGGTAATAAGAAGATCCCTAAGGAATAGTTGGCCTCCACCAGCACACATGGAACGTGACAGGGTCCTGAGAGACACTGGTGAGCTCTCGCAGGGTAAAGAGCAGACCGTTAGCACGTGGCCCCTCAGACAACTGGCTGCGCTCTGGATGGTGGGCGGGGAAAGCCATCGTCGTGCCTGACACATGGCATGACAGAAGGGCCACATGGTCCCTTCTTTCTGGCCATCTTTACATGACATGACTTTATCTTTTTATGATAGACTCCCCTGCACCCCCAACCCCTCTCCACCATGATCTGCCTCCTCCAGTCCTTTACCAGATCCTGGTCACCCTTCAAGGGTCACTCAAGTTCTCTCTTGTCAGTCAGACTGTCCCTGACCTCATCCATATATGGGGATCCTTCCCACCTCTGAACTCCTAGCGTCCTCTATTGTTTCTATGATACAAGGAACTTCGTATTAGACTCATTTTATTTTTTAGCTCCCTAGAAGATGTGGGTACAGGCCTTGTCTCGTGGTGGGGAGAGATGACCTTCTGACATTTTGAATTCCTTAGGTTTCAATTGGTGATGATCCTGAATGGCTGAGCCATGCCTGGGAGGACAGGAATACACAAACGAACAAGCCGGAAGCTTTAAAACAAGAGCTACTTAAACTACTCACTATTTGGGGATAAATGGAATTTGAACTAAATGTGATCTGAATTTTATCAATCAGAAGATGAATAGAGAATTTTAAAAAGCAAAAAACCAACCCTGGCTGGTGGCACAGTGGATAAGGCGCCGGCCTGCGAACCCGAAGGCCGTTGGTTTGATCCCCAGCCAGGGCACATAACCAGGTTGCAAGTCAGGTCTCCAGCCAGGTCCGTAGCTGGAGGCAGGTGAAAGGCAGCCATATGTTGATGCTTCTCTCCCTTTCTTACTCATTCCCTGCCCTTCTCTGAGAATAATACATGAAATCTTTTAAAAATAATAAAATTAAATTAAAAATACAAATAAAAAGCAAAAAAAACAAAACCCAAAAACACCCAGCACAGAGGTGAATGACAGCACAAATCTTTCAGACGGATTTGTTGCAGCCCAGAGCTTCAGGGAAGGATGAAAGCAAACCTGCCGGATTGCAAAGGGCAGGGAAAAAGGACTAAGAATATGAACAATGGAGAGGAAGTAGGGCAAAATTACATTTTCTCTTTGACTCTTGAAAGCATGCTCTATGCATGCTTTATAAACAAATAAGAACTTAAAAAGAATACAACAAAATGCCACCCAGCTGGGCCCACTTGCGGCGCAGGCACACAGAAGGTACTCAGGGTCTGGGCACAGTGTTACCCCAAGGCCATCAACCTTCAGGACACCCCTAAAGCCATGTGACCACCACCTACCTTCACCAAGTCAAGAGTACCTCTTACACATTAAGTGAATAATACCTCCTTACATACTTGACGTTATCCATGAAAAAGCAACATGCAATAAATCACAAAAGGAAAACAAAAGGAAAAGCAGTTCAAGTTCCCGGTAGACACTGGCTTCTAGAACCTTTGTTCTAAGAACTTTCCCGGAAGTGTTGGGGAGGGTAAGGAAGGGAAGGCAGGAAGCATCACGTTACAGCCTCATTTTCAGTATATCTTAGCGAAGGCTCCTGTGAGGACCACCCCAAACCGCCTTGCTCTTCATCACCATTGGCTATAGCCATGTCCACCTGCTTCAGTGGATCTCTCACTGGCTCTTACAGAGCCTGGCCCGGGAGCACAGTTTTGTAAATCCATGTGGCCTCAGTGCTTCGGTATTCATTCTGAGATAACCTCCAACACTATTGTTATCCTCTATGTAAATGTCCTATATCAGCCAGTATCGCCATTTTTCCAAGAAAGGGCTCTTCCACTGTTACAGCCTCCAGGAAGTCGGCACCTCCCTCTTAGTTTACAGCGTTTCTACCTCCCCATGTTAGTGACTGGGGTGACCATCAACCCACCCAGTTGCTCAAGCCAGGAAACTGAAAATCAGTTGTGATTCTTCCCCCACCCCCTACCCCGACCCGTACCCAACTGTCCACCAGAGGTAGTAGTTACTTCCTTGCAAATCTCTCTGATATGAGATTATTTCTTAAACCCTGGTTCAAGTCACCATTATCCCTCACCCAAGTTGCTGCAACAGGCCTTCTGATAATGGTCTTCCTCTCCCCACCCAGTCCAGTCTACTCTCCACAGGGCAGATTCGGGGCCTCACTAAAATGTGATTCTGCCAGTATTCCTTTACTACTTAAAAATCTGTAATGTCATAGCCATCGATATGGTTGTTATTATCATTTTTAAAATCACATGCAAGAACAAGTGTTAGCAAGGATGTGCCCTGCTGGTGGGGATGTAAAATGGCACAGCAGCCGTGGAGACAGCTAGGTAGCCCCTCAAAAAGTTAAACACAGAATCGCCATATGACCCAGTAGTTGTACTTCTGGGCCTGTACCCAAAAGAAGTGAAAGCCTGCTTTCACTCAAAGAGCTATTTGTTCACCCATGTTCACAACAGCTTTGTTCACAACAGCCTAATGGTGAGGCAACCCAACTGCCCATGACAGAGGGATGGAGAAACACAGGTGAATGGTGTTGACATACACACAACAGGATATTAGTCAGCCTCAAAAGGGAGCAATGTCTGGCACCCTCTATGACTTGGATAAACCTTAAATGGACCTTGCTAAGTGCAATCAGCCCTTCACGAAAGGACAAATAGTCTACGATTCCAATGATATGAGGTAGCTAGGTAGTCAAAGTCACAGAGACAGAAGGTAGAATGGAGGTGGGCAGGGGAGTTAGTGTTTAGTAGGTATGAAGCTCTTATTTGGGAAGATGAAGAATGTTCTGGAGATGGATGGTGGTGGTGATGAGTATATGGCAATATGAATGCATTTAATGCTACTAAACTGTGCTTAAAGTGGTTAAATGACAAATTTTGTTATATGTTCTCCCTGGAACCAGGATGTGGGTTACATGAGTGTACACATTTGTTGAAGTGATCAAACTGCCGACTTAGGATAACAAGCAATTTCCTGTATGTAAATTATACCCTAATTTTACCAAGATGTTCTCTTCTACCTCTTTTAAGAAACTTTTTTTATTACCCAAAAATGTGAGATAATACTTGGTCTCTATAAAGCATTTAGTATTTGATAAATTAGATTACCAGTGCTCACCTGCAGTGCATGGGACTTGACTTTGAGAAAACTACAGGCTGTGATGTGAAGAACTGAAAATGATAGAGATTTTTTCTAGTACTTTTCAATCTGCTGGGTCTGCAAATACTTTACAGAAAATATTTCCTAAGTTCTATCTACATATGACATCTGCTATGCAAGGAACTGTTGCTTTCTTCTGATCTCAGCCTGTGACAGCCACCCACACCACGTAAAGAGAAATTGTCCGTGCAGCCACAAGGAAGCAGGAGGAGGCAATGGGTCTGGTATTTTTCCCCCCGCAACAGTCGATCACTATCAATAATAGAAAATCAAAGCCTCCTGTTTCTGTAGCCTCATCATGTTTTAATAAAAGAAATTACTGCTTAAAAAACATTTCACTGCACTTCACAGCACAAGGCTTCCCAGGGAGGAGCCAGCAGACAAGGGGAAGGGAAGGATGGCTTAATGGACTTCGAAATAAATGGATAAAACAGATAATACTATGTTATTTCCTTTTTAGTAGGCTTTACACAGTCCACAAACATGCATTTTCATTGGTTTTCTTCCCCTGTCTCGTCCCCCACCCCTGTGGGGACAGGAACACCAGCAGCCACACTCGCTGGAGTTAGGAGCACCGGGGGCCCCACTCACCTTGCCGGGGCTCCGTGCTGCGCCGGCTGGTGCTGGAAGTGGTCGGGCCACGGGTGGTGCAGGCAGAAGGCCGGCGAGGGCTGGAGGCAGCACGCAGCCTGGTACACAGGCGCGTGGTGGGGACAGAGGGTCACCGAGTACTCGGAGGGCGGTGGCACACAGCACGTGGCCAAGGCAGCGGGCGCCGCAGAGCTGGCCTCGGGGTGGCTGTCCTGCTGGCCCGGGGGGCTGGTCAACGCGTGATGGTACGGGCAAGGGGGGCCACACTGGGGCAGCACCTGCGTCGTCCTCTGGCCGTCCAAGGGCAGGAAGGAGGACTTCACTGTGCCATTCCCTTGCAGGCATCCGTTGGGACTCACTTTTGCTCTTGGCGCTTCTTTGGGGCCAGGGTGCTGGGCCGCAGGGTCTCCGTCACATGGCGGGAGGGGACTGGGGGGGCCTGCCCTGGCCACGATGCCGCCATGGCTCAGGACCCCAACATCGCTGCTGCCGTTGCTCATAGCCATGCTCCGGGTCGTCGGCCTCTGTGGGAGACCGTGAGGGTGCATCACCCAGCGGTAGCCAGCGGGAGCTTCTGTGGGAAAGACAGGAAAGGCACTCAACACAGCTCTTGGCAAGCTAGGGCTCTTGCAGGGGCTGTGGGACAGCGGACACCCAGCGCTCTCCATCCTTCCTCCCACCACCAAGTGTCCCGAGAACCCTCTCCTACCCTGACGACTTCCTGCCCCGACTTTCAATGTCCTTCCCCCCCATCTTACAAGTGCAGGTATCAGTTCAGAATCAGAACATTTTAGGGTGGGGTGGGGTGGGGAAGAGGAAGAAGAGAGAGGATACCAGTATCACCCTTCAACTTCTCAACACTATCATGCTTGGGGTGTCCTGACCTAGGAGTAATGGGCTTATAATTATGTGACCAATCTTAAGAATGTCTTAGGTCTTAGAAAAATGTCAAGGAAATATGATTTTTCCTCCAAGTCCCTCAGGTCCTAGCGTTAGCATAAACCAAGGAAAATGAAAACTCTACAGCTAAGCAAAGAATGGTGGCAAGCAAGGTATCAGACAGAAGAGCGTTATTCAGCCTCTAAGCTAACGACTGTAATGCCGAAAAACTGACCCAACAGCCACGCAAGTGCCCCAACCTTATTAGGTGTTTTCTGGTTACGTGCTACAGGTAGCATTCATTGCTTGCAGGTGAGAAAAATAATAGCATGGGTGGGATTTACTTCAAATAAGGTTTCTGTTCTTAATTTTTCCCTTCCACCAAAGGGTCCAGGCCTTCCATTAAAAAATAAAAATAAAAAGCAAAGCTCAAATTACCAGTAGCTTATTTCTGCCCAGTCAAAAAATACAAGCAAAACCAGACAACCTCCTCCCTCTCCCCTTACCCACTCACCACACTCTGCCCAACATGCACACAAAATCTGGAAATTTGCAGTTAAGACGATGGGTCATCGAAGGCTGTTGCTGGTCCATTCAACCTTACATGAAAGCCAACCAGAAAACAAGAAATCCGGGCTTTGGCTTGCTCACCCTTCGGGCGTAGCGTTCTTCCAAGTAGAGAAACAGCTTCTGGGGAAATCTCTCCCCAGACCCCGACTTCTCACAGACATACAGGTACCAGACAAAATCATCTCTTTTTAGTCTGAGCACATGTGTGCTTCCACCCAATCTAACAACTCAATGGGAGCGCTACTGAGCAGAACAGGCCAGCATGATGCATAAAGCTTCCGTCTGAACCCTCAGCCCCAGAAGATACTCATTACACTAGGATACAAATTGAGCACTATGAATTCATTCACCTTTCAGCTAACACTCCTCAAACACACCCACACAAATTCCATTCTGCAAATATCAAAGCTAAGAGGAAACTGAATTTTATAAATCGTCTTCGTGAAAAGGCAACTCATTTATAAATATCGAAACATGCATCAAATCACGTAGAGGTTACTTCTCTCATCAGCCTTCTCATTTTTGAAAGTGGCCTGCCAACCCCAACTGCCTAGGTTGGTTATTATCTCAGAGAGTCTGGTTTTTTTAAAGTAGTCGATTCACTCAATCCTACCGGTTTTAATCACAGCTGGAAGGTGAGTTAGGCTAGTGAGATGTCTCTAACAACAAAATCCTCAAACTTTCCAAGTGAAACTAGGCTGAAAACAGCGTGTCATCTATCGCTAACACCTTTCCAAGTGCCTCGGAATCCCCTCTGGGCGCTTGTCAATTTGTCTTATTTCCCTGTCTTTCAACCGAATCTGCTTCTCCTCAGGAAAAATAATTTCTCTGTTTCTTTGTCACCAGAATTAACAACTGTCATTCCCTCTTATTTTTATTACGCATGAATCATCCTGTAGTTGCACAAGAGTTAAATCGATTTTTGCAGGCCAGCCAAGGGACTTAATCACCATTTATAACATTTTTCCCCCACTGTGGTAAAATGCAGCTCAAATGCCAAATAGCTGACTTACAAATGAGTTTTTGGAACTAAACCTGTTTCGTAACTCGGAGACTTCGTGCAGGGAAGTAGGAACTAGTGGATAGTAAAGGATAAGTTGAACTCTGGCTTTGGCTTGTATCTGAAGCCAGTCATATGAGCTTTCTATGACTGTGTCTTTAATTATAAAACAAGGGAAAAAATCAAATGGACTTCATAGATAAGTTATGAACTGCAAGTGAAAAAATAGAAGGAAGCAAACCCAGAAAGGAATTGTTCTAAGACATGATTATGAATTACGTCTCGTGGATGTATTTGCGCAGGAATTCAGGGGACCAGGAGGGCAGCCAAGTTTCCCCCTGAAGCCAAGACCAGAGGCCGAGAGAGCTCTTATCTCTGTAGAACTGAGCCTAGGATAGACCAGCAGAGGAGATCAGCTAGAGTCCACATCACAAAAAGGAGCTCTTGTATAACGGTACATGTCATGCTCTGTGATTACACCTTTGAGAACCTGGATCAAGTTACTTCCACTCTTAGAGTCTTCTAAGCATTGGTTGTTCTTAGAGTTAGATTTGCTGGAAATGCAAATTGGTGCAATCCTCTAAGAGAGTAACACTACACTGCTAATCAAAACTGAAAATACCTTCATCTTTAACCAACAATTGCACTAAGGCCTTTACCTTTTGGACATACTTGAACAACGTATAGATAAATGTACAGATAAAATGGTTGACTGCACCACTGTTTGTACCAATGAAAACTGGAAACAATCTAAATTCTCAGTGGGAGATTAAATTCTGCCATAAACATACACTAGAAATTCTGTACAAGAAAAAGAATGAGCTGGGTCAAGATTATTGCTACAGAAATAGGTCCAAAGTACATCTTCCTGTGCAAACAAAACTAGCAGCGGAACAGCCTACGTGGGATGAGTCCATTTTGTTAAAAATGCAAGGGAGCTACACATACATGGTTAGAATATACACCATAATTTCTAGAAAGACAGAAGATAATACTAAGTTGTTTCCTGTTGGGATGTTGACAGGGTCATGTGGAAGGGTAGAGAAGGCTTCCACATTTCACTTGCTGTACGGGCTTGCAACTTTTACTACAAATGTGTCTCCTACTGCATGTATAGGAATTTAATAAGACACAGTAAGACACAAAATTTCTAGCACAGTGACTAATAATGAACAGAAGGTGATTATTATTAATATGCAAAAAAAGACACAAACTAATCTTACCTTAAAGGATAACTAGACACCATTCACTGTATGTATTTTAAATTACCTTCTAATGTATATCTGCTTTTTTATAAGAACACCCCACACAATATATCAAATAGTTGGAGAGAGCTGGAAATGAAAAAGGAGCTAAGAAGCCAGAACAGATCAATACAAACTATTCAGGAAAAAAATTTAGAATTTTTTTGAATATATATATATATATATATCTTATCTCCACTTCCAAATTTTCGGAAACATAATTATTGTTTGTTGGACCAAAGCTATCTATGAACCAAAAGTTCCATAAGCATTTTGCAGACACAGTAGAGAAGAGACATGACACACTTCAATCATGTTGAAATGTAGAAAAAAGTCATCAGAGTTCATGTGATTCGAAGGGTCAAACAATTACATCCTACTCTGGTTTGGGACTGAGGAAACTTCACACCTAGAAGATATAAGGAGATGACCATGCTTCAAAGACAAAAATAGTATCTCACTGAAAATGCTACCATCTAATCATAGTAGGGTCTGTTGGAATTACGGAAATTTTACTTGTCAATATACTAAATAACAAAAAGCGCTAATGACACAATTTACCCAAAGGATGCAAGACACTGAGGTGTCCCCACATCTAACAAAGAATGGAATGAGAACTTCCTAGTGGCTACTTAGATTTGGAGGCCAGAAGTGTCAAGTTAAAATCGACATGTGACGTTGAAGAGCATACACAGACCTGTTCCAGTCACCACGGTAACCATTTAGCAGAGCTATCAATGTCCCTAACAAGCACAGGGCTTGTCTAGCCGGAAGGAACCTCATCTTCATTCATCCCCATCCAGAGCCACAAGAACACCCCCTTTGGTATCTCCAAGACCTTTCACATGCAGGATCTCTCTGGAAACAGTCCTCCTAATAGCCCTTAGGAAAACAGGTGTGGCCCGCAGGCACTACTACCCCATTTTCCAAAAAAAAAACCCTGAGACACAGACAGTCCTAAATGGCACACAAGCCCGATGCCCAGGTTTGGAGGGCTTTCCTCCCAAGCTGCACTCCTATGCCCAGACGGTGGGGTTCAGGGTGACCCAGTGCTTCATCATGTTCACAACAATAACTGGGTCACCGGCAAGGCCCACATTGTAGCTGGTCACTGTCTTCAGAAGAGCAACGCTCCCAACAGCACAATTTCACGAGGTAAAATACAAACACCAGCCCAGTGCCTCTCAAATAGTAAGGGCTACTCGGGGACGCTGTTAAAAGGCGGATGCCGGTACAGTGCAGCTGGAGTGGGGCAGCTGGCTGCCCACAGCACATCCACACTGCAGGACACACTTCGAGCAGCAAGGCCTGACCACAGCCAGGTGGGACGGCGACCGGAGAATGAGGCCTAAGTAATGGCCAAGGGATGCACAATTCCCGCAGAATGGACAAGACAAGCAGACACATGACAGAGAAATAAAGGCCTATCTTCCTGGTGAAGATGGAGAAAAGTAGCCCGTTTTCACAACAGAGATTCTCGTTCATAGCCAAGTCTAACTCTGGCTTATTTTAGGACTCAAACTGCTGTGTGCTTAGAAACACAACCAACGAAACCTTAAACCTAAAGTACAAAACAGGTTCGGATTGAAGCACCTTGCTCAGTTAGCCTGGGTGAGACCACCTTTTTCTCTCCAGAGGTCTACATATTGGAAGAGGGTGTATAAAGAGGCCAGAGTCTTTCTCAGGCTGGGGAGTACGGTACCATCATTTTCCAAACCCATTCTAACATTCAACCATTCCTCCTAAATCCTGATGCTTCGCCTAAAATAATGGGCTCATTGCTGATCACACTGGTACTGACTTATTAAAATACTTAGTGCTATGGCCACAGCATCAACAGCTTCACTAAATGCACCAAAGGAACTGACCACAAGAATTGTATTTTAGGCATCTCCTGTCATAGGGCTATTAAAGACCCGCAATAAAATGACATCAACCAAGTTTTGTCTCTAGGAACATTTTCCCCTACAGGATTATTAAAAATGGGGTGTTTTTCTTTTTAAAAACATTCTTTAGCTCTATGAAGATATTGTTAAACTATTATAGAGAAAACTGAGGGTCACAAATATTAAAGTATAACTAATGCAAATCACGTGATTGAAATTCAATCACAGACGAGTATTTCTCTGGAAGTCAGGCTTTTCCACCGCCTCAAGATGCCTCTCGGGCATTGCCAAGTTCAACTATACCTTTTATGGGACCACTAGGGGCTACTGATAGAAAGTTCAGCCTGAAGGTCCAGATGAAAAATAGCCTCTGAGTTAAATATTTCCCAGGATAGTTTTTTTTTTTAAGATTTTATTTATTATTTTTAGAGAGAGGGAGAGAGGCAGAGAGGGAGAGAAGCATCAATGTATGGTTGCCTTTCACCTGCCGCCAGCTACGGACCTGGCTGGAGACCTGACTTGCAACCTGGTTATGTGCCCTGACTGGGAATCGAACCAGTGACCTTTGGGTTCGCAGGCTGGTGCCTTATCCACTGTGCCACCAGCCAGGGCTCCCAGGATAGTTTTAAAAGGTACAATCAGCATTAGACAGTGTCAAAGACACAGTTTACTTAATTAAGAAGAGGTGTGACCCACCCATTATGTTAGGCAGATCCAAAAATCAAGGCAAAGGATCGATGTTCGTGGTAGTGTGGCATTTAGACTACTTCAAAATAATGTCATTGTGCCTTGACAACAAAACCTACATCTTTAATCAAAGAATCGGGCATTTTTAAGGAACCAAAAAGAATGGTCATAAATAAAGAAATATAATCTTCTCTCCTTCTGAGGCAAATTAAATTTTCTTATTTTTCTTCAAGTTCATGAACTTTCTACCATTAAACTCTCCTTCAATCAGAACATGAACAACTCTCTTCACTTAATCACCTATAAACATTTTATATGTTGCCAAGAACTGTACAAAAATAAAGTATTATGGTTATTAACCCCCTTAAGCATAAACTGCAATGCATTAGGAGGCACTTTTTCAAATACACGACGCTATACATTTGAGAATCTACACTATACCACTAAATATACACTTCGTAAGAACCTTCTAGGTATTAGTATGCTTTTCATCACACCACAAAAAGGCAAGAAATCCAAAAGTAACGATGACTGTTCTTTTACAATGAAAACTGACTGCCCATTAAATTTATATTACCCAGAAGGTTGACGTAGGGACAGACTTGTAGATAGAGAGCAGGCTGACAGCTCTGGGACCGGGGCACTGGGGGTGTGGAGGGATTGAACGAAAAAGGAAAAATGAAGGAACTCCTGACCACAGACAAGTGTGGTGCCTGTCGGGGGAGCATGGGGGGAGGTGGGAGACGGTATAGGGGAAAATGATGGGGGGGAAAAATAAAATGAAAATATTGGCAGATCAAGTGCCCTCCCCTGAATTTGCAACAACAACAAAAATAAAAGTTAGATCACCTTAAGAAGACATCACAGGGTATGTGTCATAACAAATCTGAAGACCCTGAATTTAGGAAGCACTCCTACTGTTAGATAATGAGTTAGGCTGTCAAAGCAGAGACTGCTGTGCCTGCAGGGGTGAGCGGGAGCCATCTCAGGGCTGTAGAAACGGGATTCTCACTTCCCCCGTTTATTTTATGTCCAATAGTGCCTTCAGGAACAGGTCTTACGCGTATGCGGGAAGAGAAATATGGGTATAAAATAAAGTTTATCTTTTATGGTCTGGGATAAATGATAGTCAATAACATCCTCTTTTTAGTACAAACTTTATCTTCCTACATATATATTTCAAGAGATATCTCTTTTTCAAGTGCACTCATGAAAATGATCATTCCACAGAAGCTTCACCGCACTTATATCTCTAAGTGCCAATGCCCTTGACTGAGAGAGGTGGGAGGGGTGCTTCTTACACTCTGAGTTCCTATTTCAGATGAATTTAAGTTCTGTTTAAATTCATTTGTACAGTTAAGAATATACAAAATAAAACCAGAGACGTTATCTGTAATCAGACATATTTATCAGTAGACTTTCAAAAAAATTCTAAAAAGCCTTCTGCTATGTTGTTAACTAACCCAAGAACCAGCCAAGACATTCATTTAGTCTGCAGCAAATGTTGGAAGAAGTACAATAAATATAATTAATATTCACAAAGTTATGAGCCTGCAATTACAGCAGTCCCAGCCCTTTCCACACATTACAACCACTTCAGTAATAAATAAATAATTACAGACACAGGGCCCGGGTCCCACAGGTTATGATTTAATTCATACTGTAACAGGGTGTGGGCATTAGCATTTCAGAAAACGCTCCCCAGATGATTCTAATGTGCAGCTCGGACTGAGAACCAATGATCTGTACTTTATAAAATGAATGTTGATTAATTCATAAGAGCAAGCAACTGCCCCTCAAAACCTTCGACATTCAAAAATGTTACTTGAAATGAAGAATGTTGCTGTATATTTAAAAAATTACTTCACATGAGATATTATTTGGATTATCTTCACTTTTTTTTGTTGTTGTTGTTACAGTGAAAAGAGGTTTCATCTATCGAACTTTTGACGTTATATGGGTGGGGACCAGGGTGTAGCAAGGAGAAACCCTTAGTAAGACATTAGTTTGACAGACAACAGAGCAGGATTTATGTGGAAGAGTGCTGTGGAAATATAAATAGGCTGTCACACAGCCTCAGTTACTCAGATTATTTCCACAAAGGTGAGGATATAGCTAATTTGTCTAATGAGTTTATTTGACCCTTAAGAAAAAAATATATCCCCATTCCCATTCAATCTCTAAACAATGAAACCCTTGTCCCTGTATTAAAAAAGCAAGCTTCCTAAAGTTTTATGCAAAACAAAGAAGCACAAGACAGGAAAGAAAAAAACCTTTGATTACATTTTAAGCATCTTCAAAGGTCCAATTCCGGGATCAGACAGCCTGCAGATACCAGGCCTGCCATCCGACCTCATATCCCTGCCAAGCAAGAATTACAAGATGCTTTGGTAATAAACAGGCCCCTGAAGATGTGACAGGTCTATCGTTAGGCCATAATATTTCAAAGCAAACTACTTTGGCTCAACTAAAATCACGGAATAGGCAACTTTACCATTGGGCAATCTATGTGTGAACTACAGCTCTGTCCAGAAACAGTTACTGAGCTGCACTAATGCTGTTGAGCAAATCACAAGTATGTCTAAAGTCACCACGAATGCTTAACACTTCACAGGTCTCAAAAGCTCAAAACTTAGCACTGGTCTGCGAGCCCAAGTGTCGCTGGTTCAATTCCCAGCCAGGGCACATACCCAGTTGGCAAGCCAGGTCTCCAGCCAGGTCTCCAGCTGGAGGCAGGTGAAAGGCAACCATACATTGATGTTTCTCTCCCTTTCTTCCTCCCTCCCTGCCCTCCTCTCCAAAAAATAATAAATAAAATCTTTAAAGAAAAACAAAACCCCAAAACTTAGCAGATCAAAGGAAACAAAAAACCTGTCACTTAGGTCAATCAAATTAAGGAAATTCTTTCCCCACATACTGTGAGGCAAAAGAACATGAGAGAACTTTGTGACTGCGTCCATAAAGTCAAAAGTTGAGACCAATCATCCTAAAGGCCTTGAAGATGAGTGGACCTGGATGGTAAGGTGTTTTTAAAACATTGCACTCGGAATTGTCTCGTCTTCTCCCACGAATGCTAAGTATCTGGCACCACCACTCCCTGCTGTTTGGAGAAGTTTGGGGAGCAGCAAATTGGATTTCTTAGAGCAGCGCCCCGGGGCCCGCCCTGCAGAGTCCGCCCCATAACACCTCACGGGCCTCCTCCTGTCTACTGAGCCACTGGGACAATAATGGCTCTCAGAGTGTCTGTGTCAAACGCAACAAGAAACGTAGAAAAACATCAAATTTTGACTCCTTTTTCTTACTTGAATTGGGTCAGTAAATTAACTTACCAAGAGCCTGGGTATACCTTTCAGAAATCATTTTCTATTTATTCCTTCCTTAAACTTATCACTATAAATGCTTGTGAGTTCTGCTATTTGCTTTCTCGTATATATTAGATGAACTGAAATGAAGTTCACTGTTCACGTGGGATTTCCTATTTGCTCACAAAGGTAATTAAATCATTTTCCAGTTAAACAGGTGAATGACCTTACTCAGGAAGCATATAATAAGCACCCACAGTGTTCCCTGTGAATACTTTTCCTGCCATCTAATATGTGAGTCTGTAATAAGTGAGGCTGTTTAATAGAGATGAAACTGATCAAAGAATAGAAATTAAGATACAGAGAACAAAGGCACCCTCTTTACCAAGCCTCCCTTTTCTAATTTATTCTAGTTGCTTTGTTTTCTATTTTTCCAAAAGGCTAACAGGCTAAGCAGTTCATTAGTCTACTTCCTGTGTTAGGATGTGATCTGAAATTATAATTAAAAAAAAAAAAGGAAATGTTCATATAGTCAGCGTGCTAAGGATGCCCGTTGCCCACACTGAGTTGTAAGAGAAGACTTGACCGGTTAGAGGGCTCTGCTCCAACCCCAGAGCTCAGAGCCATCAGCCTGCAAGGTCAAGACCTGGCGCACAGCAAACACCAAAAAGCAGATTCCCCAGCAGTTGCTAAAAAAAAAAAGGGCTGATTGGTTCAGTGTAAATTATAAAGCCATTTGGGATTACATTAAAATGTTAGATGAATCAATTGCATAACACACGTCATTTCCCAGACAAAGGCAAGGTTAACATGGATACGTGTATTTTCTTTACTTTATTGCATTCATTGGGGTGACACCAATGAACAAAATCATACAGGCTTCATGCCTGCAACTCCATCACACACCTGCACACTGTGTCATGCGTTCGCCACCCAAAGTCAAGTCTCTTTCTGTCCCCATTTACCACTTTGTCCCCTTCCACCGTCCCCACCCCCTTTCCTTCTGGCAATCACCATACCATTGTTTCTGTGTGTGTGTGTGTGTGTGTGTGTGTGTGTGTGTGATCCCTTCATCTTTTTCACTCAATCACAGGTATTTTCTAAACTGCTTTGTAGGGCAATCATTTTAGATTCTTAAGTATTACACATTTTTTCATAATCAATGCAAAGAGTTCATGCTCACAGTTCTGTAAGGCAGGCCTAAGCTGTAATTATATGCAGCCAGGCAAGCATAAAAAAATACCCTGCCTTATTCTCGTACACTGGAGCAGAACTTACAAATGAAGTAAAATCCACTAAAATACTCCAATAGTCAAGGTTTTGGCAATGGAAGCATTCTAAGATAGATTTTTAGAAATGCAAAATTTTTAAGTAAATAGAGTGATGCCCAAAAGACTACTTATTTGAACATTTTAGAAAGGAGAAATGTATCCGCAGGATTGAAACCATGGGAAATAGTGACCCCACTGTCTACGAGTGAAACACTAGCTCAGAACTTATTTACGGAGTTTGGTGACTTCGCAGCCATCAAAGGGAACTGGAGGTTTTTAAAATTATAAATACTATCATCTCTAATAATCCTCTGGTGGGTAAAAATAACATATTCCATTCTTTTTCTTTTTCAATCTGAATACCTTTCAAATAAAATTTTAGCAAACTGTAAAGCAAGCTCTCTCTTGCATTTCCAATGAAGAAAGTCATTATGGTCAGTCAGTGACTTGCATGCAACCCCTGAGTTTTATGAAATTTTTATCTAATTTTTAAAAATTTATATCTTACTATCTGGCATACAAATAATTCACAAGTTGAGCTAGTTTGAATTTTTTTCCCAGTCACGTACACTTATCCATTCTCATTTGAAGCAAAAGTAAATATGACAACTATATTCTGACTTCTACTTTAAGTAGTAAATCCAATTACAACCACCACCACCCTTGGTATAATTAACATGCACACAATATATCGTAACACATTTAATCAACTCAAACACAACTGGAAGATGTGCTCCAAGTTGTTCAATGAACGCTGATAAGAATGAAACCTGCTGCGTGTGGACGCTTAGCTCCCAAGAGGTTATACTCACGAGACTTTTGTTTTTATAGTGGGAAGATGCTGATATTTTATTACTTGTTTACAACGTTGGACTCACAAAAGCAATCAAAGTAATTCCTACAATTCTGTGTCTCGTCTGCCACCCGTTGGAAATGAAAGGAGCATGTATTTTTAAACTTCTCTGATTGAGATGGTGGTTAAAGGGGAAAAAACCTCCGAGCAGGAAACAACATAACATAACCTGCTTGAAGTCTGGGGTTTCCTTCCAATTTCAGAAGGCGAGCCCGTTTAAATAAACCTCCCCAAGAAATAGCTTTGCCTCAGCTTCCTATCCTAGGCTACATTCAGATAAACATCGCATTTTAACGCATGGAGCAGCAGTTCCAAGTGTACCCTGAACGAGAACTAGGAGCTGGAATTTTGCATGCCCCTCTGGAAGCGCAGAACAACGTTCCCTTTTTAAAGAAATTCTCCCCAATTAACAAGCTCACTCCTACAGGGGCGTGAGGGAGGGTATTACCTTGATGTGGACGGAAGCAAGTTGGCAAAGGGTCGCAGTAGCGAAAGCCCAGGGAAGGCGACCAGCAGTCGGTGGGACGGGCTGAATGACAAGCCTTGCGGATCGCTGGGAGTTGGGCATGTGAGGGGCTGGGACTTGCAGTGTTTGCTCTCCTATAGGGCGGCAGTTTTTTCTACTTAACCCCTAGGGGCAAGGTCTTAATAATGGCAACAGCTGGCGTGCAGAGGGGCTTGATCTGTGCGCGAGGTCAGCAAGCCAGGATATGAAGGTGACATGTAATTTCTAGCCTTTTCCTGCTTCCACGGAGGAATTGCACAAGGACTGTTTTTGGTTAGGCGTCCCTTTGATCTTGCGGATTTAGAGTTACTTAGTAGATTAAAGCTATGGTAGCTGATATTATTTGCTTGCTTAGGCGAACTCAAGTGTCGTAGTTTCGGTTTTCTGGCACGCGGGGCTACTACATTTAAACTAACACAAATAAACACCATCCCGTGTTTATTTCCAAGTTCCGGGGATGCTGGTGTTCTTCCACAGATGACTTTTGAGCCCCTGCTCTTCTAGGGCAGAGAGTTCACAGTTTTCAAAAGAGGAACAGTCGTCTTTATTAAAGAGGGAAGTATTGTTTTTAAACAGTTCTAAGTGCCTCTCTTCAGTTTCCCCAAACAAAACCAGCAGTTTGTTAAATGAATTTGACACCGCCTTCACAGATGTGGGGCCTGGAGCATGCTACAGCGGACACACAAAATCCTTGTCAATACCTGCGGACAAACCCTTTAAATCTACTTGGGCCGTCCGCGGGCCAACCCATCATCATTTATTGGCACCAGGAAACCTAACTCTTCATGACCTTCTTTAATAAAAATGGGCAAACCACTCCTTTAAACAGGCTACGCTCATCACACGAAGGCAGCGCTCGCAGAATCACAGAAAATAACACCAAAAGCAGAAGCCACCGAAGGAAAAGTAGGTAAGATTGGATTTGTTCAAAATTAAAAAAAAAAAACAAAAAAAAAAAAACTTGGGCACGTCAAAAAGACAACCCACAGCATGGGAAAAATATTTGCAAATCATGTATCTGAGAGGCTAGTCTCTCTAATAGCTATAAAAATATAGAGTCCAACACTAAAAAGACAAGTAACTAACCCAATCTGAAAGAAACCAGTTTTTCAAAGAAAATCGACAAATGGCTAAGGTGCACAGGGGAAAGTGCTGAACTCCACTAACCAGTGCGGAAATGCAAATGAAAACCAGGGTGAGATATACCCCTTCACGCCCACTAAGAGGGCAATAACCCAAAGAAGAAGGGAAGCCGGCAAGGGCGTGGAGAGACTGGGACCTCCCCACGGAAGGCTGGTGGAAGTGTAAAATGCTGTAGCTGCTACGAGAACCAACCTAGCCATTCCTCAAACAGTGAAAAGCAGAGTTACCATGTGACGCAGCAATTTCACTCCTAGGGGCGGCTGATTTTCAATATCTGTGGAGCCTGTATTTGCACACTTGCTACAAAGCATTTGTAACCTCAGAATGGCCCTCTGGGCACTTCCACAGCCCTCAGCGCAGAGTGGTGGAAAAGCGACCCCCACACCTCTGCTCCCAGGTGAGTAGGTGGCTCTGCCTTCCTGGGTCAGCTCTTGGACTCTGAACAACCGTTCTTCTTGCAGGCCACGTGGTGCCACTTTTTCACATTCTGGTGCTTTGTGTTGGTCATTTTGTCACAGGAGGCTGGGCAGCAGAGGAAGGCATGTCCCACCCCTAACTCAGCAGTCCTGGGCCTGGTCCCATCATCCCGTCAGGTGTTTCAGTATCACGGTAGGTACTGTAAGCAGGGAAGAGGAAAGTCCTTGGAATTCTACTGTTTTCACTGTCCGGGAAGGAACGCCTCTGTAGCTGTTTACACCCCAACACCCAAAAGACAAGGCGGAAAAGGGCCCGTAGAGCCTAAAAGGAAGAAGCCCTTTACCACCTTTGGGTGTCCATGTCCTGGAAGCTGACACCATCTCTACCTGTCAATCAGTACGTAACATCTTCACCCTCACCTCACCAACTACATAAGTGCTCAGGACAAGGGACTTGCTCTCTTGGTGCCCTTGGCCCTCTGGCCTCCCCGGCTCCAGGCCACACTAGGGTAAGCTTGCCACCCCGGCCTTTGGGCACCCTTGTTTTGCTCTCCCATTCACTAATACATTTTGGGTGCACACCATTAGGCTCACTGATCTGTAATTCTTCACGGCATTGGTGAGAAGAACCAGGGTTTCTCCGATAACGATGTCACTGTTTGTTTAAAATAATCCCAAAGCATAATATGCAGGACTATCTTGTGTTCCAAAGGTTCTGAGAGTCCCCGCACCCAAGACAACGTACGACAAGAGGACAGAAAAGAGCCAATCTCCCAGAGGAAAACGACGGGACGTGGGGGCGGGGAGGGATAAGGAGAAGCATTTAGTTAAATACATATATTAAAAGATTCAGTCCCGAAATCTTAGGGTATGTTGATGTCATGCCACATGTATGCCAAACGCTGTAATACCGCAAATCTCCGAAAAGGAATTGGAGAGTTCAAGTGAAAGAGGAGGTATTTAATGTTCTTGGATGATTTGAATACTCCTTTGGTGGAGTTTTTTAGAGCAGCGAATCCATTTCATTGTGCTTATCCTTGCAAAGAGGGCAAATACAGGTTCCAAGAAACTCCTCCTGTGAGGTCAGGTGGCAGAGAAACCAAAGATCTGAACTCTCCAAGTCATATGCTTGTAAATCCTAACTTACATTTTTAGCAAGGGTGCCGATTTGTACATTTTATTGCTTTATTTAAAACAGTTGAGTACGTGTAAAAATAGATCTGTTAAATTACGCTTTTGGTATTGTCCCATTGAATACATTTTATAAATAATAGGATTATTCCCAATCACTTCAGTATATTTTTCCATGTATTAGAGGGGAAAGGAAAGTGGTGGTAACTTTATCAAAGTTCTAATGTTCTCTGAAAACAATATCGCTTTTCTTCTTAGATCACATTATTTAGGAATCTTTCTTCATTATTAGAAAGAGAATAAGGGAGAGGAAAAGAAAGACTAGCCCCGGTGGGACAGACACAACACTTGGGCTTTTTAAAAACTGAAGAAGAAAAAACCTGCTGATTAACAAACTTTCGCACCTGAACTCGGCTCAAAATGTAATTCTAGAGGTAATATTCATTAACATTTAGGAGTCCCACTTGTTTATCTCTGTGTGTACGCGTGTTGAACGTCAAAACAGTTATGAATGAGTCAACCATGGTCTGAGGTAGACAGCAGAGCCCCTTCGAAATCCCAAGGTTTCTCTTTCAGTCACATCAGCAGCTCAGCCATTGGGAAAATGTAATCATAGGAAATCAGAAAAAGTAATCATAGGAAACTTGCAGGTGATACTCTACGTTGTATTTCGGTGTTTCTGGAACCCAGAGGGCTCAGTGTGCACTTAAAAGCCCAGCCCAGAACACGATGCTGCTCAAGGGTCAGCGGAGTGTTGAAGTCCAGTCTCAGGTCTGCCTCTCACCAGCTCTGGAGCCCAGGGGTTTTCACCATGTATCATACGTTACATGACAGCCCCTCGCAGGTCTCTCCTGACTCCGAGTTCAGTTTTTATGGATTTGGATACCTCTACAAGTAGATCAAATAAATCCCAGTTTTTACTAGTTCAATTTTGATTAAGAAGAGACAATACATTTAACGTTGAATTAGCAATTTTGCAGCAAAGACGGCCCGTTTGGTAAGCCAACTGAAGCAAAAACGAAATAACCGTGGGATGCTGAAGTTCCTTTCCACCCCTTTGGAAATATCTCCATCCGTCTTATCTATCTCTCTCACCAGACAATTTATACGTGTTGACCTAATAGCTTTTTAAAAAATCACATTTCCTACTGAAAACACGACCTTCAAAATCTATCATTCTTCCACGTGGAAATCTATGACCTTGCTTATCTTCCAGTCTGACATCCGAGGAATGCGCTTTTAGAATCTGCAGACCAACCAGGAGCACTTCCATTTCACTTGGTTTGGACTTACTTGGTGCAGATATTGTGCTCAGCATTTACTTCCTTTCCTAGCTCTCCATTGCTCCAGCTGTTCAAAGGTCTCCCCCACTCCCCATACTTGGTCTCCTGCTCTTCCCCCACTCCGCCCCTCCCAGATTTGGGGAAACTACTGAAAACATCATCAGACTGGGAAGTGGAGATTTTCCCTCCAATCACTGCAGCCACCTCTCACGTGGACTAACCCGTGGGCCCCTACATTTCCAACCCAAGCAGCACAGAGCCTTCCGATTCATCATCATATGCTCATGGCTCCTCACACCATCAATGAGTTGTCAGTACCTGAGCTGGCCTGCAAGACCCTCCAACCAGTGGGTCCTTCCCCATCCTACTACTTCCCATCCTACTGTGTACAAGGGAAGTTTGTACACAGCCCCTCAGCACCCATGCTATGCCTTCTACCTGCAACGGCCTTTGCTCACACTTCCACCACCCACAAACCCGTCCATCTTTCACAACATGACAAATGACGTCTCTTCCAGGGAGCCTCCCCTGATTACCTAAACTGGAAAGTCTCCCATCCAGTTCTCTCTTATGCACTTATCGCATGCATTATTATTATTTTTTTATCCTGGTCCTCTGTATACCTCTTTTACCTTCTTCATCTTACCTCACAAGCTCTACTGTTAGATTATCATTTTTATACTCCTCAGGAATATCCAGGACTTGCTTGAAAAAAATGACATTTTACCATTTGTTACTATTACCCATGTCTTTTATTAGACAGAATAAATGCAGTTTTGAAATGCAGTCTGCAAAGTAAAATTCAGTATACAAAAGCCGATTTTCCTGATGATTTACATGAGCTCAAGGGCCACTTCTAGCACAGTGGTGGGAGAGAAAGAAGAGCCAGGATTCAATACACTTCAAGTATGATTACACATTACACTCTTCTCTGCTTTTCAATTCTGAGTATTAAACTGCTGCTGGAGAAGGGATGCCAGTACTTGGCTTTTCTCTAAACCAGTAGAGGTCGCTCCAGAAGCTAATACACAAGAATTTTCTTGCGCAGTTTTTAAAATTTATTTTTGTTTTGTTTTGACAGTAGAATTGTCCTTGGCATTAGCAGAAATAAACAATGAAAGCACATAAAAGAGGTTTCCCCCACAGTGAGCCATTAAATTTAATAGACTTTCAGTTTAATTGCCAATTGATTTTATTGCTGCAATTATGATTTCTGCGATAAAGTGTCTTGGAAATAGGTGAATCTGGGAAACTTAATTTTTATTCATTACATCCTGTGCTGGATTTCATTAAAAACTATCACTACTGTTGACCCTTAAACAGTGCAGGGGTTCAGGGTGCTGAATCCCCAGGGCAGCTGAAAATCCACATAAAACTTTTGACTCCCCAGAAGGTCAACTTCCTAATAGCTACTGTGACCAGGAGTGACCAATAACAAAGTTGACTAACAGGTATTTTCTGTTATATGTATTGCATACTGTGTTCTTACAATAAAGTCAGCTAGAGAGAAGAAAATGTTATTAAGAAAATCATAAGGAAGAGAGAATACACATGTAGTACTATATATATTGAATTTAAAAAATGTAAGTGAACCCACACAATTCAAACCTGTCAAGGGACAAATGTAATCCAGAAAACATTATGGTCATCCAGAATGAAATTCACTTATTAATATGTGTACCAAAATTTTTAACGAAGAGCAAAAGCTAGGGTATAGATTTTAAAGCAAGAAGCACAGAGATTAGTCATTTTCAGGCAAAGGTAGTTTTTTGGTTTTTGTGGTTTTTTTTCTGTGAAGAAAAAAATACCTTACTAGGCCATACAAAAAGTGGACAAAAAATCTGAGCCCTCTCTAACTGAATCAAAAAATTACTATTTAAGAAAAGCTTTTTTTTTTTTTTTTTTTTTTTTTTTTAAATGGGAAAATCACTCAAGCAGGTGAACTGATGGCAGGTCTCAGGATGAAACTCTGGAGAACACGTTGTCCTGACACGACCAGCCTTTGTAGGAGGTTGTCTCCCACACAAACTATAAAGAATGTGCTGTGTCTTAGAGAAGAGAGGAGGCTCCGATTTGAGAGTTTTCTATCGAAAACAAGCTGGATCATTTCAGCCACAACAAAATAACTAGACGTAGATCATCTAAGAATATAATCTTGAGATGCACAGAGACTTAAAAGCAAAGCATAATACACCCATGGGCTCTGGTGAGTTTCCAAAATATTTTTGGTTTGCAATCTAGGATTTCAAAATAAGATGTTTTGCTTTTATAACAGATACCCTCAGCATGAGCTCTGTGCCCAGAATGAAGACCACTGTATCTTAACTCTAACCAAATCAGAACGTTATTTTAACACCTGCAGTTGCATTGTTAGCAAACTTTCAACGAATTTAAATAAACTTGGTATGCCTATGTTCAAAAGGATCATGAACCATAAGTCAAAATTTTCTGTAAATCAGACTTCTAACATTTATGGAGAAAGTTATCCTTCCTTTCCTTATGTCATGAAATAACAAGGCCTGCAGGATAATTTTCCAAAAGTCAGACTTTATAGGAAAATACATGTTACTTGCATACAAATACCTGTCACCATTGCTTCAGGCTGAAATTAAGTAATACTGTGATATATCGTGTCCTCTGATAGCAAATGGAGTTACACGGAAGAAAGTAAACAAACATTCTAATCACATTTTATTTATTTATACTTCTTGTAATATGTGGTCATATTATTTTTGGCAAGGAAAGAACCTTCAATTACTCAGGCTCTACGGCAGAATATGCTATAAGGTGTTTCACAAATGTAGTGGGAGTTATTTTATATGTTGAAATCAGACTTATTAGTTATTCAAAGTCCAAGCAGTTCAAAATTCTAAAACTCAAACTATGTATGCCTGGCTTCAGAAAGTTGTTTACACAGAATAAAATTATGCAAGCTGGCTGTTAAAAGATAAGAAAGAATGTAATAACAAATGGGAATGGAGTGAGGATATTTATATCCAAAGTTAAGAATGCAAGATATATACTAGATTACTGTACTCAGGCCTCTCGAAAATCTTTAAAGATATCCCAACATAACAGTGTTTTAGACTTAAATTATAGGCATGGCTGAAAGAATATATACTTACAAATGGGGTACATTAGAAACTAGGATTCCCTCTCTAAAATCAGTAAAAAAAAATTAAATAAAATACAAACTAGGATTAGGTCATGAAAGGCAAAGGCTACCTTAACACCTTTAAAGAAGGCACGTCACAAAGCTCTGCAAATGCCACTTTCAATACACAGAAACAAACATCATCACAATGACTGACAGGCTCCATGATCAGGCTTCCCAACCACGAGGCACCTTTGGCTGGGACCCCCAACGCTGAAAGCCGTGATGTGCGTCAGCTGGTCATCGCCACCCCAGAATGGAGACCTGGCTGGGCTGTCCGCCAGAGTGGACCCCCTGGCCCCAGGCCGACTGGGAAACGCTTCGGCTCCGGTGGTGGGAGGTGACCTGATACGGCAGCTGTCCCCAGACCCACCCCGAGCCACCATGATGTATGCTACTAGATTCTGCATCCTCTGAAGACTCAGGAAAAATCCTTGCCCTTCAACATCTTTAGACAGGAACAATCCGCAACTGGCTTGGTCAACCTGTTCCCAGGAACCCGAATGACTTAAAATCGCAAAACTTCTGATGAAAATGTAGGGGAAAATATTTCAATTGAATTTAAACATTTCTATCCCTTTATAACAACAACAACAACAACAAAATGAAACGTGCAAGTCCTTTGTTGTGGTCCTAAGGAAAAGCACCTGCTTTTTGAGTCACCCAAGAGTCTTTGCTTTCCTGGACATCCCCGTGGACGAGCAGGAATTCCTATGTACCCACTGAACGTCCTCCAGTCACGTTCCCTCGGGCTGCTGCCAGCCTGCATGGCCTTCCGCCGCAGCAAAGGACCGTGGGCACTCGCCCTTGCCCTGCCTGTGGGCTCCTAGGCCATGCCACGCTCATTCCGTCCCCTGCCAAGTGGAACGCCTTAGTCGTAACACCCACACCTGCTGGCTTTCCGAGGCGTCAAATCCAGTATCAAGGGTCAAGCTCAGACCCCTGTAAAGAATCAAGCAGGACTATCACAGATCTCTAGAATGATCCCTATTCTTGCATAAAGTTAAAACGCAGCTTTCATGGGGATCAAAGAGGCCCACCGACTGGAAATACCTGCCCTCTCTAATCTGTGACTTGGGACAATGGCCACTGTAGATACTGACACACCAACACCCAAAGACAGTGTCCAGGAGAACAGCTGCTGAGAGGAGAATCGTACTGAGCCAAGAGTATTCACAAGATGCTCAGCCTTTGCTACTGTGATCTTAACATCTTTACATTAACCTTTGACATTGTCAAAGACTCGATTTTGCAAGACCTCAGCGTTTCTACTAAGACGGGGACCGCGCTTACAGGGGGATTCTCACAGAGGTCAGTGACCGTCTCCTTGCCAAGAGGGCGAGGGGAGGGATGGGTGAGCAGCAGAAGGGGGTCAGATCCTGGTGTGTGCGTGTCAGGTTGTCTCTGAGGGCAAAGCCCCCTGAGCGGGTCAGTAAATTCAACCCAAGTTAATAAAGAAGGAATTTTTTCTGATTCCTAACTTCAAAGCATAAAATTAATATTCCATCGGTGGAATACATTTTGAAAGGTAATTAAATTTGCATGTAGTGATACAATGAATTCTGGGCCCTGGTTCTATACTTGGGAAGTTCAAGTCTCCCTAAAAGAGCTCCTACTTTTTAAAAGTGCCTTTTAAAAATTTAACTCCTCATCCCTATGATCAAGACTAACTTCAAAGAGAAGAGCAAGGGATTCTACAACAGCCTTTGGATCACCTGGTATCACAGAAAGTCTGTACTAGCTTGGGGAAGAAGGTCATATAACAGCATTATTTATACAAGCGGAACAGACCCACTTTTTAAATTTGTTCAGATTTGATTTTTTTTTTTAAGAAACGAACTACTCCCACTTTCAAGTACAAATCTGGGAACCAGTTATCGCCACTTGGCTTGGAGTATACCAATTACGCAGAATAAAAAAGGGTGTGTAAATCTCAAATTTTATGACTTATCCCCAAAATGAATACCAGGGAAAAGTTCCTATTTTATTTTGTATCTATTCTTCTGCTGAATATTTAATGCTATTATTTATGACCTTTTTTTTTTTTAACACTAAAGATTAAATATAAACGCACAGGGAAAGAGGAAAAGGAAGTCTGGAAGGGCAACGTTGTATTGCTAAACAAACACAAGAATATAATTCAAGCAATTTAATATTTTATGAACCAACTTCTTTTGCAAATAAAGTAACTTGGAAGTTCCTACTTTAGATAATATGGATCGAACAGTAACATTGCCACTATGTTTACACATGTAAGCTAATATTTTGATATATGAAAGATAATTACTTTATCCACAAAAATAAACTTAGCCCACTAATTTATTTGCTTAATTCTTTAACACCTTAGAAAATAATTCCGCCTTGATTCTATATTTCATTTCTAACCGTTTCATAGGTAAACCTTTTAAGAGAATGCAAACAACTGCCTAGACCAAGCAGAGAGGGTGAAGGCCTTTTCACGAGGAAATAAATCTATTTAATGCACTGAGTTCCAATCACTATTTTTTACTTTATTCCACAATGTTAAAGTACAGTTGAAAGTACATTAAGTACCTTTTTAAAAAAAAACATTCCTGCTGTAAAAATACAGTCGTTCAGGTCTCGTGTCTCAAGACCACGTCACTGCACATGGCCGCCCTCCTGCGTCACCACTCAGACATGAAAGCATGTGCCCGCCACTCTGCTATTTTTCCAGCTCACATTCTTCAGTGAAATCTAAAATAACCCAATGAGTTCAACAAAAGGTTACTGAAGCTTACGAATGTAGTGCGATTGGCTTTTATTTTTCTGCTGTCTAACAATCCCTGAGAGTACATTCAACCTAAAAGGAACAATTTGATTAATCATGAATCAACCCCCCCGACCCCCGCCATAATGAACTTTAAGAAACCCCTTGTAGAAAGAGAGTTCAACAGAAGAGGAAGCTAAGGCAAACAGGGATAAAAGAGGAGAGAATAAGAAAAAGGAAGTAACAGGCAAATGATAAAAGGTGTATGGGAAATGGAAAACAGCCAGTTATCACCATGATAAATTTAAGATACACACATCAAACAACGGGGAAGAAAAGAAGCCAGACAGAAACTAAAGCAACCTGAGGGAAAAATAGGAAACAGAAGGCAGAGGACAAAAGTCTAACATTGAAGATAGGTAAGGCAGGAAGAAATATAGGTGGATTATGAGCTCATCGAACAGAGTAGTCATCTTGGTCTCTAAACAAGTTACAGGGAGAAAAACAACAACTGGAGACAACTACGACGTTACACATACCTACAGAATCATGACAAAAGTGTGCTGAGGTGCTCTTGGACACTGCAGTTCTCGAGATCCCCACTCTGGTTTTTATGAAAACCCCGTAACATCCATGATAGCTCTGGTCCGGGAACCTGGCTAACGCACATTAGTAAGCTTCTGACAAGAGTTGGCTTCGGTGGGCCGATGGCCCTATTCCTTGCCACCACCTCACTGCTTCGTTGAAATAATCTCTTTCATCTGGACAGGGATAAAAAGGCACCAGATATTGGTACACCTCCTTTTAAGAGGTCCTTCATCCTTGCCCTACGGAGTTTTATACCTGTAGCAAAGAAAACCCAACTTCTCCTAGTCTTTTTGCTGCAAAAATACCTTTGCCTCCTAGGCAGTCAAAGTGAAAACTGCAAAGGGCTTGAGTTTAGAGAAGATATTCTCTGGTATTGTGATACCCTTATTTTATATGCATCCTAATCAATTTTCATTCCATCTAAAGATCAACCAAGAGACAAAAGTTAAAATTAGACGAGAAGATGGAAACTCTCCAATTATGTAAACTAATCATCAGGGGGGGAAAAGAAAACATGACTGAGAACGGAATTTTACCAAAAAATTCCTAAGTCAATTACTCCTTAAAGAAATGCATATTGCTCATTTATCGAACACAAACCACAAGAATATTTTTGCCAACCAAAATATTCAGCCAAAAAGGCTGCCATCCTGTTTCTCTCTGTACAGAGATACCCCATGCCTACCAGAGGGTTCCAAAGGTTTCAAACAACCTCCCAATCATTCTCTTACATAAAACCTCTAGTCTGGCCACACTACCCTCAAAACGAGTCTTGAACTTTATTACATACCTGTAATTTGCTCACACTGCTCCTATGAGATGGGAAAAGCTGAGTCTACCTAGTTCTTCAAGGTAGCGCTAAATTTCCTTTTTTCTATGTGGACTACTCTGATTCACAGAGATCGTTCTCTCTTTTGATTACCAAACACCTAGTTTCTACACCGTGTGCTGGATATTTGCAGTGTCTTAAAAGCTTGTATTTCTGCAGTTGGAGTAATTGAAATGAATGCTATTACTTAACATTTCATGCTCACACTTTCTCAAATACAAGAAATGACTCCTAAACCTCTCTGATATATTCAGTCCACCTCAGTATTATTTTCTAATTTCCCCCACATCTTCCCTCTGGGACAATATCTGTTCTTAGAGAGTGCATTTAAAAAAACATATTTATTCTAGGGAGGTTATGTAAATGGTAAGCACTCTTATTTTACATATTTGATTTTTTTTCAATGTTGCTCTCACCCTGGAATAATATTGTACCAGGGTATAAAATTCTATGCACTGTTCTTTTTTCTCCCTCATCGCTCTGAAGTTACTTCACTGTCTTTTGGCATCTATGCTGCCAATGGGATACCCATTATAGGTCTCATGCCATTCCTTTAAGTAAAGTCTTCTTCCCCCTGTCATTTTAATACTTCTCTTTATGTTTGGTGTTTTACCGCAATGTTTCTAGATAAAAATTTACCTTTTTTAAAGTATATATATATAGCTTAGTGCATTTTTGGTCTGCTGACTCACCTCTCTGATCAATTCTGGAAAATTTAGGGTATTATCCCCTCTGCTCTCTGAGCATCTCCAATATATTTATTTTACAATCTTTGTCAGAGAGTTGAATTGTAGTGAATTTATGTTTTTTCTTTCTTTTCTTTTTTTTCCCTCATAACATGTACTTTGGTTCATTTTGGGGTTGTTGCTTTTTTTTTTTTTTTTTTTTTTTTTTTTTAATTTTTTTTTTTTTTTTTTTTTTTTTTGGGGTTTTTTTTTTTTTTTTTTTTGCTCTTTTTTTTTTTTAAAGATTTTATTTCATTATTTGTAGAAAGAGAGGAAGGGAGAGAGGCAGAGGGGGAGAGAGACATCAATGTATGGTTGTGTTTCACCTGCCTCCAGGCACAGACCTGACTGGAGACCTGGTTTGCAACTTGGTTATGTGCCCTGGCTGAGGAATTGAACCTGCGACCTTTGGGTTCGCAGGCCAGCGCCTTAACCACTGTGCTACCAGCCAGGGCTTTTTGTTCTGTTTTGATCTGGTTTTTCTTTCTTCCCCTCCCCTGCCAGTTGCTTTTGTGGTCATGAGCACTTGTTCCCTCTTCTAGCATGATTTTATATACCTGTTAGCACTACAACTGTCCAGATAATACCATTTTAAAACGTTAGCTCTATGGTGATATTAGGGATATTACAAATCCAGCAGAAAACCTGACTCAGTTTCTGGTTACTAGACTTATTTTTAGTTTACTTTCTCTACTTGGCTCAAGCTTCCAATAACACTAGGGCTCCAGCCAATTAGCAGAGCTAGCAATTTTTTTTTAAAGATTTTATTCGTTGTTTTCCGAGAGAAAGGCAGGGAGAGAGGAAGAAAGGGAGAGAGACATCAATGTATGGTTGCCTTTCACCTGCCTCCAGCTGGGGACCTGGCTGGAGACCTGGCCTGCAACCTGGTTATGTGCCTTGACTGGGAATCGAACCAGTGACCCTTGGGTTTGCAGGCCGGTGCTCAACCCACTAAGTCACACCAGCCAGGGCCAGAGCTAGCAATCTTTCAGCCTCCAGTGACAATGACGGAAATCAGGCTCAGAGCAGGGTTCTCCTCATTTCTCCTTTCTTCCAGCAACGAGCCTGGCTCCACCTGCCGTCTCCTGGGAGGTAGCTAAGAAGGCCCTGAAGAAGCCTCCGCTCCTGGGCCTGAGGCCAGCAAGGTCGCATCCCCCGGCCTGGTGACAGCTTTCTACTTCTGATCACTTTATGGTCTTTGAGATCTTTGTCTGGATTTTGAGGCTGGCTAGGTCATTTTAGTTTTCCCTTTTAGGTTGTTACTGCCATGGGGAGATGGCGCTGAAATAAGATCTACGCAGCTGTGCTGACCAGATGCTTGTCTGCACCTGAGTGTCCTGCACGGCACCTAATGCAAACTAGGTGCAGAATAAATAACTCTCACAAGGTAAGTACAAGTCAACGTGCGTATATGAAAACATGGCTTTTGGTATCTATGTTGCCAAAGAGATTCCCATTATAGGTCTCACGTCATTCCTTGAAGTAGTCCTCCTCCCCCGGTCATTTTAATATTTTCTCTTGAACCACACTGGAGAACACTAATTTGTTCACAAACAATCATAGCGGCACATGTTGTCTTTGCTGGGGGGAGTGGAGCGTAAAGGGACGGAATGGTAACGGAAAAAAATGCAATGAAGGCCAAATCCAAAATCAATCAATAAATAAAGCCATTATGTCATTATCAGCCACGTAAATGAGTTTCCTATATAATTCGCAATGAACTGTATAATTTATAATGGAGAAAGTATAATCATTAGGTTATTGATTTTTAAATCAATAGCGCTTAAGAATATCCAAGTGCCTTTGATTTCACTTCCTCTTTGATTTATAACTTTATTTTCTAGGAGACTAAGCACATCGAGTGGAAAGTACGTTGTTCCGGTTCCAGCCAGTTTTGTTCCTGCTGCAACAAAACTTTAACATGGTACTTTATAAACAGTAAGTCTCCAGTTACTTTGGAGTAAACTGGTAAAACGTCCTCCATCTACAAAGGTGAAAGTCTGGGCTACTCCACCGAAGTCCAAACATCTCTATTTCTGCACATTCAGTGGTGAGTAATTTCTGCGCAGCTGTCCTCGGTCACCTCATCTTTAAACCAATCGTCTGCAGCTGCACATGACCTTGGTGGGCATCTCTTCCGCAGAATCCCTTATCTCCCAGATACCCCCTGGGGAGCCTGCTGACATCAGACTCCCCTGGGAGGCCCATGAAAGCAGCAGGGGACTCTGACTGGGCAGTTCTGGGGCACAGCCCTGGCATTTGCGTTTCTAACAAGCTCCCAGAAGAAGTAGAAGCTTCCCCCAGGAACCACTGCGGTAGCTCCGTTCCCCTTTTACTGGATCCTAAAGAGTTAACAGAACTAACCCGCCTCAGACAGAAAGTCAGGTAATAACCTCCGCCTTTCACACTAAGGCTGAAATGCCTCCGTGTTCCGTGCAGGCTCCTCTGTTCCTTGGATTCCTCATTTATCCCGACCTCATCTCTTGGCCACACCAACAGACCTTTTCACAGCTCTTGCCCTCTGGGTTCTCTCCTCTCCCTCTGCTAAAAGGCTCTCCTTCTTACTTGCTAACATATGGTCACTATTTTACCCAACCTTATGTATTCTCCCATTAATTCAATAAATATTTATGAAGTACCTGTAATATGTTATTCACCGTGTTTAGTGCTATGAAAAAGACAGAGGTCAAAACCTTCCATAATTAACCCTGAGTCAGCTCCAAACACCCATGACTCCCTGTTCATCTTAGAAATTAAATTCAACAAGCAAAAATCACCGACTGCCAAAGCCCTTAGAACTGGTTTTTTTCAGGAGAAATGGAAATATTGTGAATCTCTATATTTTCTTTCCTGGCCCTCTTACATAACTTACTATCCATTTGAGAGAGTTCTAAACAGAATTAAGAGTATAATAAAGATACCACTATGTACATATGTTGAGCACATTTGCACATTTATAAAAACTAATTGCTAGTAATTAGACGCTGATGCTTGGGAATCTCTCTAGATAGAAGGAAACTGAAATAGTTGAGGGCAGGAACTAATCCCTCTATCTTGGTGTTTCTGGAGTTGAACAGAACTCACAATAGGTGCTCACAAGTTACAAATCAAATGAAACTGCTCACTGCCTATTAAAATTTTCAGATAAAATATTTTTACTATGGTAACACATGTTTAGTGATAATAATTTACTCACTCTTTTGAACTAAATATTTTTAAATCCTTGAAGTCCTAGGAGTCCATTTTAAAATGTGCCTTTAATCATGCTTAGTTAACTTTTAAATAATATTTATTCATATTCTGGTACAAATCTGAATGAAGTCATACAAATTATCCAAAACTAATAACCCCATGAAAAAATGGAATTATTAATGATAAAGGAAGCTTTCACACAGACCCAATTAAGTAATTTTGTAATTTTATTAAAGCATGACAGAAGAATCCATGTAAGTGCAATAAAGTTTAATGGAGACTCAGTCTGGTACTAAAAGTAGGGCCTTCCAGGCAATGAAAGTATAAATCATAAATAAGAAATCGTCGCACAAGAAGTCTCTATTTCCTCAGAAATTAGCCAGCATTTATTTATGATCAAATTTACGCATTCAGGGTCTGCAGATAGCTATGGTGATGCTATATATTGTTGTTACAGTCTACGTTTGAAAAATGAAGTTATTCTTTAATTAGCCATCTCTAAGCCAAAGTTAACGGCTGTTTGAAAATGAAGCTCATTACATGATTTCGTAAATGTACTCTGGAATAACTAACATTAGCACACAGCTGTACAAACATATTTACCATGACATAGTCTTCCACCACAGGTGTATATTTTCCATTCTGAGCATTACTAATATGTATCTCAGACTAGCTCGATTTAGTATGAACACTGAAGGGAAGAAATATTCCTTAAATTATTTAACTACTTGTAAAATAAAATGTTAACCCAACAGAACACTTAATATGTCAAAATCCATCTTATTTTTGCATTTTAGGCTCCAACTTGTTCCCTCCAAAAAAGGTTTATGGTAGCTTCTTAATTCCTTTTTTAAGACATATTAAGAATAAAATATTCATCTAAAAAGCCAATAAAGTCACTCTCAAAATGAGTTCTATGTCTTGCATTTTCCAACAAACATCACTTGCAGCCATGACTATATTTTCTGTTTTTCTAGTAACACAATAATATTCCCATAGTATAATCAAACGATTAGAAGTTGCTTTATTCGGCCAAACACAAGTCCTTGAACACGCTAAAATTAATTATCCTTCGAAATAAAGTATGTTAGGAGAAAGGGCTTCAGAAATGAACTTTTAGCCTCTTTTGAACATCAAGAATAGTAATGTGTGAAATAATACTGCTGCAGTTTACAACTACGTTAGTATACAATTAGTATCTCTGGTGCAGCTCAGATCAAATGGCTTAGTAATGACAGGACAGATGGAAGGCTGATTGATGATCACTTCAGAGCAGGGGTTTAGAAAGCTCACACAAATACGTCTTCTAGCTGACGACCAACACAGACTTCAATCCTGGAGATTACTTTTTAATTTTGGAATTTTGGAAGAATAAAACCGATTAAAAACCTCACCCTGGCAGGCAATCAAATACCTCTACGTTTCAAGTGATTTCCAAAGATACCTAAACCTTTCCATAAAGGACGGGAGAACATTTTTAGCTGTTGTCAACATCAATTCACCTCATCCTTCCCGACTGGGGAAAGGAATAAACAGATTGCTTTTCTATAAAAGGAATCGAAATTGTAGGAGCACACAGCACATAGACCAAGTTTTATTTGATCTAAAGACAAACGCTGAAGCACACAAGGATAATTTTTAAAGTGTGTGTAAGCACAAATTCGATGTTTGTTCACTCACCTGTCTCTTTCTGAAGAACCTCCCAAACACAAGACATGCACATGCAGGGCCCTCCTCCGGCGACCCCCAAGACATTCACACATAGGAGACCCCCCACCCCCCGCCCCTGCCTCCCTCCAGCTTCTGAGCAAAACTCTCAGTGCTGAGGAATGTCTTTGGTATCTCATAAGCCAAAGATTTAGAGTAACAATGTTCAGTATACTCAGAAGGTAATGTCAAATATCTTCGGTATCAAGACCGGCTGAAATGTCATGTGTGAGAGAGACGTGTCTAGACTCTGGACGTCACCACAAAGCTTTAAGGAATGAAGATTGACCTTAAACGCTGATAAAAGCCTCTTGGGAAAATAGCCTGGTACCTTGCTTATTTGCATGGTTCGTGGCAGTCCTGAAATCCCAGCAAAGCAGACCTGAGAGAGCCTGCATGATTGGTTACTATTCTCATTGGTTTTATGCCAATAATCAGGCTGAACTGAAACTGGACTCAATGCAGGAAATAAATTGGTTTTGATTTGACTCTTTGATAAAAAGCAGGTAATTTTAGGGGAAAAATTATGTTTCAATAGAATCTATAATACACAGTTGTGGGCTTTGGGTCTATCTAGTCCAGTCTCCAAAGTTTTATTTTCCACCTATAAACTGAACTGCATCCCAAATTTGTCATCACCAGAGACATTACCTGGTAGGGTAACAACATCCAAAATCTGGGCCAGCTGGTATCCCCACTTTCATCAGATCATTTGTCATGATTCTTGTTATTCTAGCTTTTGCCCAATAACATTAAGATTTCTTCTCATAAAAGTTCCTCCCCAACTGAATCATTCTCATCAGTTTACAAAATGCTCTTATTATTCCCATGTTAAAAATAACAACAAAACAAAAACAACTATAACATCTCTCTTGGTCCTAATACCTCCCTTGAACTACTGCCCAGGTTCCCAGACAAAGCACTTAATTTTAGTTGTCATGCATTATTTTGTTCGTGTAATATTAGTTGAGATCATAGTTTATTTATAGTGAGATCCCAATTAACTTAACTGGGATCATACTGCAATCAACTGAGACCATAGTTCGCTACTTTCATATTGAAAAGGCTACATACATACTGGATAGTTTCAACTACACATTTTGGAAAAGTCAAAACTATGAAGTCAGTCAGTGGCTGCCAGGAGTCAAGCAGGGTGAAAGGGGATAAATGGATGGAGCACAGAGAATTGTTAGGGCAGTGAAAATACTCTGTATGATGTTATAATGATGGATACACGTCATTATACATTTGTCCAAACCCACAGAATGTATGGTACCCAGAGTGAACCCTAATGAAGACTATGGACTCCGGGTGATGATAGTGTGTCATCAGTTCTAACAAATGCCCCATTCTGATGAGGTGTTAACATGGGGGAGGCTGTGCATGTGTGGAGTGATGGGGTCTAAAGGAAATCTCTGTACCTTCCTTTCAATTTTGCTGTGAACTTAAAACTGCTCTAGAATAATAACGTGGTTGGGGTTTTTTTGTGTGTGTGTGTGTTTTGTTTTTTTTTTTTTTACAGATGTTCTGGGTTATTTTGGTTGCTGCTGCTTTAATTTAAAGTATAACCACAGCCAAGTTCCAATCTTTCAGAATACCCAATGATATTATCCAGTTTGCAAATTTGTTGAGGGACATTAACATCCGTATTCTGACGAATTTATTGCTCAGTAGGATCTGCAACAGAAAACGCAAAACAAAAGCCCTGAAAATCAACAAAAAAAAGTGTGCAGTGACGTCACCGCACTCAGTGACCACATTGTTTAGATGGATCTCACCTACTGATCAAGATAATCCAAATTAACTGTACCATGTGCTTGTGTATGTATGACATGAATAATGCTTCACATACATTACCTCATTTAATGCTCATTCTTGCAACAAGAGGCAAGTGCTGTGATCATGGTTGTTTCATCAACAAGAAAATGAAGGCTGGCCCTGGCTGGTGGCTCAGTGAATAGGTGCTGGCCTGCGAACCCAAAGGTCACTGGTTCGATTCCCAGCCAGGGCACAGAACCAGGCGGCAAGCCAGGTCTCCAAACAGGTTCATAGCTGGAGGCAGGTGAAACGCAACCATACATTGAGGTCTCTCTCCCTCTCTGCCTCTTTCCCTTCCCCTTTCTCTGGAAATAATAAATAAAATCTTTAAAAAAAGAAAGAGCAAAAGAAAATGAAGGCTTACCAAAGTTGTCTCAAGTTACACAATGAGGAAACTGCCAAACTGACCTCTCAGCCCAAGTGGTCTCAGTCAGGAGCCCAAAACCCTTCACCACCTGTAAACCAGTCTCAACTCTAAGGGTTAATGTCCATGGAAAAGAGGTTACATGTCAACCTGTTAGGATTTGAAGAACTAAACGACCTGAATATTACTTGTTTTAATTAATCTTAATAATTTGCCTAATTATATAGCATATAATTTTAATATTAAAATTTTATCAAACTTTATAGTAAAGGTTTTGAACTCTTGAAGTCAGAAACCTGTAGGGGTGTTAAAATATATATATATATATATATATATATATACATAAATATAAGGATTAAGGCAACAGACAGCTCTATATAGTACTACTTAACATTAAATTTCCCCTTGCTCTAGTTAAATTTCTTATTTCCTTTAAACCAGGTAATGTAAAATAAAATAAGAGTCTCACCCTTTGCAACGGGGACATGAAATTACAATAAACATTTCATTCTGAATACTTGAGCCACATAAAAGTTCAACGCACATACTATTTTATTACTCTTAACCATTCCACCACATTGGAAATTGCAAGTAACAACTCATCCACTAATAAGACATGTTCTAACTTTCTCAGGCAGACATTGCAAACAAATCAAACAAACTTTAAATTGTTTCCAACACCCTCTAAGCACTAGAATTGCACTCTATCTCTTGACCTGCCCCCCACCCCACCCCACCCCACCCTGCTAAAATCAACAAGTTGAAATTTCAGGAGACAGCACACTGATATGGAAAGACTGTATGAAACATAATTTCTGTGAACTGTAGTTTTCTCATGGCCTTGTTGTAGAAATTAACTGAAAGAATAAAGGACTATATTACCTTCATGTGTTACTTCAAATAGAAGCTCCTTAAAAAGGTGTTTACAATTTGTTTTCTAAAAAGGTAGGTAAGTCTTTTCTCCAGAAATATTAAATATCACAAAAGTTAAACTAACTCAATGTTAGTTGTGAGCTTAGATAAACCAGGTCAGGGCCCAAATACATTAACTAGATCATTTAATTCAAATTAGTTCAAAAGTTGAGCTCAAATATTAAAGGAAATGTAAGCAAATGAAAGTAATATAACAGACCCGAACCTTGAATGCAACCAAACACATTAGCTATTAAAAATGGAAACAACACCACCACGTTTGAAAATATTTTAAACCATTAGGCATTTCTTTAATCAAAATAATTATTCTTGTTATTTTAAACTAAAAATTCAGCAAGAGGGTTTCAAGACGTATGATCTCAGAATTTTCCATTTGTTTTTCAACAGAATCCCGTTTACTCTTTGAAGAACACTCTATGCCACATAAAAACAAAGTTGATACTTCAATCATTGTGTTCCCTTCCCCAGCAGCCTGCTGTATGACCTCATTCTTTAAAAAAAAAAATTCTCCTGACCCCCTCTGAAAAAGACATTTTGATACTGGCTTAAACTTTTATAACACATCAGCTAGTGCAGACTTTTTCCACTCAAAACACTGTTTAAGTCCCTGCAGTTAAATTTCTTCCAGATACTCTCAGCTATAACTCCTGAGAAAGAGACCAGTACTTCACACACACAAAAAAAGAGGATTTAGCCAGAAAGCTTATGTTTTTTCTCAAAGAATGTGGCTGGTGAAAGTCAGATGGCAACAATTCACCTGCAACACATCAAGACACAAAGCAGAAGGAAAAAATGACAGGAAAAATGCCCTACTAACTGTGAAGATTTAAGACTTAGATGGGACAAGATACATTCTTATGATTCAGATTAGATGTGGAATATTTTTAAAAAGTAAATCCAAAATGAACATACTCATGTTTTTAAGGCATGTGTATGTAGGTTAACTAAGACAAGTGCTTCAACCTCTCAAATTAGAGAAAAGTAAATATAATGAAACTGGTACATATTTTAAAAATATAAATCACTCAAATGAAAAGTGAAAGCTATAGATGTTAAGAAATGTTTCCCTGAGGGAATGGGGCCTACCTCATTATTTCTGGATTTAACCAGACTATTAAGTGCAAAATTAAATCATTCATGACAGGTTCACTAAATTGCCTCCTATAAAGCATTCTAGAAATATAGGACAACTCCCCATTAATTTCACTGGCAAACGCTTTTTAAAATAATATACAAAACTAGATGCTAATAATATTTTAATTATATATTTTAAAATGTCATCATGTTATTTGTAAACTTGATTTAAGCATAATTTACACACAATAAAATGGACAGATTTTACACGTACAATTTGATGAATTTTGACAAATGGATAGATACAGCTCGATCAAGAATTATTCTGTCACCACAGGTTTTCTTGTACCCACCTCTCCATAGCCAATCTCGCCAATGAACTCCATTCCGTACCTATTGGCCTGATCTCTGTATTTACAGATTACTTTGGTCTGTTTTAGAAACTTTGTAAATGGAACCATATAATAGGTACTCTTTTGTGCCAAGTTTCTTTTTTTTTCCCTGAAATTTTATTTATTCATTTTTAGAGGGGAAGGAGGGGAGAAAGAGAGGAAGAGAAACAGGGAGAATCGAACTGGCAACCTTTCGGTTCATAGGCCGGCATCCAATCCACTGAGCCACACCAGTCAGGGCTGTGCCATGTCTCTTTTATTCAACCTATGTCTGTGAGATTCATTCCCCCTTGTATGTATCCGTATCCCAAATGTATGTATTCATTCTTATGGCTAAGGATTATGTACTGCATTGAATGACTACACCATTTGTCTATCCATTCCCCTACGATTGCCATTTAGGTTGTTTGCAGTTTTTGTCTGATACAAATGCTCACAAATGACTTTTGTGGGCATATGCTTCCGTTTCTTTAAATATGTCGGCGTGGAATTGCTGGGTTGTCAGGTACATGTATGTTTACTAAGAAACTGCCTGTTTGGCAAGTGTTGATGCCATTTTACACTCTCTTTAGAAAGGTTCCACTTGTTCTGCTTCCTTGTCAACACTTGTTATTCTCCGTCTCCTTCATCTTAGCCATGCTGGTGATTGGAAGTGCATCTCATTATGGGCTTTAAATAACTACAGGCTTTTCAAGTCTTAGCCCATATTTTAAAAAATTGCTTATCACGGTGTTGTAAAAGTTTTTAAAAACATTCAAGATATAAACCCTTTGTCAGACACTGCATTGCAAATATTTTGTCCTATTTTATGCCTTGCTTTTTCATTTTTAAAAAATGGTATCCTCTGAAGAGGAAAAAACAAGTGTTATTATCTTGAAGTCCAAATTACCAAAATATTTTTTTCTCTTGTGAAGAGTGCATTTTGTTGAAATTCATATGGTCTAAATGTCTGATCCTCCTGTCCAACATGATACTATTAGGAGGTGATGGGATTAGCGTCCTCATAAAGGGGGAACCAGAGACGTCCCTGGAGGCTTCAGCCACGTGAGGATACAGCCAGAGGTTCACCACCAGAAAGAGGGCCCTCACCGGGCCATGTTGGCACCCCGATCTTCAATTTCCAACCTCTAGAGCAGTGAGAAATAAAATCTGTTGTTTGTAAGCTACCCCATGGGTAGCATTTTGTTACAGTGGCTGGACAGATGAAGGCGGAAATCTTTGCCTACTGTAAGGTTACAGAGACCTTCCATGCTTTCTTCTAAACGTTTTGGTTTTAGGTTTTACAATATTTAGGTCTGTGGCCAATTTTTACATAATTTCTGTAGTTGCTATGACATAGAGGTCAAGGTTATTTCCTCCTCTCCCCTAAGAGATCCAGTTAACCTAGCATCACATGTGGAAAAAGCTAATCTTTCTCCATTGAATGATTTGGGCATCTGTGTTGAAAAATCAATGGGTCATGTTTGTGTGGGTCTATTTCTAGACTCTTTATTCTGTTCCATTGACCTACTTGTCTCAATCACGTTCTTTTAAAGATGTAAGTTGTGCCCTGGCTCCTCTGCCTTGGTCTTAAGGAGTCAGGACCAGGCAGCTGCTGGGACTGGCATATTCCCAGCAATGTCTTGCCAAGGGAATGGTAATTCACAGACTGAGAAAAACAGCAATACTCTGTATTTCAGTATACTTTAAATATGATCAGTTATTGGTAAAATAGTAAAGATAAGTGAATTTAACACTAAAAAGTGTTGAATTCTTTTTCTAAGTTGACAGTTATTCAGATACCTATTTGGAATGAATGCAGGGACCGAAAAACCACAAAGGGGTTGTGCTCTACGGCTAACACGTCTCTCTGAATGTCCCCAAGATGATGTGCTTCAGCTGGCCTTCTGGCTCGTGTGTCCTGCTCAGCTGTTCCAAAAACGGGCCACACCTGGCTTCCCGGGCCAGCTGTTTGCTCATCCCCCAACGGGAGTTAGCGGTTCCCTCCTTCTTTGGAGAGAAAACTGAGACCATCTGTTCCATTTTGAAATTCATCTATCTCTGCCCATCCTTGTTTGTTCTTAGGAAAGAATGAGGAAAGAAAAAAGTGGTGTCCCTACTCATACACTTATTTTTCTACCTGTGTCCTTAAACTTAGCTTTTGGGTCAAACTGGAGTCTTAGGTGATGTTTCTAAATCTGTAGGATGTCTCTGGCATCCCCAGGAATTCTTAATATCATAAATTATTCTGTATTTTCATGTTTATGTTTTTAACTGCATGACAGTAATTATATATACAGTGAATAATCTTTTCATTATAGGGTTATACTACAAGTTTTAGAGGTTTTCTGTAAGACAAGATATTTAATGATAAAGGCTTGGCTTGCTATTATCTTCAACAAAATACCATGATAAAATTATATATTACTATTTCAATAACATGTAAAAATGATCTGTACCTAGTATAGACACCTAATAATAAAAAAAATTAAATGAACATTAACATAAAAGTACAGCAGAAACCATTTCAAAATTGAAAGATGATATCACAAATGTTTGTTATCTAAAAATAACCATTTTTAAATAAAATTTTAAGACATACAAAGAGTCTTAACCTTTGGTTCATGACAAGGATAGAAAATTGTTCACTTTAGGATAGAAAATTTTGTTTTGTACAGATGGTATGCTCTCTAAGTTGGACATCTGGGTACATTTTGCTTCATTTAAACTTATTTCCTTTTTACCAGTAAGATTATTTGTCTGCTTACCCTGATTTTGGTTTTGGTATTAAAGTCAATATTGCTTTATTAATTCTGATTACGTAGCTCAGTCTCTGATTTCATGTGGGAGTATTCCACAACCACATTCCTATCTTCTCTTTGCATTTCTCCTATTAAAACACGCACAAATAATTGTAGCCTATAGCAAGTATCAAACACTAGAAACCATGAATGAACATTATCAGGGACTATTCAAATAATGTACAGTTGGATCCTCTAACGAGGTTAAGCGCATTACACAGAACCCATGTCCAAATCCCCAATTTAAGAATTTATTCCACTGTGAAAACTTATTATTTCTTGAAACACCACTTTCTGGGGTCATATAAAATATACTATGTGAATAACCATGTTAATGCTTTCTTTCTGTGATAACACATCTCTGTTACCAGCGGGCAGGGCTAGGGAATGGACACTCACAGGGTGACAGCCAGCAACAGGACTGATTGGGAGCCTTCCTCTCTGACATGCTCACAGCATGTTTCCAGAAATATCCAGAAATATCCATCTTAACCTGTGACTCCGGTCAATGTTTCTTGCCCTGGATTTGGATGGGTGTCTCTAGATTCCTGTGACTCAGCCATCTCTGCCTATATTGCTAAATTCCAATTCTCCGAGGAGAAGTAAAATACCTTCCCTGTTTTCCTGGTTTTGCCATCATTTGGGATCGGGAACAAGGAAGCAAACCCACACGGAAACACTTCTCTTAAGCAGCTTTATCCTCCACGTCACCCCCTCTCCTACGGGGACTCGCTTTCCTGCCAACAACAGAACTCAAAAGCCATAGCTCTCAGTGATGCCTGATCTCAAAATGATTTCCACAAAGACACGACGCGTTTCATCCCCCTCTTCCTTCGGTTTCTGCTCTGAAATAGCCAAATGGAAAAGGGTTGAAAAATGTTGCTTCCAAGGTTGTCCAAAATGAAAGCTGTCTTCCTCTCAATGTTATATATTGCTGAAGTAATAGTAGCAACCATTTTTATAAACCATTTTCACCCACTAACCCATGTCTTTAATACGACAGGCCTTTTCCTTTTTCTATGTTCCTTGTAGCCTTGGCCTCACAGCATCTGCAGTTCCCATAATTGTAATAATATATGGCTCTGACTGTGAGAAGACCAGTCTCATGGGGAAAATGATGAACCAATGAAAAGCTTACATTTGGAAGCAAAATGGCATCACAAAGGAGACAGTAACTGAGTGCTACTGTTTGCATCTTTAAGCAGAAAATCTCTGAAAGGGCTCCTTGAGGAGCTGCAGAAAAGCTCTTATTTGGGGAAAACGGATTCCCTATCATCATCAGTCAGTTCAACAGACGAGACATACTAGGTAACTGGATACCAAACAAAACCCTGCCTTTCAAGGGATTAAACATCAATTTATCTAAGACTAGCTTACTTCGATTTTAAGGGTATTTTCTTCCCTCGTTCTTAACTTAAAAATTCTTGACTTCAGAAAAGATGCCAACGCACTTTCCCAAAATACATCATAATCAGAAATACAAAACCTACACTATTCAAAGTATAAAGCATATTTTTTTTTTTAAATTAGATTCTTGGAAAAAAGTATCTATCTTAAATGTTTTGAGTTAAAAAACAAACAACTAAAGATACTAAGAAATGTCTTAAAAGTCTTTCAAATAGAAAAAAAACACACACACACACAGAAAACTGAACGTTACCAGTTACTCAATATAAGCTTATGACAAAAATAATAATAAAAAAGAAACCTTAGTTCTCATAGGAAGATTTAGTTCCTCTCTCCCAGTTTGAGGGAGAAAATAAGGATTATTCAAACACTTTCTGGTTTGTCTGTTACATTCAATGTGCGGTAGAATTTATTCTGTTCTCAGAATACATTCTGGTTAAAAACACTGAAAACTAAAAACTTAAAGAAGAATTTCTCATTATGTTGGGCATTCTAATTTTATAATTTTCATACTGTCCCAGCCACTGCATTTTTCCCGTGGTCCAGGAAAAAGAATTACCAAAAGTAGCATTTTTAACTCTTTTCATTCGATAAATGTACCATTGAAATTTTTACTTTTAAAAATTCTTTACTTCCTAAGATTGGCTTGTCCAACACATGTAATAGCTTGAAAGTCTTACTCTTCTCTATCTAGTTTTGCTCTATCTGGATTTGCTCTATCTAATTTGTGTCCATGTAGTAGCCAGCCTCTGTTTCACCTGTGACGCATATTATGACTGACTAGTCTATCTAAAGTCAAAAGTTACTAAAGGGCCTTATTGCGCACCCATCACTCAGAAGGAGATGGTGGAAACTCAAACCGGGCTGTGCCAAGACTATTTTGTGATTCTATAAAGCTAAACCACCTCCTAGAAATGGTCTTGAATGAAGCCACTGGTCTGAAATGTCAACTTGCTCCTAACATTCAGGTAGAACCACTCTGCAAACCCACCCGAAATGGTGAACTTCTTAAAGCTTCACAGGGATTTGTAGCCAAGGACCCCGGAGAGCCCCAACGTGCACCTGTGATTAGGGACTCAGGTCAGTGACTGAAACAATCAAATGAGGATGGGTCAGTGTCATGACATCTGGCCCCATTCCTACCTGCTCAAGTGGGACAGACTGACTCTCTTCTCTTCTTAAAGATACCATTATTTGGAACAGGAAATATTAAAAACTAAACTAATGTGCTATTTGTAGATAATAAAGCAAAGAAAACCATCAACAAGATGAAAAGGCAACCTAGTATGTGTAAATTATGTATCTGACAAGGGGCTAATATCCAAAGGGTATAAAGAAAGCATACAGCTCAAGAGCAAAAAGGAAAAAAGTCTGATTAAGAATGGGCAGAACACCCAAAGGTCGCAGGTTCGATTCCCCAGCCAGGGCACATAACCAGGTTGCAAACCAGGTCTCCAGTCAGGTCTGTGGCTGGAGGCAGGTGAAACGCAACCATACATTGATGTCTCTCTCCCGCTCTGCCTCTCTCCCTTCCCCTCTTTCTAAAAATAATGAAATAAAATCTTAAAAAAAAAAAAAAAGAATGGGCAGAACATTTGATTTTTCCAAAGAAGACATACAGATGGCCAGTGGGCACATGAAAAGATGCTCCCTGTCACCATCATCAGCAAAACGCAAATTGAAACCCCAGCGAGATGTCACCTCCCACCTGTCAGAGTGGCTATTATCAAAAAGACCAGAAATAAGCAGTGCCGGGGAGGATGTGGCAAAAAGGGAGCCCTTAGGGTCAGTGGGTGGGAACAAAAATTGTGTAGCCACTGTGGGAAATACTATGGAGGTTCCTCAGAAAGTTAATCACTGAACTACCGTATGACTCAGAAATTGCACTTTGGGTTTTTATTCAAAGAAAACGAAAAAGCCAACTAAAAAAGACGCATGCAACTCCATGTTCTCTACAGCATTATTTACAATGGTCAGATATGGAAATAAGCTAAATGTCCACCAGTGGATGAATGGATAAAGACATTGGAATATGCCTGTCCACACACACACACACACACACACACAGGCACACACACACAATTATTCAGCCATTAAAAAAAAAAAAAAAAAAAAAAGGAGGAGATCTTACCATCTGGGACAACATGGGTGGACCCAGAAGGCATTACACTAAGTGAAATAAGTCAGACAGAGAAAGACAAATACCATGTGATCGCTCTTGTATGTGAATCTAAAATAAATAAATAAACAAACCAGGCCAATAGAGAAACAGTCTGTTGTTGCCAGAGGCAGGGGGTGTGATATGACAGAAGTTTGGTTGTTTTTTTGTTTTTGTTTTTTGTTTTTAAATAAATTGAATAAATAGATAAATAAAACAAGGTTAAAATTTAAAACGACAATGATATTGACAAACAGTTACCCCATTTGGGAAACTGTTAGGCCTGAAATTAACAGGCTCTGCGAACCATGAGCTTAAGAGTCATGGAATAAGGAGACGCCCGGACAGGTCTCTTTACTGTCAACCGCCTGAAAAACGTCCAGATGCTCTGGCTATGATCAGAATCACAGCCACTCTTTGCAAAGGATGACGAGCAGCCAGGAAAGTAAGGGCTCGGAGTTCGGGTGTTGGAACAAGTGTTTCAGAAATGGGCCTGTTCCTAACTAGCGCACGGTAAAGGGTGCGGGGCTCACACACCCCCGCTTTCCCTTCCCATTAACGGCCATCGCGTTGGAAACCCGATAACGTGCTATCTCTGAAACCCATCCTTCAGCTTGGTGCCTATTTCTTCCCCTCTCCAAATCCTGTATCTCCGGCTTTTAGAAATATCTCAGCCACACTCTGTTTACGGACAGCGGTGCATTTAGCAAAAGCTGGCCCTTCCCAGACACGTCCGTGGCTGGACATGCCGGTGCCCAGAGAATTCAGAAGATGCATTCCAGGGACCTGCGAACTCCCACACGGAATGTTCTGAACAACTAATCCTCCGCCTTTAGGTAAACCAGATTAACTCCAATTGATCTCTGGAAACGCTCTCCGTAGACGTGAGGTTTCAAATCCCTTGGAGCGATTTCCAAGTCCCTTTTGGCAAAGGGTGTTTCAGTCTCGGCTTCCGGGGTCAAAGGAGCGGCCCTGCCAGCGAATCCTGCCTGGAGTCGCTGCAGCTTCAAAGGCCGCGACGGGCGATGCTCTCGCAAAGCCGCCCTGACATCAAAGCGCACCCAGGCTTCCCCACCTTTAGGGGTGGCGGGTGAGTCTGCGCAAGCAGGCACTTCAAACGCCTGGCCCCCTGCCAGCCAGCATGCGGACTGTTAATCCCCGCGCGGCAGAAGCGCAGGTATGATCCAGCAGGGCAGCCCAACCTCTCCTGCAGCCCCCGGAGCTCGGTCTGCAGGTATGATCCAGCAGGGCAACCCAACCTCTCCTGCAGCCCCCGGAGCTCGGTCTGCAGGTATGATCCAGCAGGGCAACCCAACCTCTCCTGCAGCCCCGGGAGCTCACTCTGCAGGTATGATCCAGCAGGGCAACCCAACCTCTCCTGCAGCCCCCGGAGCTCGGTCTGCAGGTATGATCCAGCAGGGCAACCCAACCTCTCCTGCAGCCCC